>JAAVTI010000681.1:0-162420 GCA_011947335.1 Phytophthora constricta
TTTCATTAAGTGAGCGCAGAATTCAGTCAATGTGTACTCATGCTATCTTCAGAGTTTTGCAGGGGATGAAAGCCGCCGTGTCCATCAGGAAAAAGCGTCGGAAAACACGTCTGCATTAAATGCTGCGTTCGGTATTCGTCAATTGGATCTCTGCAGCACCGCAGTTCCTCGATTGGATAATCATAGTTTGTGTTATCAACACCAGCAGCTTTCATAATATGTTCGAGCTCGCTTTGCTTGCCATTCTGACTGCCTTCAAGTTCAAAGGACTCCGTCAAATCGTTCATGGCGTCGTGGTCATTACTAGAGAATGCATTGTAGCTAGCTGGACTGAGTCCATGCTTGGTCTGTTCAAATGGATTTCTACAGAACTGACATAACGTTCCGCTACACGAAGAGCATGGCTGCAATGCAGTATTTTCACAAGCAAGGCATTTTCTAGAGAAGTTGGTATTGCACGTAGAGCACGAAGGCCTCACAGGGTTCCAGACTTCACTTGGAAGAGCGGTACCGCTGAGGGTCGTTTCGGTGTACAGTTCGCTCGGAACGTCTTCTCCTCGGTAGCCGTTGGCAAATCATCTTGGGCAACCTGTTGACGTCCCCCATGGTGTGAGATCCGTTGGGTTCGTCCGTGTAGCATGTTTTACTGCAATCCGTAACTGCACTTGGAGACGTGGAGCTGGAAATGGTGGCCGGATTATTGGCCAGTCCCTCTTTGTCATTAATTTGCAGTAGTTGGCCTCGCAGCTCCAGCACTTCTTCGTCGGTGACTGGGATGGTCGGAATATCACGTTCAACATCAATTACCTCGAGCGCTCGCAGATTCCGCTCCGAAATTTGAATGTCCTTGTAAAGCGGGTTGTTGCTAATCAGCCAACACAAAGCGACTCGAACAATGTCAGGACGCACACGAAAGTACTTCGTTGACTTTTCTGATTGCGCTGCCAGGAAAACTACACCACATGATTTCAGCGGTCGCGGCAGTTCTCGAACGACTTCTCCGGGGTTGTTCCAGTAGTTTATCGCGTTACCCCTAGTGAACTCTTGGCGGTCACGGTAAAGATTCACGCAAGTAGTAAAAGATATGCCCAATCCTATAAGCCTCGCCTCTATTCGATTAAGCACCGTGAGCTCCTCCGGCACTGCATGTACTCGAAATCACTGGCACGAGAAAACTTTGGCGTTTTGTGTTTGCACAAAGCACGGTAGCACCGACCACAGAACCAAATTAAGGACTTGACATTTGTCGGGCCTGGAACGAGGCCCTCTTCAATGATTTCCACCAAGCCGCTGTCGTTTCGTAGAGGCTTTAAGAACTTGTCCTCTGCGTCATATTTCTTGAGTACCGCCTGTGTCGAATTAGCTAGTTCTCCACAACTACCGCACACACGCGTTAAAGGCTCGTCGATCGCCGCGAAAAAGGCTGCAGCATCATATGCAAAACCTGTTACTCACGGACGTCGCAATAAATACACAGATATCAGCTAGATCTACCTTGTTTGTCGGCGTCGAGGCTCTCAGTTTGGCTGGTGCATATACGCGGACCATCCTTCCTACGTTTTTTCACGTTCGCCGGAAGTTCCTGACCCGCCGCGTTTCGTTTTCTGGTCTCTTCAAAGCGAACCATCCTTGCATCTGCTGTTGTTTCTGTGCCTTCGATAGACTCCTGTCGCGGTCTAACCGATTCGTTTGACTTGTCTGACTTGCGGGTTTGGTCTAGCAATCGACTTCAGCTTCCTTTAGCTGCTTTGGCACTTCGTTTTACCTTCTTGGTTTTCCCCATTTTCTAGCCTCTGTGCGAGACCAACTCCTGCGCGGTTTCCGCTCTTAAAATGCAGACTACAGCTGACATTCAGGGCGAACGCGAACCCATGCCACCTTCAACCACACTGCCACATTGGTGCTGTGCAGTTGACTTCGTCCTCTTCGATAAAATCCAGCAGAATCGTGCTCACCCTGTCGTCAGAACGATCTGCTATGGATCTGGGTGAGCAGAAGGAATCAGCAAAGAGTGGTTCTGTTTGTGATGGTAAGAAAAACACGTGTATTCCTTAAAAACATCTCCAATGAATTACGGCACGGCATATATGCGGCAAGCACACATAAGCAGTGAAAGAGCGCGGTTTAAAATGAACAAAAACATCTCGCGACTTGTAGACTGCGTTATATTCAGCTTACGAGTTCAGAAAACACCGCGACAATTAGCAGCACCGCACAAGCAGCGCTGTTCTATCGCCGGCGAATTCCGGCCGTAGTCAATGGTTACTTCATCGCCTTTAGCTATATCGGCACTCGCGAACAACCCACAACAAATCTCACCAGCCACTTCCCACCGCTCTACGGTGCAGTTAGGGCTACAGCTATGGTTTGCGAACCGAGCCATTCCTCCAGCATACCGAGCGTCAATAACTTCAGTAGAGGTGGTTGCCATTGTGTAGAACCTACTAGAGCCACTTAACCCCTACCAGCCAGCAAACATCTTCATCAGCTTACCAATTACAACAACAACTCATATCAAGGCACAAAATCCGTACCAACCGAAGGCGATCGCGGTACATGCTATTGGTCATGACCTCTCCGACATATTGAGCGACGAATTGGCCTTCAACGATGTCTTGATCTGCAAAAAGGGACACTCCTTTTCCGTCGATGTATTTCAGCTCCAGTGAAGCATGCTCTCCATTCTGCATGCGCTGGTTCCCGCATGATGTATTCGTAGAGCAATGACCCCGCACGCACTCTGTTTGGCTCTACGATTTTTCAAATGTCAGTGGACCATTGCTCGGTAATGTCGTTAAACTATTCAGCTAGCCTTACCGCTCGATTCTCGCAGCTGTCGCCACAAGTATACCTTGAGTCTGCCGTCGCTTCGCAAATACAGCTCGGAATTTCGTGCTAGTGAAGGTATCATCAAAGCAAGGTTAAACCAAGCAATGTCATTAGCATGTTGTCTTACCATAAACTCACCTCTTCTAGCGTATTTCTCGGTCTCGATAAGTATACGTTCTGTTCTATATCGTCGTATTCCGCGAATGCCATCAATACAGACCGATGATCACGAAACTACAAAACATCGATGTTAGCACACGTAAATACAGTTCTGCTATGCTGCACCAATACTTACATGGCATTCCACCCCCAGCACTTGGCTCTGAGCCGAGTTTCTATCCTGAACTAAGAATGTATCTAGTGTCAGCTGTCGCATTGCAGTGTATGCAAGCAACTGCCTCTCAATCACCAGTGTGCCAAAGCGAGAATGGTTGAGGGGTTGTAAGCAATGCGTGGTCGGTGCCAATTCCGCCATGCTCATCACAATATAGTTGCAGCAATCAATATGGGCAACTGTTACATCTCCTATGAAGTTCTAGATCCTAGCTGCGTCTGCCTTACGAGTTCAGCACCATCTCTTTTGGATGACACGCTTGAATGCGCGAGGTGCATCAGACCACTCCGCGGTCACTGTCAGCGTATTATGCGAGTTGACGGCAGGCACACTTCACTGTAATGTCGCCAAGTTGAAGTCTTTCTACTATCTCGAAGCGTTTCTGTGAGAAATCTATGGCTGAGATATGTAAAAAAAACCCAGAACACCATTTTCCAAGTAGCATTTGGTTTTCCTGCACGCTATCACCAACTCCTACCCATGACCGCACTACTTACATGCACGCAACATTGTCCGACGCCATCGCTCCTTGACGGCAGCTTGTTGCAGATATACACCACCTCGTCACCACTTGGACACCCTTAAGCGTGGACTGGAGCGTTGCTGCGAGTCTTGATCGAAAAGACCGGTTCCTCCTCCGTCTTGCTCTCCGTGTCCATCGTCACATCCAGTCCTTCGTCGTCCTCGTCGTTATTTTCCTCAATGGATGCACTCGAGGCAGGCGAAGTTTTACGGAGCTTGCCCTTGCCGTTCTTCTTCGGAGTACATGGAGCAGTCTTGCGTTTGTTGGCAGGAGCCCAGAGTTCGGTAATCTTGTCGTTGTTCCCACGCTTAAATTGAACGGTCCCCTTCGGGATGTCCGCGTAGAAGGAGACACCTTCCACCTGGCGAAACATGTAGACGGCACCCGGGCGGAACAACATGAACGGCTTGCCATTTGCACCCTTCTTGGCCTTCGCATCCCAAACCGTAATTTGGGCCAGGTAGGGCTTGCGTTTGATTGCAGTCAACTCCTCCAACGCCGTCACCGTGTCTTCAAACACCCCGTGCTGGAGAGTGTCGATCAGCGTCACACGCGTCCCGTGATCGCCGTTGAGGCGCTCCGACGTCAGGCAGCACATCTTGATTGTCACCGTCACATCGGCATTGGGTTTCACCACCTCGATAAACTCGCGGAAATCATCAACACGGGAAAAAGTTGACTGCTTCCTCTTCCTTCTGCTTAAGGACGTCTCGTCGGATCGCTTCGAGTAGATCCATTTTGTCGCGATCGTGCGCGGGTCGAATGTGATTGACGGCTTGTTGTTGAGGATGCAAAAGCGATAGTGAAATGCCGACTCGGTGTGAACAGAAAGCAGCAATCTACCTCGATGAAAGCAAAATCTAGCGACTCTTCCGAGCATCTACGTGTTCATCCTCAATGTGTACTTCAATGAAAAGGGATATATGACACACCATTGTCGTTCTAGATACTCGTTCGGGAACCTCATCACTCCAAGACGGTTGTCGAAACCTTCTCACATATACTTACGAGGAAATGCATGTGATTTTCTACAGGATTTCGCGCGGATCGTACACAAGTCAGCAGCTCTAACCCCTGCAGCAGAATGGTATCCGTCACTGAGCTGTTGTAGTCCTTGAAGTTGTCTCCGCACCAGCCGTCGCCAAGCTGCTTCCGACACCAACACGAGCGATCAACAACCAATGTTGTATGAAATGGCAGTCCGAGAGATAGACCGCCATTCGATGCTTCGCCGTTCTAGCGCCAGCAAAATTGCAGCTACTTTCAGACGTGGCAGCTCAGACGCACCTACTGTGTCTAAGCCCCGCAGTCATCGTTACCCTCGAGATTGCTGGGTCGCGTGTGTGCAAGGATGATTCCCATCCACGCGAACTGGTCTGCGAACCAAGGCGTGGTGACGGCACTTGCGTCGCCGGTGTACCGATCGTCGTCATCTTGGCTCGCCTTCGTTTCGTCACTGTCCCATGAACGGCTGGATGAGCACCAGCACGGAGTTTCCAAAGTGGCACCCAAGTGCCGTCACATACGTGTCTTTGGTGGCCTGCCGCAGTGCAAAGTTCACATCGGGTCTTTTCGAGTCGGTCCACACAGCATGCAGCGGAACACGACGCTGCATGATCGATGACAATGCATAGATTGCGTCTTATACAGGGCCGTCAAGTGACGCTGCATGGTAGGTAGTGAGTATAGATGGCAGTGCGCCAGCCGCAGTATTTACCACCGCCATTTGGCAGTGCGTTCGGCGCACCATTCATCAATGATCGGTGAAGCAGTGCGCGAACCACAATAGCAAGTGCGCTGTGTGCGCCTTTCACGGGACGGACGCCACGCTCGTCAATGCTGGAATTGCGCCATGTGCAGTGCGGTAGTGAGTGTAGTGATCGAGCCGCAGCAACCATCATCGCCACTAGGCAGTGCGCGCGGCGCATCATTCACGAACGATCTGTTAAGCAGTGCGTGAACTGCAATGGCACGTGCGCCTTATACCAAGCCGTAGCTGTCTACACAGACTGGGACACGCGCCACGCTCGCCAATGCTTGAATTGTTCCCAAGCAGGGGCCGTCAACTGAAGCTGCTAGGTAGATAGTGATTGTAGTTGGCAGTGCTTGAGCCGCAGCAATCTAGCATCGCCGCTTGACAGTGCGGGCGTAGCACCACGTATTCGATCCGGTTAAGCACTGCGCGAACCGCAATAGCAAGTGCGCTGTGCGCCTGCACAGCGTAGCCACCCTCGTTGGGAGTTTTTACGGGCTCCCGACTTTTTACGCATTAGGATATACAGGTCAACACCCTGGTTAATGGTTAATGCAGAGTAAGGCGAACCGTTGTTGAGGGCATGAAGCCAGCGTCGAGGGCCAGTTTGGGTGCCTAATTCTTCCAGTAAAGTGTAGAGAGTTGTACAAATCATTGCTTGCTGATACAAACGCGCCCCTCCACTGTTCTATAAAACATCGCCCTGAGTTTTAATGCCATTCCGGTGAGGTTAAATGGCGCTTCTGTAATTTTAAGCCCTGGACATCTGGTTTTTAATGTCTTTATATAGAGGTAAAAAAAATTGAAATCGCCCTGGTCGTGCTATGACAGAGTACTGACTTTTAGATCTTATAAATGCTACTCGTAAAAGTGACGTGCACCGTTTGATTATAAGGGGCTATGCCCCAATTATCCACATCAGCAGTTATCATGTTTACGAGCTGCGCGATTCTGGTGCTCAGGGCCACTCAATTGTAGAAATCCTGCACACCAAGAGAACGAACCTCTTTTTCTTTCTTAGAGAGGCGAGAACTGAATTGCGAGGTGGCCCAGACCACCGATCCCAATCTCTCCCACTCGATCACCAGGCTTCACGCTTTCACACGTCCGTGGCGCGTAGACGGTAGTACAATAGTGGAGCTGCCGCGTTCAACGGGATATTTTCAGGATCACGAACGCGTACTTAAGTAATTACTGGTCGCCACTCGCACAAAGTCATTGTATCCGCCGAACAACTTGCTACCGCACTTGTATTGATACTTGTAGGTCCGGGTCAAAGCCGTCAGCGCACTCCTCGAATGGCGCACTCGGGTCCTTGTTAAGGCAGACCTAGACCATGGCGCCTACTCACTTCTTCGGACAATTCACCACAGGGTACACTTGGCAGTCGCTGTCTGGATACTTGTCCACGTGCACAAAGCAGTGTTTTAACACCTGGGAAGGGAAAAATTGTCCCCCGCTTGACAATTTATCCCACCGCGGTGTTTTTTGTTTTCATATCCCTTCGCGTCGACAACATGGTCGACTGTCAGCCCAGGGCATGTACTGTATTCGTTCGGCCGAGGGGTCGAAGGATGCGTGCTGGGGACGTTGCAACCGTATAGCGACTGCTGAAGTGGAGACCGCACGAGTTGCGTACAGGGGCCAATCAATGGGGCCCAGCGCATACAGTGTACTAGTACCAGCGGTTCTGTCCGTCTCATCGTCCTCATCGTCATGATGTGCCATCATCTTCGCAGGACGTCCGCCTGTCCGTTCTCAGCGTGTTGGGACTTTCATCAACGTCATTCCTGAATTTGCTCCAGAAGGCGCCTAGCAGCGTCGCTCAAGTCGCCAACCTCTGCGGCGCCAATGCTGCTGCAAAAGGCTTCGTCCTCCCAGGAGTATGCCACGTTCCACAACCCCCACTGTCGTCACCGAAGCCCCATCGACTCCAGGCTGCGTCATTCTGCTCGCGAGTGTTTTTCTCGTACGCAGACGACATGATCCAGACTGGCAACCAACGACAACTGGACCAGGAAGACCTGCTGGAGCTGGACGACGAGAACCAGTCACAAGTCGCATATGCACACTTCAAACATCACTACGATCTCCACGGCCAGTCAATCGTCCGCGCGGCGGTGCACACCTACGGCTGGACGTTCCTGCTGTGTGGAGTTGTGTCCGCCTTCTCAACAGCCTGCAGCCTGTTCGCCCCCGTCGTGTTGCATCACGTGATCGACGAATTTGCCAGGCCGGAAATGAACATGACGAGTCTTGGTATGTGGTTGGCTGCGTTCTTCGCTTCTCGTCTTGCGAACGCGCTTCTTGCGCCTCACGGCGATTTTCAAGAGCAGTTGGTGGCATTCCGGATGGCTTTGTCGCTGAAAGCGCTGCTGTTTGAAAAGACAATGCGCTGCAGCATTCAAAGCCGCAGCGACGACAAGGCTGTCGACATTGCCAACATCTACACAGCGGACGTGCAGCGCGTGATGCATTGTGCCAACAACATCAACACCGTGTGGATCTTGCCTATCCAGATTGGTGTAGTTGTCTACATGCTGTACTATGTGCTTAACATCGCAGCATTTGCAGGTCTCGTTGTCATCGCACTGTCGATGCTGGTTGCGTTTTTCTTTACGAAGAAGACAACTGGGGCGTACAGGGACCTGATGAAGCGCAAGGATGAGCGCATGAAAGTTGTTAAGGAAATATTTGGTGCGATTCAAATCGTCAAGTTCAACGCATGGGAGGGGAAGTTCGAGGACAAGCTGCTAGCATTGCGGGCAAAGGAGCTGTCTGCACTTGCACGGTTTGTATACTCCATGTGCGGCTCTATCTTTGTGCTGTGGGCATCCCCGCTTTTGTATCGACCGTCTCGTTCGCAGTTTACACGTTGATAATGGATCAGGTGCTGACGGCTGCCAAGGTTTTCACCGCCATTGCACTCTTCAACTCGCTCCGAGACCCACTCCGTGACTTCCCAAGTGTTATCCAGCAGTGCCTTCAGACTAAAATATCTCTGGATCGCATGGCAGACTACTTTGCACTTCACGAAATTGATCCATCTAACGTCACTCGTGACGATTTATCAATACGAGGAGATATTGCGATCGCAGTCGAAAACGGCACGTTTGCGTGGAACGCAGATGCACACCCACAACTAACTAATGTAAGTCTAGAGGTTAAGAAGGGAGATCTCGTTGTCGTCCATGGGTCTGTCGGTGCAGGTAAATCGTCACTTTGCTCCGCGCTGCTGGGCGAGGTGGAGAAAGTCGACGGCAAAGTGTGTGTGAATGGCAAGGTGGCATATTACGCACAGCAACCGTGGATCCAGAACATGACTATTCGAGAGAATATTCTCTTTGGACAGGCATTTGATGACAGCAACTACCAAAGAGTGTTGGATGCCTGCGGCCTTCTTCCCGACTTGAGGCAGTTCCCTGGTGGGGATGAGACCGAAATTGGGCAAAAAGGAATTAATCTTTCGGGTGGTCAGAAGGCACGCGTGAGTTTAGCCCGCGCCTGTTACTCAGACGCAGACGTGTTCGTTTTGGATTCACCACTCGCCGCCGTGGACGCGGTCGTTCAGAGCGAGATATTCAGTAAGTGCATCTGCGGGATTTTAGCAGAGAAGACGGTGGTCCTCGTCACTCACAGCCCGGATGTAATTGCTTCTGGGGCAGCAAACTGTCAGGTTGTGGTTTCTGATGGTACAATATCATACACGCGGCAGACAAGTCAGCACCATCGAAGTCATTTCGCAAAGACGCAATCACCTCGCAAGGAAATATGCACGTTACCACCAGACAAATTTACCAACGAAGGATCGAAGAGTGCTGGTCGACTCGTGGAGGAAGAAGAGCGCGAAGAAGGACAAGTGTCAGCAACAGTCTTTTGGCAATATTTCAACGCAATGGGAGGACTGAAAGTCATTCTGTTGCTTATCGTGATTCAGTCCCTGTGGCAGGTGTGTCAAGTTGGAAGTGATTTATGGTTGAGTCACTGGACAGGCCAAAACGGCAACAAGTACGATGCTACGCGAACTCAGTACAACATGACTGTTTACGCACTGCTAGGTGGCGGTTGTGCGTTAATGGTCCTTGCTCGGGCTGTTACGATGGCTACAGCGGGACTCCGCGCATCTCGTGATCTTTTCCGCGAACTGACACATGCATTGCTATTTGCACCTCTACGATTCTTCGACGCCAACCCGATAGGCAGAATTGTCAACCGATTCGGAGGAGATATCACATCAATCGAAATTGATATTCCGTTTGCGACGGGAAGTTTGCTGGTGGCAGTATTCTTCACGTTCTGCCAGCTAGCCACGGCAATCTACATTGTCCAGATTCTTGGGGTATTTATTGCTCCACTGGCGTACCTATACGTAAGGTTTGCCAAATTCTATGTGCAGCCGTCTCGCGAGATTTCACGATTGGTGAAGGTGTCGTCATCTCCTGTTCTCAGTCACATATCCCAGTCAGAAGAGGGAGTGACTACAATTCGCGCATTTGGCTCCGACTGTGTCGATCAAATGATTGCCGAAAACTTTACTCGAAACGACGTGAACGCACGAGCTTGGTTCTCCGATATTGTGGTCATCATGTGGTTTCAAATTCGCATGGAACTGGTGGGCTGTGGTGTCGTGATTGCTGTAGTGTCGTCCCTTGTGTATCTGCGCGATTTCCTGTCACCTGGTCTAGTTGGTGTTGCGTTTACCTACGCGTTAAGCATCGACAGCCGGCTAGCCCGGTTGGTACACGTCTGGTCATGGCTGGAGATTCAAATGGTTAGTCCTGAACGCGTCATGGCTTATGCTGCCATTCCTCCTGAGGGTAAGCGGGTCATCCTTGCCATCGAACCAGACCAGGCATGGCCAAATACTGGAACACTTTCTTTGAAGACGTCGTCTTCAACTACAAGGAAGGCGGCGCACCCGTCCTCAAGGGACTCTCCTTCAGCATCCAAAACAACGAGAAAATCGGTATCGTCGGCCGCACTGGAGCAGGCAAGTCCAGCCTCACCATGGCGCTTTTCCGCATCAATGAGCTCTTGTCCGGCAGAATTCTCATCGACGGCGTCGACATCGCGTCCATGCCGCTGCGCACGCTGCGCTCGAACCTGTCCATCATCCCGCAGTCGCCCGTGCTGTTCAAGGGCTCGCTGCGAGCCTACTTGGACCCGTTCGACGAGTACACGGACGCCGACATCTGGTCGGTGCTGGAGAAGGTGGACATGAAGCAGAAAGTGTCCGCGCTGGAGAACCAGTTGCTGTACGAGCTGAGCGAGAACGGAGAGAACTTCAGCGTGGGCGAGCGCCAGATGCTGTGCTTGGCTCGCGCGCTCCTCACGCGGAGCCGCATCGTCGTAATGGACGAGGCCACGGCGTCCATCGACCACGCCACCGAGAAGAAGCTGCAGCAGATGATCAAGCACGACTTCCGCGGCGCAACGGTGCTGACGATCGCGCACCGACTGGGCACGGTGCTGGACTCGGACCGCATCATGGTGCTGAGCGACGGTCGTGTGGTGGAGTTCGACACGCCTCGGAACCTGGTACTGGATCGACACGGTGTGTTCTACGAGTTCGCGAAGGAGGGAGGCTACCTCGACAGACTGCTTTAGTCAGAATTTGCTCTGTTAATGGTACGTTGCTGATCTTGTTGTGCGATGCAGTGAGTTATGATCCTTTTGCTGGGGCATGAACTACCGGTACTGGCGTCACTGAAGATGCGAAGGCAGTTTAAATTCCACTGCTGCTGCTTGCGGACAGATTTCTTAAGAGATCGCAAGCAATTTACCATGCCCCCGTGGTTGACCACTGGTTGGTGCGTGAACTGAAACGCGGGGGGCACCAAGTGGACGATGCACCAAGATTGCGAAGTGATCGCTAACCATTCTGGAAGCAGATCCTTGACGTGTTGGGTCATGCCCATAAGAACGTTCTACTTGGTGTCCTTCCATGCGCTTGGACTTCACTTTATACCTTGGCCACTTTCATCAACAGCGTCGGGATGTTTTGCACGGCGTGCAGCTACTGGTTATAGGAGCCATCTTCCATCTTCGCGTTTTTAGGTATCCGCTGCATACTGGGCGGACTCCTCTCGCCAGAACGCTATGGACACTCGTTTCGATGCCCACCGACCCAAGCAGGCAGCCGAGCGCGTTCCCGATCAGGACCGTGGCTCCCTGTGCGAAACTGCGGGCCGCAGCGCCCAGCGCAGTGCAGCCAGTCGTTTTAGTGCTTCCTTCCCGGACCGTATACTAAACCGGTGACGAGTACGTCAGCGGCGGGCTGGTCCCCGCTCCGTTCGTCCACACCTCCACCGCCCGCAATGTTCTCTGCGGAGCGGATGCAGTGACGGTGATTGGCAATCGTCGCACTGTCTTCGTCCGACGGCAGCACCGGCCCCGCATTGGCGCTCGATAAAAGGTAGAACGAGGATCCGCTGGGATTGTCAAGTGCGTCCGGCCAACGGCGCCGCCGGCGGTCAATCGGTCAGTTGCCGATTGGCTCTGAAGCGCGCAGACCTCCTCGACCTTCGCGATGGTGGCGCTGCTGCAGTCCGACGGGTCTCCCGCCGCCAAGTACTCGACGTTCGCCAATGTCGCCGACAGCGTGGACTCGACCAAGCAGCGTCTGCACGGGGCCGCGTCCACCCCGGCACGGCGTCCTTCTGGTCCAAGCTCTTCTTCTCGTTCGCCAACCCCATGATGCGCGCGGGCAACTTGCGCCAGCTCAATAACGACGACCTGTGGGAACTCGAGGGCGAGAACCGCTCGGCCTCCGCCTTCCACGAGTTCGTGGTGCACTACGAGCGTCACGACCAGTCCATCGTCAAGGCTATGGCCATGGCCTACGGGGGCAGGTTCCTGCTGTGCGGCTTGGCCATGCTCTTCACCACAGCTTGCAACGTCTTGGCCCCAGCTGTGCTCAACCACGTGATCACAGTGTTCGCCGCCCCCGATATCGACATGTATAGCCTCAGCGTGTGGCTAGGCGTTTTCTTCGCTTCTCGACTTGTGAACGCTGTCGTCATGACTCAAATGCGGTTCTACCTCGAGCTGATTGCGCTGCGCTTGACAGTGACGCTGAAGGCGCTGTTGTTCCAGAAGGCCATGCGTCGTAGCATCCAGAGCAAGGGCGATGCCAAGGCGGTGGATATCTCGAATCTCTATTCGGCGGATGTGAACAACGTCCTGTTCGCGGCTTTCCAGATCAACAGTCTCTGGATTATCCCCATTCAGATTGTCGTGGTCGTGTATATGTTGTATGCTGTCATCGACCTCGCAGCTTTTGCTGGTCTAGCGGTAATTGCCGCTTCCATGCTGGCAAGTTTTGTGATTGCAAAGCTCTCAGGCAACGCATTTGAAGATATGATGCAGTACAAGGATGATCGGATGAAGACGATCAAGGAGGTATTCAACGCCATCCAGATCGTCAAACTCAACGCATGGGAAGACAAGTTTGCCGACAAGGTCCACAAGCTTCGCGCCATCGAATTATCAGCCGTTAAACGGTTCATGTATCTTGGCGCTGTTAACATTTTCGTGCTGTGGTCTTCGCCGTTGGTGGTGTCAACCGTATCATTTGCCGTGTACGCGATCGTCATGGAGAACGTATTAACGGCGGCTAGAGTGTTTACAGCAATTGCACTCTTTAACGCACTTCGGGATCCGCTGAGAGACTTGCCCACAGTTATTCAGACGTGCATTCAGGCCAAGATCTCGCTCGCTCGATTCTCTGACTACCTCGCCCTGGACGAATTCACCCCGAGCAACGTCACAAGAAATGACCCGGCGCAGCCAGACGACGTCATGGTGTCCATCGACGATGGTTCGTTTGGCTGGACCACAGATTCGGCACTGCTCAGTCACGTCAACCTCATCATCAAGAAAAGTGACCTCGTGGTCGTTCACGGTGCAGTCGGCAGCGGCAAGTCGTCGCTGTGCTCGGCCTTGCTTGGCGAGATGGACAAGCTGTCGGGTGATGTCTTCGTCCGAGGGCGAGTCGCCTACTATTCTCAGGAAACGTGGATCCAGAATATGACGATCCGCGACAACATCCTCTTCGGTCTGCCGTACGACAAGAACAGGTACCAGCGCGTGATCGCGGCGTGCGGACTTGTGCCAGACCTGCAGCAGTTTCCTGGAGGCGACTCGACGGAGATCGGCCAGAAGGGTGTGAACCTGTCGGGAGGCCAGAAGGCTCGCGTATGCCTGGCTCGCGCGTGCTACTCGGATGCCGACATTCTGCTTCTGGACTCGCCGCTCGCCGCTGTGGACGCCATCGTGCAGAGCCAGATCTTCGGCGAATGCATCTGCAACTTGCTGGCGGACAAAACTGTGCTGCTGGTGACGCACAGCGCCGACATCATTGCGAGCGGCGCAGCCAACATGAAGATCCTGGTGGAAGGTGGTCAGCTCACAGCCACTCGGCACGATGTTGCGCTTCCTCGGTGCTCCTACACGTTGAAGATGTCGGCCCAGAGCGATTCGAACAATGAGAAAGAGAGTGGCAGCGACGCCAACAAGGACGCCGGCAGACTCGTGGACGACGAAGAGCGCGAGGAAGGACGCGTGTCGAAGCAGGTCTTCTCGAGCTACTTCAACTCGCTCGGCGGTATGAGGGTGTGCATCTTTTGTTCGTGGTGCAGACCCTGTGGCAAGTGTTCCAGATCGGCAGCGATCTGTGGCTGAGTCACTGGACTGGCCAGAAGGACGGATCGTACAACGAGAACGAGACCGTGTACAACGTGAAGGTGTACGCATGGTTGGGGGCTGGTACCGCCTTGATGGTGCTGGTGCGGTCCACGACGGTCGCGGTTGTTGGTCTTCAGGCTTCTCGACATCTGTTCGATAACATGACGAACTCGTTGCTCAGGGCCCCGCTTCGGTTTTTCGACGCGAACCCGATCGGTCGTATCGTGAATCGCTACGGTGACGACATGTCTGCTGTTGATTTCATGATTCCGTTTGCGTTTGGCAGTTTTCTTGCTATGTTTTTTTACGGTGTGCCAGTTGGCGACAGCAGTATACACGATGAACTTCTTGGGAGTGCTGATTATCCCGCTGGTTTGGATTTACGTGAAGATCGCCAACTTTTTCTGGCTCCGTCCCGAGATTTCGCGTCTATGGAAAATTTCCTCGTCACCAGTTCTCAGTCATGTCACCCAGTCGGAGGAGGGTGTTGTTGTTATTCGTGCATTCGGCGAGGACACAGTTGGTCGCATGATTAACGAAAACTTCGTCCGCAACGACGTGAACAGCAGGTGCTGGTTTGCGGAGACAGTCACTCAACAGTGGTTTCAAGTTCGGATGCAGCTCATCGGCTGTGGCGTCATTTTCCTCGTCGTGTCGGGACTCGTTTATCTGCGCGACTTCTTATCTCCGGGTCTCGTTGGACTCGCGTTTACCTACGCGCTCAGCGTAGACAGTGGCCTCTCCAGTCTTGTCATGTCGTGGTCATGGGTAGAGATCCAGATGGTCAGCCCTGAGCGCATTCTCGAGTACGGATCCATCCCCGCGGAAGGAACGCAGCGACCACTTGTCATTGAACCTGATGCCGCGTGGCCTCGCAGCTCGACCGTCAAATTCCAAGATGTCGTCTTCAACTACAAGGAAGGCGGCGCACCCGTGCTCAAGGGACTCTCCTTCAGCATCCAAAACAACGAGAAAATCGGCATCGTCGGCCGCACTGGAGCAGGCAAGTCCAGCCTCACCATGGCGCTTTTCCGCATCAACGAGCTCTTGTCCGGCAGAATTCTCATCGACGGCGTCGACATCGCGTCCATGCCGCTGCGCACGCTGCGCTCGAACCTGTCCATCATCCCGCAGTCTCCCGTGCTGTTCAAGGGCTCGCTGCGAGCCTACTTGGACCCGTTCGACGAGTACACGGACGCCGACATCTGGTCGGTGCTGGAGAAGGTGGACATGAAGCAGAAAGTGTCCGCGCTGGAGAACCAGTTGCTGTACGAGCTGAGCGAGAACGGAGAGAACTTCAGCGTGGGCGAGCGCCAGATGCTGTGCATGGCTCGCGCGCTACTCACGCGGAGCCACATCGTCGTGATGGACGAGGCCACGGCGTCCATCGACCACGCCACCGAGAAGAAGCTGCAGCAGATGATCAAGCACGACTTCCGCGGCGCAACGGTGCTGACGATCGCGCACCGACTGGGCACGGTGCTGGACTCGGACCGCATCATGGTGCTGAGCGACGGTCGTGTGGTGGAGTTCGACACGCCTCGGAACCTGGTACTGGATCGACACGGTGTGTTCTACGAGCTCGCGAAGGAAGGAGGCTACCTCGACAGACTTTTGTAAGTAGGTGAATAAAATAGCTAGCGTTGCCAAACAATCTGTCGTCGATTTAAAGTTTACAAGGGGATGGTGAGCCGCTTCAACTGAGCTGATCTTGTGTCTGCTCGTCACTTTTAGTCAATTCGATTGCAACCAATCAACGCGACTAGCGCCACGCGCGATTCACTTCGCGGCCGCCGTCGGTAGCGATGGAATCGACGATGGAGGGCCATGAAACTTGTCACCAGTTGCAATTCACGCGAGCGCCAGCCCCAAGCGCCGCAGCTCAAGGTCGTGATGGTGGTGCTTTTGCAGTCCGATACGTCTCCGGCGAAGCCCAAGCGCCACTACGACACTTTCCCCACCTCCAGCCATGAGGTGACCGAGACCAAGCAGCGACTGCATGAAGTGGCGTCCACCCCGGGCACTGCGTCCTTCTGGTCCAAGCTCTTCTTCTCTTACGCCAACCCCTTCGTGGAGCTGGGCAACTCCCGCCAGCTGCACAGTGAAGACCTGTGGGAACTCGAGGGCGACCTCCGTTCGGCTGCAGCGTTCGACGAGTTCAATGTTCACTACATACACCACGACAAGTCCATCTCTATGGCGATGGCGACTGCTTACGGCGGAGAGTTGCTGCTGTGGGGACTGGTCATGCTCTTCTCCACGGCCGTCAGTCTCTTTGCACCGGTGGTTCTGCACTACGTCATTGATGCGCTGTCGGTGCGTGAGATTGAGTTGCACAGTCTTTGCGTGTGGCTTGGGGTGTTCTTTGCCTTGCGGTTCGTGAATGCAGTTCTGTCAACGCAAATGAACTATGCACTTGAGATGATCGCACTGCGACTGACAGTGACTTTGAAGACGCTTCTCTTCCAGAAAGCAATGCGACGCAGTATTCAGACAAAGAGTAACACTGACGCGGTGGACATATCGAACTTGATGACCTCCGACGTCAACAATGTGTTGTGGGCAGCGTTCCAGATAAACAAACTCTGGGTCATCCCCATTCAGATCGTTGCAACTGTTTGGATGCTCTATATCGTCATTGGATTAGCGGCGTTTGCGGGTTTAACCGTAATTGGGGTCACAATGCTGGCAAGTTACTTCCTTGCAAAGTCTTCGGGTGCTGCTTTTGTAGACCTCATGAAGCGAAAAGATGATCGACTAGGGGTGATCAAAGAAGTTTTCAATGCCATCCAAATCGTCAAACTCAACGCATGGGAAGACAAGTTTGCAGATAAAATTCGCAAGTTTCGCGCCATCGAATTATCGGCTGTTAAGCGATTTCTCTACGTGGGAGCAGTCAACATTACTATTCTCTGGTCATCTCCTTTGGTAGTGTCGGCTGTGTCGTTTGCCGTGTACGCGATTGTTATGGAGAAAGCTTTGACCGCAGCCAAGGTGTTCACAGCTATCGCACTCTTTAACGCACTTCGGGATCCGCTGAGAGACTTGCCCACAGTCATTCAAATGTTCATTCAAGCCAAAATCTCGCTCACTCGATTCTCTGACTACCTCGCCCTGGACGAATTCACCCCGAGCAACGTCACAAGAAATGACCCGGCGCAGCCAGACGACGTCATGGTGTCCATCGACGATGGTTCGTTTGGCTGGACCACAGATTCGGCACTGCTCAGTCACGTCAACCTCATCATCAAGAAAAGTGACCTCGTGGTCGTTCACGGTGCAGTCGGCAGCGGCAAGTCGTCGCTGTGCTCGGCCTTGCTTGGCGAGATGGACAAGCTGTCGGGTGATGTCTTCGTCCGAGGGCGAGTCGCCTACTATTCTCAGGAAACGTGGATCCAGAATATGACGATCCGCGACAACATCCTCTTCGGTCTGCCGTACGACAAGAACAGGTACCAGCGCGTGATCGCGGCGTGCGGACTTGTGCCAGACCTGCAGCAGTTTCCTGGAGGCGACTCGACGGAGATCGGCCAGAAGGGTGTGAACCTGTCGGGAGGCCAGAAGGCTCGCGTATGCCTGGCTCGCGCGTGCTACTCGGATGCCGACATTCTGCTTCTGGACTCGCCGCTCGCCGCTGTGGACGCCATCGTGCAGAGCCAGATCTTCGGCGAATGCATCTGCAACTTGCTGGCGGACAAAACTGTGCTGCTGGTGACGCACAGCGCCGACATCATTGCGAGCGGCGCAGCCAACATGAAGATCCTGGTGGAAGGTGGTCAGCTCACAGCCACTCGGCACGATGTTGCGCTTCCTCGGTGCTCCTACACGTTGAAGATGTCGGCCCAGAGCGATTCGAACAATGAGAAAGAGAGTGGCAGCGACGCCAACAAGGACGCCGGCAGACTCGTGGACGACGAAGAGCGCGAGGAAGGACGCGTGTCGAAGCAGGTCTTCTCGAGCTACTTCAACTCGCTCGGCGGTATGAGGGTGTGCATCTTTTGTTCGTGGTGCAGACCCTGTGGCAAGTGTTCCAGATCGGCAGCGATCTGTGGCTGAGTCACTGGACTGGCCAGAAGGACGGATCGTACAACGAGAACGAGACCGTGTACAACGTGAAGGTGTACGCATGGTTGGGGGCTGGTACCGCCTTGATGGTGCTGGTGCGGTCCACGACGGTCGCGGTTGTTGGTCTTCAGGCTTCTCGACATCTGTTCGATAACATGACGAACTCGTTGCTCAGGGCCCCGCTTCGGTTTTTCGACGCGAACCCGATCGGTCGTATCGTGAACCGCTACGGCGACGACATGACTGCTATCGATTTCATGATTTCGTTCGCGTTTCAAGAACTTCTTGACTACTTTTCTTCACAGCGTGTCAATTGGCAACAGCGGTGTACACGATCAACATATTGGGAGTGCTGATTATCCCGTTGGTTTGGATTTACGTAAAGATTGGAAACTTGTATCTCTCGCCATCACGCGAAGTTGCACGTCTTTGGAAGATTTCAGCGTCCCCCATATTGAGTTACGTAAGTCAGTCAGAAGACGGCGTGGTTGTAATTCGCTCATTTGGACGGGATTCTGTGGTTCGCACAGTCAACGAGAATTTTCTTCGGAACGACGTGAACAGCAAAGCTTGGTCCGCACAGATGATCCTGAAATACTGGTTCATGCTGCGCATGCAACTTGTGGGATTCGGTGTGGTGACTCTGGTCGTCTCTAGTTTAGTTTACATGCACCAATTTCTATCACCAGGCATCATCGGATTGGCATTTACGTATGCGCTTAGTGTAGACGCGAGTCTTGCTAGCCTTGTCATGTCGTCGTCATGGCTTGAAATTCAGATGGTCAGCCCTGAGCGCATTCTTGAGTACGGATCCATCCCCGCGGAAGGAACGCAACGACCACTTGTCATTGAACCTGATGCCGCGTGGCCTCGCAGCTCGACCGTCAAATTTCAAGATGTCGTCTTCAACTACAAGGAAGGCGGCGCACCCGTGCTCAAGGGACTCTCCTTCAGCATCCAAAACAACGAGAAAATCGGCATCGTCGGCCGCACTGGAGCAGGCAAGTCCAGCCTCACCATGGCGCTTTTCCGCATCAACGAGCTCTTGTCCGGCAGAATTCTCATCGACGGCGTCGACATCGCGTCCATGCCGCTGCGCACGCTGCGCTCGAACCTGTCCATCATCCCGCAGTCTCCCGTGCTGTTCAAGGGCTCGCTGCGAGCCTACTTGGACCCGTTCGACGAGTACACGGACGCCGACATCTGGTCGGTGCTGGAGAAGGTGGACATGAAGCAGAAAGTGTCCGCGCTGGAGAACCAGTTGCTGTACGAGCTGAGCGAGAACGGAGAGAACTTCAGCGTGGGCGAGCGCCAGATGCTGTGCATGGCTCGCGCGCTACTCACGCGGAGCCGCATCGTCGTGATGGACGAGGCCACGGCGTCCATCGACCACGCCACCGAGAAGAAGCTGCAGCAGATGATCAAGCACGACTTCCGCGGCGCAACGGTGCTGACGATCGCGCACCGACTGGGCACGGTGCTGGACTCGGACCGCATCATGGTGCTGAGCGACGGTCGTGTGGTGGAGTTCGACACGCCTCGGAACCTGGTACTGGATCGACACGGTGTGTTCTACGAGCTCGCAAAGGAGGGAGGCTGCTTGGATAAATTGCTGAATTGAATGGAGAGGCCCTGCACAATTAGACTTAAGAAGTTGTTGATCACGTGGTGGCCGTGTACAAGGGTATCGAGTAGCTCTTACTTGTATGCGTCTCTAGTAAGAGCGCTTGAAGGTACTGGTGCCTCATACAGCGACGTGCGACGCTTGAAGTCTAGCGAATCCTTAATGAACTCTGTCTTGCCACCAGCTGACGGAGTTATAGCCCTGCCGAGCGCCATAGCAGCCATGGTGCTTACTTGGCTTCCCTTGTTGAACGTTAGCCAACCAGATTCGGTACCGTCACAGAGTTTTTCCAAGTGAGTGTCATTTCCGTAGATGTGCACGCTCAGCTTCTTCCGCATTGGTCCCCCAGGACGAATATAACTATCGAAAAACTGGAGAATGTCGGAGAGCTGCAATGTGCCCACGAGCTCAGCCAATTTGACCTTGCGATCAAACTCGTACTGGTGATTGGCAATTTCCACAAGCAGAGATTGTACTTCCTCCTCTTGGTTTTTGTGCTTTTCGACGTACCCCTTTATGACAGACTGGATGTGTTTTTGCAGTTGATCAGCGTCGGTGCGGGCCATCGCCTCGCGAAATTCGTCTAAAAACTTGTCGATGCGTTGCTCAATCAACTCCGGCGAAGCAACATTGGACTGGACGACGATCTTGAAAGACTGCACCCCATTGCCACGTGAAGGCGTCGAGTACACAGTGTAGCCCAGCTGCTCTTTGTCCTAAGTTGGTCGAAAAGCGGTTCATCGACCATTTGGCAAAACAAAGCCAGCTTTGCGCGCTCCAAATAATCCTCCGCGCCTATCTGGTAAATGCAGTTAACCGCACAGTTAGCGTTGTCAGGGTTGGGATGCATGCACCTGTAGATGTAGTGCACTTCACAGGATAACTTTACTTGGCGGCCAAGCCAATACTTTTGTGATGGCAACGTGGCCGGTCCCCGTGGACCGTGAACGTGATCAAGAATTAATCCTGCAAATGATATTGCATCGGGCTTGTCCAGATTACCATATAGAAGGATGTCCGTGTAGACCTGTCGAAACAGCCGCTTGGAGTGGGCTATCACGGCCGAAAATGAGCAGCGTCGAATTGCGGTTGCGATCTCGTCGACACTCCAGCTCCGTTCGTGCAGTAGATTTGACTCTTGTTGAACTGCGTGTCGATGGGCTTCTTCGAGACGCATATTTTCGATTGATCGACACTTAGCGTGCTTCACTCGCTCGAAAGCTTCATCTCCGATATGGTTCTCAAAGCTACCCATCACTTCTAGTATCCGCTGAACGAGAATGGGTAACTTTGGACTGTATCCTGCAATACTCAAGTAAATGTTACTTCCGTTAAGACGTAACTTGTAGTTCATTCCCGCTAGGAGAGCATCGTAGGAGTACTCGTTTAGCTCATCCTTCAGGCAGGCAACAAACAGTGCTGATAGAGCATAGTTGTAGGAAGTAGGATTCACTTCGGGGGAGTGGAACGTGGCGACTGCAAACGTCCTGGGCTTTTCAAAGTCGACATCCGGTTTGTACCACACACGGCACAAGTCGTCGTCACGAATCACTTGTGGGTATAGGTGCAACTTACCCACCTTGCGCTTGTCAATAAGATGCAATTCAGACAGCACAAATGCGTTTGGATTAGGCAGATGAAGATCACAGTTCTTGCCTGGGCTTCTCATGTCTTCAAGAAACTTCGCGGACAATGGAACTTCACGGTATTTGGTGCCATACCACTTCTCCTCACTCGTAGCGCGCTCTTCAAATGTCTGACACGCAATTAATACCCTCATCTGCTCTGGAGTCATGAGGCCGAGAAGCTCGAGTGCCTGCTCCCATTCGTAGGGAAGTAAAGCGCTCCCTCCGAAAGAATGTCTCGCTTTGAGAACACGTGCATGTTCGCTGCAACGACACTCGTGAAGTCAGCCGGGGGACTCTTGCTCTCAAATACGTAGTGCGTGATCGACAACCTCTCTAGCTCGTCGAACATCCATTTCTCCCACGGAGACGACAGCATCAGGTGTATGTACTGGAACATCGCCTGCAAAATGTCATCACCTCGTTCGATGCCCACTTCTGTCGCGTCGAAGCTCACGATGAACAGTGAAAACTCGTCAAAATCTTCAACGATGCCAGCATAGACGCCATTGACCCACTTCTTTTTCTTGAGGTACGAGAGCAACGACCCCTGTCCTTCATGGCCAATGAGATGACTGAGTACTGAGGCTTGCTGCTGGGAGTACCCCTTGCCACGAAGCGGCGGGAGCACCCACGAGCACTGAACGACCTTCCAGTCCATGACCGGAACGACCTCGAGTCGGCAGCCTAGCTGGTCGTCCGTGTAAGGCTGCTGGCCTTCAAACTGCGGGCTCTGTTGTCCCGAATTCGGGATCTCCGAGAAGAACTCGCGCACCCACTTGCTGAGCGTGTCCACGTCCTCCTTGCCGTACACGACGAGCTTCATGATGCTGGCCGAGTAATACTCGTGGTAGAACTTGAGCAGTGCGTCCCGAACATCGATGCCCTTGTCCGCCGGTGTGTCGCCGAGCGTTTCCCTGTTGCCGACGCCGAACTTGTGGTACGGATGCTTGTGGTTGCCCAGGCCTCGCTCCAGCTGGTTGATGCGCCACGAGTCGTCCTGCAGGTAGTTGGTACTCTCCGAGTCCACGGCGCTCATCTCTCGCTCTGTGGCGCTGGGCGTGAAGAGCGGCGCGATGAAGAACTGCGCGAAGCGGTCCAGCGCCTCGTGCAGGTGGGCGGCCCCACGTCAAAGTAGAAGTTGGTGTCTCGTCCCGACGTGAAGGCGTTCGTGCTGCCGCCGTTGGCGCTCAGGAACTCGCTGTAGCTGTTCTCGTTCGGGTACTTGTCCGTGCCCAGGAACAGCATGTGCTCGCAGAAGTGCGCGAGGCCCGGCAGCTCGTCCGGGTCCGAGTGGAAACCCACGCGCACGTCCATGGCGGCCGACGCCGTCTCGGTGGTCGCATCGGACACCACCAGCACGTGCAGCGCGTTGGGCAGCTCCAGGTACCGGAAGCGGCGCTCGTCCAGCGACGACAGGTCGATGCCGTCGGGGGACTGCACCACGCGCGGCGACGTCATGGCGAGCTTCTGATTGCCACCAACTGACTGCTACTGGCTTGAGCGGACGCTCCCGCCACACAATACGAGTGGGACAGAAGGTACAAGAGTTTTTTTTTACTGAAGAGCACAGAATTGGACACTTCAACAGGGACCACTTGCATTTTTATAAAGGAGCTGACTACAGTACAGAATTCCCCGGCAAAGAGAGAAAGGTGGGACCAATAAGGACTGAGAGGTTACAAACTACATGTATACGTACAGAGTCGCGAATTCAGCAAAACGGCTGCAGCTTTGTACTATCTGTGCGAGGTAAATCAGAGATTGCAATTCTCCCTTTGCCGGGGAATTCTGTATACGTTGTTGGGCTGGTTCGTGTGAGTTTTACTCACTGAGTTAACGACGCAAAGCTTGCCAGGATGGAATTGACACACAAAAACTTTCGACCAGACAGCTACGGGCTGACTTAACTTAATAAAGCCAACCCGAGGTGATGGCGTCGTACGTAGCCTTCCGCTCGAGAGGCGTGTTGGGGCCGCCAGGTTGGTACCAGGGCAGTGGCGCCGACGGTGCGACCCACGAGTAGGTGTCGACAAAGTCCCAGGTCGTCACGCCGACGCACCGCTTGGTCTTCTTGCAGGCCGAGACGACGTTGGTGTAGATGCCCACCTGCTGCTGCTGTTCGCTCACGGTTGGCTCGGCCGAGCTCGTCTTCACGTCCAGCTCCGTGATCGCGACGTCCACCCCCCGTAGAAGGGTAAAACGTCTGAAGTTCCAAAAGACTTTCGATCCTGCCATGGTGTCGTTGTTGCTGTAATGAGACTGGAACCCAACGGCATCGACCCATATTGTGGCGTTTCTCAAGGTCGCAACCATCTCCAGCACTGCATCCGACTTCGCATTCTCCTCATTGATGTTGTAGTCGTTGTAGTAGAGCTTGGTCTTGAGGCCAAGCTTTTCCTTGACGGCGTTGGCAGTCTTGTAGGCGGTCGAAATGTACTCTTTTCCCGTCTTCTCGTACCAGAAGGACTTGCGATACGAACCGTCCTCGTCCATGGCCTCGTTAACGACATCCCAGGCGTAGCACGCATCTCCAAAGTGCGTCATAAGCTTGGTGATGTGGTTGGACATGGCCTTCAGCAGGTCGGCCTTCTCCAGCTTCTCCAGCCACGACGGGACTTGCTGGTGCTGTGACACAAAGTGGGCATGTCAATAGATGCGCTTTTGTGATTGAAGCTCACTCAGACTTACCCAAACCAAAGCGTGGCAGCGCACTTGAGCTCCTGTTTTATTGGCAAACGCGACAATTTTGTCCGCTTCGTCGAACGTGAAGACGCCTTGTTCAGGTTCGGTGGCATTCCACTGTAGCATCAACACAGCGTCAACGATGGACGATACGAAGCGTTCGACCGCAGTATATTACGTACCTTCATGGAATTGGCCGGGGTGATCATGCCGAAGTCGCGTCTGTCTTCTAGTTGCTGGAGATAGTATTTGTCGCTCATTTGCTTGGTGTCCGTGGCCGTACCCATGTACTTGCCTCCCGCAGCTGTGGCCAGGTCGTTCAACCCTTTGGTGTCCGTGTACGTCGACGTGATCATCACTGAGGGTCAGCGAGGGCGACAGCCAGAGAGCTGGCGCCGAGCACCAAGGCGGTAGCGGCATTCATCGTTTTCGAGGGCGGAAAAGCGAGGAACGGAGAATGTCCGGTAGCGTCGAAACGGAGCATTGGATGAGCGACACCACTACATCCCATCTCAAATGCTTTCTCGCTGTTCGATCCATGCAGCGTAAGTAAGAGAGCACATGTGCACATCACGGCAATTTCGTATTGCAGTTGTGCTTCATGGACAGAAGGTATGCTAATTTTTCATTTGAGATTTGGCACCTTGTGGCCCTTAGCACTTAATCAGCTCGTGTGAGCGCTCGGTATTCCCCTCTAGGATAGGTCTTTCGTATTTCGTGCGAAACTCCTCGTAGCTACCCAAGAATCCTTCGCGAGCAAAATTAGCCATGCACCAGTACTCCGACAACGAATTCTGCACAGGATAACCAGTGAGTACCAGACGTCGAGAAGATTTAATCAGAGCCACGCTTTGACAAAGTAGTGAGCTGGGGCCCTTCATTCTGTGGCCCTCATCCATGACCACAAGATCCGCGCCAGGAGCGCACAGCAAGCGCCGGAACTCTCGCGCTATGCGTTGCACTTTAGCCGTCTCCTGTACTGAGGTGCTGACAATCTCCATCGTGGCTGAAGCCATACGGGAACACACGCGGATAGACATGTATCATGGTCTGTCGAGGAACTTGGCGTCGTCGTTGTGTTTAGCAGACCACGGAACATCTCGTAGCCCATCAGCAGAACACACCCGTACGCTTCCAGCGCTGTAGTAGTCGCAGTCGTCCTGCAGTTGTGCCCTTTGTGGTCGAGGTATCCAGCGTTATCACATGAGGGCCTCGGTGCCCAACCATTTCTGGAACTCGGCATCCCAGTTTGGTAAGCAAATGGCTGGGCACAGCACCAACACCGTCGCCGGTGGATCCTCGTCATCGCGGTCCTCCTCTTGTATTTCCGGCTGAGGCTTGTTCTTGCTTGTGGCTGGCTTTTGCGAAGCTTACTTCGTGATGCGTTGCTTACGTGCAGCAAGTTCGTCGACTAGAAAATAATAAATAACAGTGATGACATGCAATGTCTTGCCGAGACCCAAGTAGTCCGCCAGGATACAGCCGCGACCAGCAGCCACATGGATCGTACAGGAACTTCACGCCTTCCACCTGGTGCGGCTTTAGCAAGGGCTTAATCTCTCGCGCGATCCACACATCACTGCTTTCCTTCTCTTGGTTGGCGGTAGATGCAGCACCAAGTCGCACTCGGCTATACTCGTCCGTCTCCTCGTCACTGGTGCCTTGGTCTTGGTCCGAAGCCGGTGGGCTTATCGCCTCCACGCTCGTGGCCTCTTCGTCGCCTTGCACCATCGTTTCGTCCTCTCCCGGGCAAATGCACGGCGGCATCATGCAGCTCATGCACTGCGCGGTGGCGTTCGTCGTCGACACGCTCTCGGATCCAGCAGAGTGGACGCCCCCGGAGAAGTCCACGGCGTCATCTGCGTCACCCACGCAAATGCAAGGAACGAGGCCGCACGAGCACCCGATGCCGTCCATGGCCGCCGTAGACAGCAATGTTCGAAGTTTGGAACGAAGTGGAAAACTTTGATTGGCATCCGTTTGGGCGTAGGTAGTACCGCAGTCATCGCTGAATCATCGTCATTGTCCTAATCGTCATTGTCCTATTCGTGTGCGCCACACAACCAACGAAACCGAGTGGACCACACACCCGGTACAAATGGTACGCATACGACTTTAACAAGTAACCAGTTGGTGGATTGGCGGAGAGCGCACCATGGCCAAGCTAAAGCAGCATGATGTGGAGCAGATCATGAAGTTCGAGGACGACGTTTTGACCGAGGCGCAGTACCTGTGGTAAATGGTAAATACAGATAAACCCCTCGTTAGTAATCCCCAGACTTGGAATACACCCTCAAATGGAATAAATGTTGGTTTCCGATGACCAACTAGGCACGCGTGGTATACAAAGCTAAGTAATTATTACTAAATCCTCTCAGACGGAATGTTGAATAAAAAACGACATATATTCCGTCAAAAGGGTGCTTAACTATGGCTAAAGTCTAAGTCGTACAGGTCGATCTATGAAGTCTAGCATTGACACCTTCATCTTCCGTCCTTGTCTGTTTCCTAATTCCTCCCGGAAAAATCGCTGTATTGCACGAAGTTCGCTCACCGATCTGTCTGACACTCCTGTAGTATCGGGACGAATTAAAAATTTCCCTATTTATCTAAGATAATCTTTGATTTCGGCGGCAGCGCTTCTTGTCCTTCTTTTTTTTGCAAGGCGCTTCTTTAGCTCGGGAGGCATTGAGAAAAACAGCCCAGTCTGATCCATGTTGAAGATGTTGCGACGTTCATAGTCCTTTAACTTTCGTGCAGCCTTCACCCTCACGGCTTCACCCGTGACGTTGACACCTTTTTCCTAGCACCACGTTACCCAGTAGGCGAGAGCAGAATCAAGCTCTTGAAATCGAACTGCATGACGCGACCGCGCAGTCAGCTGCCTAGGTGGTATCGCTTCCAACCTCTTCTTCTGTTTTCGAGATTATGGCTTGAGATAGTAGTCGTCCGAGAGAAAATGTCGTAGCACTCCAGGCAGCTAGTGCTTGTTGAGTTTCCCATGTGTACTGCGTGTGGTGGTAACAAATTTGCAGCTTTTGAACGTTGGTGAGCGACATTCGAGACGTTTTCGTTGGCTACGGCATTGCTAACGAGCGAGAGATTGCGAAATGTGCTCTGTAAGCTCTGAGCACAATTAGTTGGCTGCTAGGTGGTCTGCGGGATGAATGGCTGAAGCTGCACTTTAGTGTACCCCTAAAACGGTACACCCCGAGATTAGAATACCCCTACATTGGAATAATTTTGCCGTTCCCGACGCTATGACAATTGAGGGGTTCATCTGTAGACAGAACGGTTCCAAACTTCGAGCCTCCCGGCCCAGCCGGTAAGCAATACCGCAGTCATCGCTGAATCACAATCGTCATCGTCAATGTCCGATTCGTGTGCGCCACACAACCAACGAAACCGAGTGGACCACACACCCGGTACGCGGATCGTAAATGCAGAGAAGCAACACAACCGAGTATACATACGACTATAACCAGTAACCAGTTGGTGTGATTGGCGGATAGCGCACCATGGCCAAGCTAAAGCAGCATGATGTGGAGCAGATCATGAAGTTCGAGGACGACGTTTTGACCGAGGCGCAGCGACGGAAGCGTCGTGTAGTACCTGGTCAGTCAGTACTACTTGTTCAGTTTGAACTTGCGCTACAGAGCTAGCTATACGTATCAGTGCGGGAGGGATCTCACGTCGTGTGTGTCCATCTCGTTCGGCAGATACGCGTGCTGCTACTCACATGCAGCGCAGTATAGGCACCCGCGACACTCGATATATCCGGTGATGCCTCTGCACATGAAGAAGCTGATGTAACAGAGGTGGAGCGTCCGGATGCCGAAAACTTGGCGTCGCCGGGTGACCTCAATCTCCGTCGGTCTTCGATAATGGAGCTTTACCATCAGATAATTGAACTTGCTGTGAAGGCCCAGCTTGATGCCGACCGAAGGGAGGTTGAGCGAGAAGAGCGTCAAAGGCTGGAGCGCGAAAGTGCTCTCCATCGACAGCAGAAGATGATGTCGCTGATTGCGGCTTTGATCAAGTCACGACAATCGTAGATGAAATATTGTGCTTGATCGAAGCAAAGTCTGCTTTTGGTGTGTGTAGTTGACTGTTCATTGCTGCGTTGCCTTCCTACCTAATTTTATTGGGTATATATTTTACGATAGCCAATTTTTAATTTTGGGGTAGCCATCTTTTAGGACCGTTCCAAATAGCCACTTTTTCCATGTCGGCTAGCTACTTGCCGTCGAACTTTTCTGAAATTTGACGGTACTCCTTTCGTGCCGCGTAGGATAGCTACTTTTAGTCGGACCAAATAAATAAAGTAAATCATTTGGTCCGAAGTGAGGTCAGTAAGCACTGATGAAGCTGAAGCCCGACAGCATCAACGCCCGCCGAAGGCGGGGCCTGTGGGCGACCAAGCGTAGCGAGGTGCTCCCTCTTAGGGGAGGTAGAGGGTGTTTCTAGGGTCGTGTCGGGTTGGTTGGGGGTTGAGGGATCAGGGTGTAGAGCTCAACTACAAGTCGGCAAATTTGTTCTGAGACTCCTTTTGATTTTTAAGTAGCTACTTTTGCCGTCTCCGACAGCTACTAGTAGCAAGAGCGGCGCCCGGAAAGTGGCTAGTCGAAAACTTGGTTGGGGATCCCTGTTTGAATGTTATAGTAGCTACTTTGTCGTCTCCAGTAGCTATAGTAGCTAGTGCGACGCCCGGAAAGTGGCTAGTCGAAAAAATGGTTGGGGGTCCCTGTTTGAATTCTATAGTAGCTACTTTTGCCGTCTCCAGTAGTTTTTTGTAGCAAGTGCGGCGCCCGGAAAGTGGTAAATTGGAACACCAGTCACAAAAGTGACTAGCTGAAAATTCAAAAGTAGCTAGTCGAAAATCAGCACCCAATTTTATTGTAAGTATGGTCAATGGTAAATAGACAGAACGGTTCCTAACTTCGAACCTCCCCGGCCCAGCCGGTAAGCAATGATTGAGACTTGCTCGTCACACCCTAACCCCGACACGGGCTGAACTTGAAAAATATAAAACACAAGCCGAGCGGAGCCCGCTGAGCGGGGCTCTTTGGGCATGGATTAGCCGAGCACATAGGATAAGTTTTCAGAGGGTTTTTCTCGCTGCGCTCGGTGGGAGGAAAGTACGCTCACATTTAGAAGAAACAAAGTATTAAGTCACTACGGAGAATCGCTGTAGAGAACGCTCTTCGTGTAGATACTTACCTTTTCGAGCTCTACTGGGACAGGATGATGTTTCTGTGCGACGTGACGTGCGAAATAGCCACATACACATAACCATGTCCAAACACAGTATCCAGTAGGTAAAACCCAACGTGGTGGATCTTTCTATCGACCTTTAGACTTGTTGATCGTCATTGCAAATCCACTTAAAGAGGAAATTGTTACCTTCTTAACTTGAACGACAGGCCGTAATCCATGCGAACCGAAGTAACGCGAGGTATCAGAACTCTTGGCCCAGCACGTAGCTTAATCAGGTGGGTAGCCTATAATCTGTGACGTCTTAATCCAGTGCCTCGGTAGCACGTTCCGTTGCACAGCGTTCAAGTTTTGTATCACCATCACAGGAATACCCTCTTGCAACCGTAAAAGTTTGGGGTGGCATTCCACTCACTGTCCAAGAGTGTAGAAACTCAGGTGGATAGAGGTCATTGCGCAAGCCTTGTTCCAGTTCGTCCGATCCTTCATAGCTGTCGACTAAAGTGTACTCTTAAACCTCTCCCGGAACCTCTTCCAAGAGCATATCACATGTCTTATGACGTCTTGATTATTTGGAGCCAATTTGACGCAGTCTGCGAAGAGCTCGTTGGGCAAGTTAGCTTGGTTGGATAGATAGCCATAGACTTGTTGGATCAGCATTTTCAGCTGTAATTTGTTTGCTTCTACACGCGACATTGCACTCGTAGGTTGGGAACCCACGTGTAGCAGCTTATCATTTGGCCCCTTAACGACATCAGGCCCCAGCTTAGGCGAAACATCATGCCGATTATCGCCGATTTTTAGCAAGAAATCTGCAAAAGCCTGAGTTTCATCAGTGGTGTGCGATCCCTCGCTTGGTGCACGCTCATGTTGGTCGTAAGCTTCAGAGTTATAAAGTTAGCCCAAACTGACGTTTTTAGAAAAGCAGATATGACCTCGGCTGGCTCAGCATTTTCAATTACCGGCAGCTTTTGGCGAAAGAAGAAGCTAAGTTACACCACCAAAAGGCACGTTTTCCGATTCTAAGGCACCTTGGTATGCTGCTGAAGCGGTGTTGAACATTTTCCCTCGCCACCGGCCAGATTCCATTACTGAATGATGTTGCTACGGAGTACTTCACGGTACCCACCTCATAAGCTGCCGCGTAACGTGTCTGCAGTGTGGTGTGTTTATCTTCGTGTGGGTCTAGACGCCGCAATATTTTGTCAGTGGGGAAGGTGCAAAAGCTGCCGGTTGTTTTTCTTCACACGAACTTTGCCTTCCCCGACACTGAGGACTTGACTAACTGCATAAGACGCATAACCAAGGAAAAACCCACATATGAAACTGAAGATAGCTGCCGTTGACAGGACAGTAATGTAAAATTCGTATAGGAAAGAGCGTACATACAGGATAGCACATTGTGGCCCACGGTGATTGCGCATTGAAAATTGAAAATGCTCTGACTGTAGTAGTGTGACCCACAGTAAATGCACACACAATAGTGTATACAATTAATCCTCTGAACCATATAAAAACCAAGGTTAGCGATTCCTGTTCTGAAAACAGACATAGTGTGGACCACGGTATTTCTGCACTCACGCTATTTTCCACCTCCGCTATTAAATGTAGTTAGTAGAAATTACTAAAATGTTTGCTGGGTACGCTATCCTCAGCCATCACAGCGTCGAAATCACGTATTTGGTATCAAATTACTTTGGGCCAGATTGCATCAAAACGCACCAAAAACAGGATTTGCTGTGCCACAAAACTGTGTCGATACCTTGCATGGTACCAAGTACCACCGCCCACACGGTACCGTACCAAGTACCACCGCCCAAACGGTACCATGTACCACCGCCCACATGGTACCAAGTACCACCGCCAAAACGGTACCATGCACCACCGCCCAGTAAAAGTGTGGAATTTGCAAAAAGGGTAAGTCACGCCAACCAATAGCAAGGCTGGTTTCATATTTTAGTGAATGATAGGGCCGGAATACCGTTACACCATGCAGCCAGTGTACTAAAAAAGTGTGCACGGTGCTCCATAGTTAAGGATCAGAGGAATTAACCAACTTATATATGATACACATCGTATACATAGTATCCGGCTATACCGTGCCGGACTATCAGTAAATCAGTACATGGCTATACCGGGCTGGACTATCAGTAAATCAGTACATATCAAAATGATGAAATGTTCATAAATAAGTAGAAAACTACTGATATGCTTACTACATTAAGGAGAAAAGTCAAAGTGCAAGTTTGGAGAAACCAAAGACAATGCACACGTCAAATTTCTTTCGTTCATCTACAGCAACCCCCAACGTCATACCCGCAACTTTAACAGGCGTCTGATCTTTCTGGCTCAAGACAGAGCGCTCTGTCCGCTAAAACATTGACAGTAAATGGCAGATTCCGGACGCATTCCGGACACGAACCATACGTTTTGTATAGGGCGTGTCAGGAAAAAGGGCAACCCATCGTTGGTAATTATTCATTCCGGACGTGAGTGAAAAGTACAAAAATTCGTATTTTATTTAAGTTGTTTTAGAAAGGTGCTGGAGGCCGGAATTGAACCGGCAACCTGGAAGCAGTGCTTCCTGCTCAACCATCGAGCTACTCCAGTGTGTGTGCAGAGAGATTTGAAAAAGCGCCATACAGGTGATATTACCGTCCATAGAGTTCCTCTGCCGCCATCCGTCATTGCCGTTGCTGCCGTCCGTCCACCGCCGCCCTCCGTTGCTGCTGTCCGTCGCTGATGTCCGTCGCTGCTGTCCGTCGTTGTCCGTCGCTGCTGTCCGTCGCTGTCCGTCTGCCGTCCGTCGCTGCCGCCCGTCCACCGCCGCCACCAGTCGCTGTTGCCGCTGTCCGTCCACCGCCACCGTCGTTTCCACCGCTGCCGCCGTCCTCTGCTGCCTTCTTAAAGGGGGCTGAAGGACGAGTGGTCTAAAACAAGGGCCCGTTTCGCGTCCAGGTTTCCCGAATCAGGTATCGAGCAGGTATGAAAGCAGGTATTGAGCAGGTTTTTACTTAGCCGTTTCTTTTCGGAATTTTATTTTTCTTTCTTCTCCCAGCCACTCATCCGGGGCCACGCGGTGGTTCTCGCACGGTAGCAGCGCGTGGTGACGCCAGGAGCGGACGACACGGCCATGGCGCGCACACACAAGACGGCGCATATCAAGCAGCAGATGGCGGAGGAGGCACGCCAAGAGGAAGAAGCTCGCTTGGGGGCAGCCGCGGCCGGAGCAAACGCTGAAGAAGTGGAGCGAGGGGGGCAGCAGAGAGAAAGCTCGCCTTCAGACCGTCCCAAAGCCTCGCATTCGGTCGGAGAGAGCCGCCGCTCTTCAGCGCGCGAGGGAGCGTGACAAATCAAGCGCCATGCAGTTTGGCAGGCATGCCGTGTGTGGAGGAGCCAGCAGTCCCGACACAGCGGATGATGAAGATAAAGAAGATGCGGAGGGAGAAGATGACGATGAAGAAGACGCGGAGGAAGACGCTGAAGATGAAGCAGGTGTGGAGGAAGGAAATGCTGAAGAAGGAGATGCAGGGGAAGAAGACGGTGAATGTGGCATTGGCGAAATCGACGCTGAAGAAGAAGAGCAAAAGGATGGAGCGTCGGAAGATGCCATCGGAGAGCCACCCCTACGCCAGCGAAAAAGCGCTCCGTCGAAGAGGTGGATGAAAACCTGCTGATCCCTGTCCCGCCGTTTCAACAGTCCGTGGTAAGTGAAGTGCATGGCATGGTAGATGCGGTTCGAAGCGTAATGGGTAATACATGGCATTTACCTGTATCCACACTTTGCCGTACCTGGTAGAAACGATTGGTTCAGCTGCAATTCGGCATGCCGACAAAAACGTTATCTTCATCACTTCGACTTTAGCTCGTGTAGCGTTCACATGACTATTCCAGGTATCATGGCCATCGATACCTGCGTAATATTTGATGGTATTTTATTTCGTCTAGAGCTGAAAACCTGAAAGGAAACTGGTCGAGACCTGCAAGAAACCTGCATCTGAGTAAACCTAATCTCATTTATCTGATTCGGAATACCTGGGCAGGAGACTCGTCCTTGATATTATTACGATGTGTTTGTGTATGTTGTTGTTATAATGTGCAATCGTCGGTGTTTGTACTAGAAGTGGTGGGGCATGGCGCCAAGCAAGGTCAACTTCTGTCCACTGGTGCGAGGCTGGCGTGCAGCGATCAACAAGAGATCCATCGGCCTTCAGTGTGATGTACCGTGCTCCGAGTGTCTTGTAAGCATCCGGATGCGTCGTTCGCAGTTGCCGCCAGCGCTTCCGTAGCGATGAAGCATTGCAGGTGGACTTCTTCTTGTCGAAGGCTTGAAGTTGATGGTTCGCTGCCTTGTCCATCTTGAGTGCTAGCTCCCAGACCAAGTGCCCCCAGGCCTGATATGCTGTGACTTCAGCTCGTGACGGCTCAGCTGTAACTTCGAACGACTCCTGGTATAGTATCATCATGATATTCACTGCTGCTTTTGCCTCTGCTCGCTTATTCTGTTCTCTTTTTCCTTTGACTGTCTGCCAGATATGATTAATGAACCAGTTCAGAAGACAACCAGCCAGTGTTCTTGCTGTCGCTTGCGCAGGGACAGCACCATACAAGGGAGCTTCTACTACTGAGGTGGCCGGAGGGCCTACGATGGTCAGAGACGACGGTTCTCTGTCAGCTGCGGCACGTGCAAGCAGCGTAGTGTGTGCGTCTTCAAGTCAGGCAAGTCGGTCACTTATCGCCGTGGGCTGGCCCAGCATGCTCTCAATAACAGAAGCCAGATGCACATCGTTGCCAGTGGCTGCTCGGCCGATGTGACCATGGTCGGCAGAGCACCATCGGGCCGTCAAGTGCTTTCCCCACTCACAGCACTTGGCTAAAGACACGGATGACCCTAGGCAAACGTTCGTCGCCGCGATCCCGCGCTCCAGCTCGTACAGGTACCTGGCGGCGTGTCCCTGGGCAGACATACAGCTGCAGGTAACTTCAAGAACTTCCTCCAAATGCATCAGCAGTGCTGCAAAGGTGGCTTCGACTACCTCGACAGCGACGTTATATCGAGATTCAGGAAGACCAAGCACATACCTGAACAGCTCGGCGCGCAGCGTCACAAGCTGGCCATACTCCAAGATCGACAGTCGCTCGTGCAGATCGCGAATCGACGGTGTCACCACTGGTAAGTTTGGTGCCTCATATCCAGTTAATGCTTTGCCCACACTCTGATCTTCTTTCGTTGTTGTGCCTATGTAGGAAAACGCTTTAGTTAGCGATTCCAACAGCCATGCACCGCGCGTGGAAATCCACTGGATCGCGAGCTTAGGTGACGCATTGGCGTACGCTGCAGATCCACGGCGCAATGAGTGGCTTGTCATGTTGGGTGTGACCGCTGTCGGACTGTAGGCTGCATTTCCTGTAGAGTGTCTCTAATAACTTCTGATATATAGCTGGCCACACTGGGCCTCTTTCGGTATCGTTTCTGGGGTGGTTGCTCTGTAGAATCTGTTGTATGCTCCAGGCTTTCCCACTAAACGATAGCTTCTTCTTGCGTGTAAGTTTGTCCTCCAGGCACGTCGGAGGACGCGTACCGCGGTACCAACGGAAATAGATACTCTGAAGGTTCGTCATAGCAAACAAAGAGCAAGCCAAACGCGTGCAGCATGCACTGCTGCCATTGCTCCGGGGACTTGAATATGGACACGCCCTGAACAACGGAGGTCTTGATTTTCGCGATGGGAAGGTATAGTTCACCTGATACTGCTATAGAGAGCTGCTGCTTGCGAGTGAAGCAGGTGTCAATCGCCCTGCCGAATGTGTGCCACATCATATTAAGTAGCGCAGCGTCATGGATCGACTTGAGCCCCGTAGCCACCTCTGCATGTACCACTAAATTTTCGACTAATAGACATAGATCATTTACAGTACAGCCTGGGGCAGCATTTGTTTGAACGTTGGTCCGAAGGTTGCGCTCTTTAATATTGTTCCCAATGTTATCTCTGATTTTAGCAACACACTGCGAGTCCGACAGCGAGCTTGCGTACCGTTCTCGTAGCATGTTCGGGACTTGAGAGAAATAGCCAAACGCCGTTGATCTAGCTAGCAAGCCAGCACCTGACCGTGCTCTGGTGCTCATTTTGGTTTGCAAGAAAATTGAATACGCTGTTAGTAGAGAGTACAATTTCTGAGTAGGCAAACTATTTTCCTTAGACTGGGAGCTATGCATGGTATCTAGCGCTGTCACTGACAGTCCTGCTGACTCAAGAAACTCCGCGAAGTACTTTTCAGCTGGTAACTCCTGCCCCATGGTCCCCGCAGGCGTATCTAGCCCTCGCGCTGCGCGTCGCATGGCGATGGATGTTCTTCCTGGCAAGTTTAGATGTGAGGTTGCCAGCGGAAAACACGAATGATAGCATGGTATCTATATTTATCGCTTCAAAATGGTCTCCTGACTTAGTAGCACTTATCGAGTAATAAGAAATAGCACTTGACTTTACTATTGAAACTTACTGAGTAAGACATCTATTTTCCAGACGAGTCCTGAAATAAGTTGGCGCTATGATAACCTAACCCTAAACCGATGTGATTCGCTGAAAATACGAATACAGGCATTATTTTCAGCAGTGATTGGTTGCTTAACTCAGACAGCTTATAAACGGGTTAGGCTTTCCGGCAAAACAATACTTATCCTACCATAAACGTGAAATTAGCGGCGGACTAATGGCGGACTGCTCGAGTCGAAGAGGGAGTGGCTCTTGCACTTTTTAAAGTGTTTCAAATTTAGGAATTGGGAAATGACCGTTATTTTTCATTTCCTCGCCATTTAACACTGAAAATCTGAGGGAACCGAGTCACTTTTTGGGGCATCCGAAAATTCAACTAGTCAACTTCGCTTAGATTAATATCATACTTCGCTCGATAGTTATTGTGCAGAAAAAATAGTGGCAGCGTTCGAATTGTGATGCGATGCGTGGAAACCGAGATAATGACATCGGATCCGAGCTGCTGGCAAGATTTTATGTAAAGGGCCTGTACTGCACGCACAAAATCCGCTGGAATGGGCCCATTCTAGCGGATTTCGAGCATCCAGCGGACGAACCGATACTCTGTAGGTAATTTCTAGAGGATTTTTCCGCTGGACAAGCGATCCGCTATCTGCCGGAATTTCGGCAGATAGCGGATCGATTATAGCGGATCGATCTCAGTGCCTGTAAAAATGCATGATTTTATTCAGCAAATGAATGGAGTGCTCGATCTAAAGCACCACTTCTCCGTGCCTTTTCACAGCAACCATGGTGTAGTCACGCCACATATCGGATGAGGAAACCTTATCTCTGTTTTGCTTGGCTGAATTTGTCGTCAGCGGCGCCCGGTGCACTCGAACAATCATCTAATTAAGAATTCAAGCGTGGTATCGCAATATCAGCAAAAGTGTCATTACTCCGACATATAAAGTTGTGAATCGCGAAGGTGCCAAACACGAGATCTATCTGCGTCTCGTATAAATAAATTGGCATAGCACGTAGAATAGGAAACTTATTCTTCAGGAGTCCGTACGCACGTTCAACAGCATTACGGAGTTGGGCGTGTCGTAAGTTAAACAGCTCCTCTTTGTTTTGCGGATTTTGGTTGCCGCTCGCAAGTGATATCGGCTTCCTCAATAGGGTGTCATGGTGTACTGGTTCATAGCGTACCCTGCATCTCGTAGATAGTATGTGCCTGCGGTACAGCGTTAGGTTCTCATAAAACCGCTTCGGCGCTCGCAATATGATCCTCTGGGGCCTCTCGGGCATGGTAGTCATGTCCATCAGCATGACGGTGGCCTTCATCGTGGACGTGTCGGACCTGTCCATCGTCTTCACGGCCCTCTACGTGATCGTCTTCGGCGTCACGCTGTCCCTCTGTTCATGTACGATGAGTTAGATAACATTCCGTCAACTCGGCGCCGACTGGAGAATTCGCGGTAGACATGACCACGCGGGCAGGTGCCCAGCAACGCACTCCAACTCCGTCATCAGCCGAATACCCCGACGTGGATACAGTAAACGGCAATATTGAGGAGACCGACGTGAATTCTACGCTAACCCGTAACGACGAGGAAGTGCAGGTTGAAGAAGAGCTCATCATTGTCACTCCATCAATGCGCCAGAAAACTACCGGGGGATCGGCAATTTAGCACCGACTACCTATAACTCTCCTTTACTTCTCCATTCCACCTTAGTATGTATTGAGGTTTTACTTCAGAGCACCATCCCAATACCATTGGACCAAAAAGTATGCAATGCGTCTGGCGCCCATTCCCGCCTAAATCGTGGACTCGAGAGCTCTATCTACCAGTCATCTCCTACCGCGCTTCGACCATTCTCGATTTTGCGCACTAGCTGCCATGCCAGGACGCCCCGCATGGACCCCCGACATTCAATCGACTACGCGGGTTGCAGTCGTATTGTTCATGACTCGGCACATCTTGGCTGGGGCTCCTCTTAAAGGTGCGGTCACGTGCGCTGTTGCCGAGTTTGAGATCTGCCGCGCTACGGTCGCTAAAATCTGGCGAAGCAGGATGAACGTCGCAGCCCTGATGGCTTCCCCTCGTGCCAACCGCCCACCAACACCAAGGAAGCTCACTCGAGAAGAAGTCGCCAGACGCGTTGCTGCCGTACCGCTATGCCAAAGGCAGACCCTTGCCTCGCTGGCAATGGCTGCTGCTATTCCAAAGACGACCCTTTGGCGTCACCACCAAGACGGTGCGCTAAAGCGCGTTGTGCAGCATATCAAGCCGACCCTGACCGACGAGCACAAACACCGAAGGCTTCTTTTGCTCTCGCGCATGTGCAGTACTCTCGATCACCCGACTTGAACGTGCTTGACCTCGGAATTTTCTCAGCCCTTCAAGTATCAGCGTGACTCGCACAATTTAGACAGCCTTATTGAAGCTGTCAATGAATCGTTTGAGAGAATCCCCTCGGCCACGATCGACAAGTCTTTCGTCACGCTGCAAAAATCATGCAATGTGTCATCGCCAGCGGTGGCGGCAATGATTATCGACTTCTGCGTGTGCGGAAGAAGTATTATCACGGCAACAACGCGCTGTGTCGCTGCCCATTGATCGGAGCGTAGCCGACAAGGGATTTATGCTGCCGAGCAAGATCACTGAAGCTAATCTTTATATTTTTGTCTATAAATGATAGCCTAATTTGTAGATGCAATTGTATAGGTCAAAATTTTGCGTTCAGTTCAATCGACGGAAGATAAAACCTCATTTTAAAAGTCGCCTTAAAACTGTGCTTTTACGATCCAAAACGTCACCACTGGTAGTATACACGCATTACACAACGTGGCCAAAATTTGGGTTAATATCGCTAAATATTGGTGGAGTTACGATTTTTAACCTTCTCCCACACATACGAATAGCACAAACGTTTTGCTAATGCTTGCTCTAAGCGTCGTCTACTCCGACAAAAACACTGCCGGATGCGCTAATCTGCGAGCTTTACGACGCTATTTTCGGTTCGGTCTAACTCGCTCTGGATCAACCAGGAGAAATTGACAACCAAACAATCTATACTAAGGTGAAACAGAGAAGTATCTTTCAATTTTCGCTTGCATTTCATACTAGCAGCAACGACAATCTTTGACAGTGAGAAGTTGCGAATCGCGGATCCGCTAATCGCGTACTGCACGCGCTTCCAGCGGATACGTCAAACTTCTGGAAGGTTTCGAAACAGCGGATAAAACATTCCGCTGTTTTCAAATAGCGGTATTGCAGTACAGGCCCAAAGAATGCTTTTGGCCGCGGTTTTTGTACAGCAAACCACTAATAGCAGAAACACTAGGTAAATTTGAACGACTCATTTATTTTTCAAAGCTGGCGAAGTCATTTTGTAGTATTGCGCATTTCACCCGCGAAAGGCGGGTGTCTATTATTTCGCCCATGTTATACCTAATCCACGATTTCCACAATCAGGCCTAAATTCAGGCCATAGAAGCAGGTGCTTAACCTTCCACACACTTTATTAAGTCTTTTGCCAAGGTCGCTTTGGTGGATCGCTGGCCGCCGATCATCCTGTAGCTCGTCTAACTATACCGCCATGACTACGCCTTTGTACTACGCATTATCTTTGCCTCGCATTTATTGTGAGTTCCGCCCAAATTTGCAATAATCCGGCAATTGGTTAAATCTCCATCAATACAATAACCAAGTCATTTGGCCAGCCCGAATCGTACATAACAAGTTTCACCTTGCTTTTGTATGAGGCGATTGGCCGGCGATTGGGCTCTGGCGATTCAACAAATCGCCGAATCCAATTTCGAGTAGAATATGCAATACCTATTAGCGCGTGTAGAGCAGGATAACAATTTCTACAGATTTGCGCTGGCGAGCTATCGTTTTAGTTTACATGTACGACATCGAGATGACTCTAGTTTCCTCCGTTCTAGATGTCTCTGTTCGCTCGATTGAAAGGTGTAACCGCTTGTTTAAGAGCCACGGCAACGTATTACCTGAAAGCGAGAAGGCCAAAACATTCCGATTGCCACCGAAAACTGTCGCATTTGTAGAAGATTATATAAAGCTTCACCCATGCTTCTACCTCGAGGAATTGCAGGAAGCAGTAAAGGAATTTTGGGAGGAGAGCTACACGCCTACACGACAACTATCCGTAGGCTGCTCCGCTTTGGCCTCAACATTACCACAAAAGTACTAACGAAGCGCGCACATGAAAGTGTGCCCGCAGAATTAGCAGGATTCCATCGGAAACCACGACCATTCTACAGTGGACCGGACCAATTAGTTTTTATCGACGAAACCTCTAAGGATGGTCGCGATGCCCTACAAAAGCATGAATTTATCTCGCAGAAATACTTCTGCTATAGTGAGCCTACCGATTGGTAGAGGTGATCGGCGCTCTGTATTGGCAGCATTTGATATTACGGGGTTTTGCATGGAATGTACTACCGGAACCTGCGATCGGCTCGCATACCATATAGCTTTCATAACAAAAACCGCTACCCAGGTACTCACAATTAGAATACGATGCCCTAGACAATGGTTGTCTAAACAATTTTCGTTTTTGTTTTACAGATCTATCGTTGTCCTGGACAACGAGAAAAATACACACGTATCGCGAGCTCGAGGAGTTAATGCACGCTCGCGACAGTATTCTACCGTTCTTACCGCCGTACTCTCCACAACTGAACCCCATAGAAGTCGGGGTTTTGCTACTCAAGCGATGGATTACTCGGCACACTCCTCTTGCATTTCGACAAGACCCAAGTTGCGCGTTAGACGTTGCGCTCAAGATGTGCACCAAGAAAAGTGATAGCACGGCGTGAATCGGTACAGCCACTATGGATATGGAGCTACGCAGTTACACAGGGAAACTTTCATAAGGTGAGCACAAAGCTTCATTGTTCCATGTTAATGTCTGGGGATCCCATGAGATCTACGTCTTCGCTGTTGACGGTCGGAGTAGTGGCTGCATCTGGGGAACGATAGGGTCGTCGAAGATCGTAAGCAGGTATGCCCAGCGTCTCGCGCAAGTCGCCTAAGTGCATATCAAGCGGCACAAAGCCACCGTTCAGTCTGCATCGGACTTAAACAGACTCAGGTATACTTGACAACCGAGACACGCCAGCGTCAATTTCCCGCTGGCGGTTGTCAACAGGTGCCGTTGTGTAAACGTTGGATTGTCCGGAACAGTGAGTGCTGCAGTCTCTGGCTGGTGAGCTTGCGTCATCGCCCAGTACGTGCGAGATACAGCACCGAGTTGTTCGTTATTCTCGCGCGCCTCAATATGCTCGCCAATGAGCGCTGCCGCGGCAGCAAATGCGGCCTTCAGTCCCACGTCGAATCACGCTGCTTGAACGCACTTTACTCACGTAGACAAACAATTCTGTGGTGTAGGAAACCTCCAATTCACTGAATAGTAGCCTAAACACGTTAGAACCTGCCTACAACAATACGTCTCCCACGAAGGTCGAGTGTTCGTCTGATGGACGCCCAACTCGACTCACCCAGAGCCAATCTAACCTTCCTAATAGTAAACACAAACTAAACAAAATACGTCAATAGCACCGAGCAAGGCTAGGACGCGTACAAACAAAGGTGCTGTCAGAGGTCGCGCCACGACTTGGAAGTCGCTTTGGAATGCGATCTGATACACCCCAATACAATATTTAGGCGAAACCGCGCCTTCACTCACCCTCTTATAGGGCCACTCCAATCTCTTGGTCTGACCAGAACGAACGCTTGCTCAACTGCTCACCGTGTCGCCGGGCAGGCATAATCCCACAGCGCCGACCTACTTTGCTCAACTGGGAGGTTTGGCCGCTTGAGTGGTTGCAGGAAAATCTTGCTCTGTTCGTAAGAGCCTTCGACCTTATCTTTTCTATGTGTCCCTGTATACCTTTACAAATGTAAAGTTAAACTAAGAGTGGTTTCGAAACTTCGGCGACTCTTCTTGCGATTACTCGAAAGGTCGTCACTTCTGCTAAGTGCGATGGTACCGTTGGGCCTGCGAAACTTCGAAACTCCTCTTGTGACCCGATATAGGACATTTTGGGCGTTGGGGCGAATCTTGATTTAGGTTTTTCCACAATACTGACGTCATCCCGGTTTGTATCCGGAGTAACTAATTCGATCCTTCGCCACTTAGCTGATTTAGGCCAATCGCCTCCGGGAGTCTTCCTATACAAAGGCTAAGTACCCCAGGCAGAACTAGCGCCAGCTAGTGCTTCCGCAGCGAAACACTATACCACAACTGCCCTTGACAAGCTGCGAATCATCGCATTTTTTTGGCGATCGGCTTGTCACCTCTTCGCCATTTCGCCGACATGGGCAGATCCGCGCTCGAATCGGCATGATCTACCGCTCTCAATACGATGAGCGAACTAGCTCCGGTACGTAGCTGCTTCCGCGAGGCTTTGCAACTCGGTACATAGTGCTGACCGTGATGTCTTATGTTCGTCCAATTGGCACTCATAATTCCACCACCCTCCGTGACGCCGGATCCCGCTACTACGGTGGCCGCTAGCGAGCCAGATGCTCGTGCGGCTCCTGCCGGCTCTACCGAGTCAACTGCGAATTCTCCCCTCAAGCATCAGTCTCCTCTTCGCCTGCGCCAGCTTCTCAACTCTCGAGGATCATTGTGGGTCGTAGCCAGCTGAGGGTGGCTTGAAGAGTGCTGCGAAGCTTCTTCGGAACGGATGTTGACTGTCACTGGATCGCGGCTGGTCGATCTAGCCAAGCTCGTCATTCGCCTATTGACTGGTCCTCGCACCGTGGGGATCATCAGCTGTAGCGAAGACTGGATCGCGTCTCCTCTCGACGACGTGACTGCTGCTCTTAGTTAGACGTCGCTTCTCTCGACAAGCAGCTTGCGCAGGAGCGCGGAACTTAGAAGGCCGAACTCGTGGTGCACATCAAGCAAACCGAGAAACTCCAAAAGCTTCTGGGCAACTTGGTGCGTGGAGATTCTTCAGATATCCAGTCTCTCTAGGAACGGGTCCTTCGGCTTCGTCGCGCCAACGGCATCCTCCGTCAGCACGTGAACTTGTTTAATTTGGATGCCAACACACTGGTGTTCGCGGTTGAAGTTCATTGTCTCTCGTTTTCACATTTGCTGCGCACGATCATCTCACCACTAGCGCTCGGTACTTCGTTCTGTAGGAATTGCCTCGGGTGATGTTGATGTGAGCCAGCTAGGCCACAAAGGCTCTTCGGCACGTTCAGCATCAACCTGGTGGTTTGACTCCTGACGCGGCGGTGTCTTGAATCCTCGCTGAAGCTGCTGCCCGTACGGACGTCAATCCGAAGCCGTCTCGACTTCCAAACACACGCGACAACGAAGATGCGATTCTGCCGATGATTCGTCCAGTGGTGACTTTGATTTTGGTGGTGGCGATTATTTTTCTAGTTCAGACGATGAGCCATCCGCTTCACGCATGGACACCAATATACCTGATACTCGTGCGAGTGCTCCTGAGGCTTTCCGCACGAAACGAGTTCACAAGCACCGCAAGTCACATGCTGGTTCCGGAAAGAGCGCGAAGACCAGCACGTCAGGAGCAGATATTCTGGACCCAACAAAGCTTCTCGGAGTGGCTATCAAACTCCAAGTCCACGAAGGGAGCAACCCACGACGGCAACTTAGTAGGGGTGGGAACCAACGCGCGCAGACCAGACGTCGACAAGGGAAGGAGCTCCACAGACTGAGTGTCCGAAGAATTTGAAGCACAACGAGCCAACAACGTCATCAGTACTTCGGTGTGCCGATGGTGGCGAGATCCTGAGGCGCGCAACGATGAGCCTTGCGAAGACCCGACCACTGCTGAGGTCGACGATTCGCTGTGGGATACTCCACGAGCCCTCTCACTAGTTGAACTGGCCGAGATGTCCACAGCGCTCTCAGTCGCATCGCCGTCTTCAGCTTCACTGGCGCGGCTGCTCGATTTGCCGGCAGGAAACTTCTCCTCGTCCTCGTCGGCGTCCGATACCTTGATCAACTCCGGACTTTCGTGATAAGTCAACCACAAGAAATCATCCGTACGGGTGGCTTCTTGCTCAGCGATCAACGCGGTACCCTGAGAGGCCAGACGGGAAGTAGAGCGCGGCGGAAAACTGCCGGTACTCAGCACTGACCTTGAACCCGACTGGAAGTTGACGATTGAGCGAGCTGCGGCGATAGGTCGGGAGCAATGGGGTGGCGGAGCATCGTAAGAGGAACGCGGCGACCACCAAACTACCCAGTCACCGCAAGAGCAAATATGTTCAGCTCAGGCTTCGCAATACTTTCCTGTATAGCCCGATGCGTGGAACTCAGCATTCGTGGCCCGGATGTCGGGCTTGAAGCAGGCACCACGCGTACTGCGGCGACAATAGGAGCCGGCGGTCGAAGCTGCGATGCTTGGTCATGAAGACTCGTATCCCCGATCCCGGAAGCCTGCCTGTCGACGCTAGCTTGATCGGACCGGGGCACTGGGGAGTGGACTTTCGACAACACACGCAGCGAGTCAGGGAAACCCCGCGAAGCCATGGAGGTTGGTGAACGAAGACTCCTCACAACCCTGAGACTGCTCAACCCGATCCTGCTACTGAGATTGGAAAGCTGAAGGCTCAGGGGAGGTTGCGGAGAAAGGCCAAGCCGCTGTTGAGCGTCGTCTGGTGCCCGATATGCCCGAGCGCGAAATTGCCAAGGCACACTCTCGCTAGGCTTCAGCTCAAGCGGAGGAGCTGCAAAATGAAGCTCGGCGCCTCAACTCCACCGTCTCCGCGTACTACCAGCAGTTAGGCAAGGCCGATGCCGCACGTCAATTCTACGACGGGAACATCTCGATGTTTCCCCAGTCAATCGAGAAGGGACTTCCCACGCCGACTCCTGCCAACGCTTCGTCTGCGTGCTTAGCAGCCTACATTCGCCGATTCGCTCATTTTCAAGACCCACATCACCCATATCATTTCGTCCGACGTGCCCTCCCAAAATTCGCCAGTTGATTTGACAGCGCCGAGGTCGATTTGGAGGAAGAATTTCCTCTCGAGCTCCGCTTCCCGAGCGCTATGTCCATTCATGGAGAAGTTTGCGGGGGTTCGGCAAGCAGCACTTCTCTGGGTTTGGATTGTGGAAGCGTAACCATTGGATCTTGAGAAGACCGGGAGTAATTACATTAAGGCCGCCTGCGAAAATCCTTGCGCCGACCACGCTGATCTCGACGACACTTGAAGTGCGTGGAAAGCTTACGCGAAGAGTCGAAAGAAACGTTCGGACCTGGTGCGAGTTCACATCCAATTGGAGTTCTGGTAAAAATGGATTCAGAAGGAGTCCAAGAAACCTCGCGAGGAACGGCTTCCTCCTCTAGAGCGTCTTCTCGAGCGTTCTGTTCTCGGGCTCCCCGTGGAAAACATGACTTGGGTTCCCGCTAGCGATGACTGGGTCGAGAAGGCTAAAACCATCGATATCCAATAACCAGAGAGAAGTGGTTGAATCGACGCTCCACATCGTCATTCGCTCAATACCACCTATCTTCTGGGCCACGCATAGACTCGAATGCTCGCCCCCTAGCAGATAACCACGCTCACCGTTGGTCGGCGCATAGTGGTCAATCCTGGCTTATGTCCGTCAGACACCGTGGAAGACTGGAATTGGGAGTTCGCCACTGCCAGACGCGAGGTGCCGACCGCTGCCGAAGTTTCGAGGGATTCGTCACCTCCTGCTCTGTTCGACCTGCTGGCAACCACGCCAGTGTGTGCTCCCTTGACCGCAGCTGAGATTCCGGGGCTCATCAGTTCGTCTTTCATATTTTAGCCATCTCTCAGAGGCACATGGTAAGTAAATCGGTCTTGTAGTAGTCAGGAGCGCGCCTCGAGAGTTCTTATCGTCCTTAAGTTCTCCCTGTCAATTCCGTTCACTTTTCGTAACATGCATATGTACATGTGGTGCAGTAGCAATTTTCGTCTGTGGCGGGAGCTGCATTGCCTCATCTTCTTTAAGGTACGTAGCTTGTCTTTGTCCGCCACATGAACCATCTGCATGCGTTGTCACTTCTTTTTGTTCGCAGGTAGTCGTAAAGCAGACCTCCGCAAGATAAGTTAGACGCTGGTTCCCACGTAGTGTCATGGGCTCAGCGAAGAAACAATCATCGTTAAGAGCACTGGTTCAATGAAGAAACAATCATCATAGAGAGCAAGTGGAACCCGTGTAAGCAGCACGGCAGCGAAGAATAGCAGCGAACGAAGGCGGTAGGTTGCCGAGAGGTTGAAGATGCAGAGCGCTGGTGCGTGCTACAACCCGAAGCCATATGCCGGACCAATGCCGATCGAGCTTCACCTGAGAAACTAGGAATTTATATGGCACGTTTGAAGTGCTAGTTGTAGTTGTCGAGAGCGGAAGAATGAGGTGGAGCCTTGACCCCTTCATTCTTGAATCAACCTAATACTACGCAAGTGACTTGTGTCTCTACTGGTCTGGCCGAACAGTCCGTGTGATTCTTCTGCTACCTCTCCTACACACACAGAGCGAGAACGCACACGACTGACAAACAACTAACGACCTGCTTCCTCATTTCAAGTGTTACCAAGACTCACGTTAGTCCGATATTCAGTACGACAGGGAGATCTGCTAACATTGTGAAGTGTAGGCTCACCAATTTCACTTTGAACTCTGGCACAGGTCGTTGGGTCCCAGTAGCCATAGGTGCTCGCTCGGTCATCAACAATCGCTTCATCTTCATATTTGCCAGCCATTAGGTCTGGTTCCCAGCTATCCTCAGGGAGGAGCTCCTCGTCGAAGTCGAGGCGGTTGGTTTCGGTCACTTCTGGGACCAGACGAACCTTCAGCCAGTCTTCGTACTTGCTGACTGCTTTCAGCCGTGACAGATGAACTACTGGGTAAAATCCAGGGCTCCCGAATATTGTATTGCGGACTAGTTGTCAAGGCTCATGAAAATAAGTAACTTATCAAAGCATGTTGCCCCATGCAATAAGTAATTGCGTTGCCAAGTGTCAGTAAATAAATAACTCCAATATATGTGCAAAGTAAGATACTTGAGCAATTCACTTCAAACTACTATACAAGCGTCCACAGTGCGCACGTCCTAGTATAATACGTTCTGTTCACACGCAAGAAGAGAATCATTTCCAGGGTGTAAGGACTGAGTGAAAGACGCTCGTGGCCGAACGTAATTCGGGCCAAACTGAAAAACCTCTCCACCAATGAATGGCGGTGAATCGATGTGCACCGCGTCCAGCAGCTGCAGCGTTGTGGGCGAACTTCAGCACCAGCACCACCGACAGCCCGACCACAAGCACCACGGCGGTAGTGCAGACAAACCTCGGCGGGGCCTGTGTGCTCTACATCCAGAGCACTTCAACGTCGTGGGCGGCGATGACGTATCGGCAAGCACCAGCATCACGACGTCGAAGCTGCGCCTGGCCAGCGGGCTCGGCTTCACATCCAGTACCATCCACAGCGTCATATACGGCGCGGTCGTGTTCGAGAGCCAACACGACGACTAGGGCAAGCAGCAGCATGTTGCTCCAGTGAGCGAAGCATCAGCATCAGCGTGTCGATGTGAAGATCGCGTCCTTTGGGCAAGGATACTGGTTCAGACGTGGTACCCCCTAAGTGAAAAATGCCGATAACAAATGTTACAACAAGCTCCCCACGAAGAAGCCGCGCCGCAGACACGCAGCATTAGCACACGGATACCTACCGGTCGGGCTGGTCTCCGGCTTCAAGTACCTCGAAGAGGTACTTGCTGATCTTCATCATTCCAAGCGTTGCTGATGGATGCCTAACGGTCCAGCGGTCCAGCGTGCTGTATTGTGGCACAGCAAACTCGACTCTGGTTTTTAGCCAATCACGTGCAATTTCTTAAATTGGCGCCAAAAGCGCTTGATGCCAACGGTCAAAGGGCGCATGGTGTTCTCACGCGAGCGCCACGGCGCGGCGCAGAGGGCTACTCCATATTCCAATTTGTACGAAACCAAGCACATCGATGTCCTCCCGCCGAGCTACTACGTCAAGGCGCCAAGAACGCCATGCCCTCCGCGCTGGTGTCAGACGACGGCTGCCATGCCGTTACTCTTCATCCAAGCGTCCATGGCCGTCATGTTGCCGTTCCGCTGCCGCCTAGCAGACCATGCGTACTCGCCAAGAACGTCACGCTGATCGTGGTGTCCTTGTCGACCATGCCCGCAGTCCTGCCATCGTTGCCCGTGCTCTCCGTGTCGACCGTGCCCGCAGTCCCGCCATCGTTGCCTTGCTCTCCGTGGGTCCATGCTGTCCGTGCCCGCAGTCCTGCCACAGTTGCCATGGTGCTCACGAGAGTCCGCACCCTCCGCGCCCGTCGTGCTATCACGGAATCCATGCTGCCCGTGAGGTCCATGCCGTCCTTACTGATTAGGCAGTCACGGTTGGAGGCGGTGAAGGAAGGTGCGCTGTCGTAGCTAATCATGGTCGGCATGCTGCTGAAGCTGACCATAGACGCTGTGCTCTTGGAGCTGATCAAGGACGGCGCTGCTGGAGACGACTAACGGCGATGCGCTGCATCGCGCTGGCCAAGGAAGGTGTACTCTTGAAGCTGGTCAAGGTCTGCGTGTCCCAGGAGTTGATAACGGGTGGCATGCTGCAGGAGCAGGCCAAGGACGGCAGGCTGCCGGAGCCGACTAACAATGACGTGCTGATGAGCTGGCCAAGATCGGTGTCCTGCTGGCCGCTAGGTTGACGGCGATACGATGTCAAGGTCGACGACGGTCAGACAGTCATCATCAATCGAGAGTCGGCTCTGCACAACGGCTGAGTTGATGATAGGCGTGAGGAGGTACCCCAAGAGTACCTCTACGCGGTAGCACTATACTAGTAAAAAATCAAGATATGTTTTGCCTGCGTGTTGCCCACTTCTCAAATCGCCAACTAAGATGGCAAGACCATTGAATACACCATCTACTAAACACCAAGCTCGAGCTACAACAGATTCGACAGTCGTCGCACAGCCCAAGTCAGCTTGCGCTGGACCGAGAACCAGATCCCAGGCAGCGGCAGCAACTACGAAAGAGCCCACGATCACGAAGTCAATGAGATCAGCTCCTAGAGGACAGCGAAAGGCATCACTGAAACCTAGAGGACGACCTAAGTCATCAGCGAAAGTGAACCCGAGAGCAAGAGATGAAGCGCAAAACATAGTGCTAGCTGCATCTACCAAGCAGACGCCTGTTACCGCCAGAAGGTCCATTAGGCATTCAAACCCTGCTTCGCCCACGGATAAGTCCCATCTGCCAAACGATCGTATCGCTGAAGCATCGGAATTGAATGAGCCATCAGACGCTGCACGCTTCGAGATCTCTTCTGAAAGACACTGCGATCTGGGGGAAGCAATAGTTGCTGGTGGTGAATACAACATGGAGGACACACTGGTAGATGACGACACATCGAGCGAAGGTGGGGATGACATTACTGACGGCGACGAACGAAATGCTAGTGCCACTGACATTGCTGCAAAAACTTACGTGGATAACTTGACTAGTTCAAGTGGTCTTCACTTGGCAGAAGAAGGTCGAGTCAGAAAATCGTGAACAGGGTGAGTGTGGTCTTTTTCACTATTTATCACCAAAGAGTTCAAGAATCGCATCAAGGGCTGGACGGAGGAGGGCCTCAAACTTCGTGGACAATATCCAACGACAGAAAGTGAATTTGATGCTTATATCGGCCTAGAGTTGACGATGAGCATCTGTCTGCTGAACGATATCGCTGAATTCTGGTGTGAGAGGCGGTTCATTGGACAAAGCGACTTTGCTGATACCATGAGTCGCAATCGGTTCCAGGCAATTCGCAGTCGCGTCAAATTCCACCCACTCGACATGACCGCTGGTGACGGGAAGGACCCGTTGTGGCACAGTAGGATACTCATGGAGCACATCCAACAGAAATTCGCGCGAATTGCTGTTCCGTACGGAGCAAGCAGCCTTGACGAAAACAGTGTGAGAACGAAGGCTCGCACGCGTGCAAAGTCGTGCATACCATCCAAACCAGACCGGTAAGCAATTCGAGTTTATGCGGTCGTTGGTTGGAGATCGCTTTACGTACACAGTATATGGGACAATGGTTTCCGGAAATTGGACTCAGGTTGCGCCTGCTGAGCGCTACACCAACGTATTTCCAGGTCTATCCGCACCACTCGGACGCACGCTCATCAATCCTGACATCACGGTTGGTAAAAGAGCGCGTCGGCACTTTGGATAGCCGTGATGGGGCACCAAGCAACATTGACGCAGTCACCAACTGGCCGTCGGCTTATGGTGACAGACAATTTTTACACCCGCCATGCATTAGCAAGAGCGCTGCTAGCATTTACCGGTGGTGAGATGCGCATGATTAAAACCATTCGTGAAAACAATGTGGATGCGTTGACGAAGGAGGCTGTAGCTGATTCAATCGCGCGGGTAACCTCGGCTCCACGAGGAACATGGAAACTTGTTGGCATTATTGAGCGTGAACCTGACTACGAAAAACGAAAAAAGAGCACACTCAAGCTCAACGATCGGTTGCTAAGCACCAACGAACGCAATTCCCACCGCCTGCCATGATATTTGCGGCCCACGCAGGTTACATCATCTTCAAGGACAACAAGCTTGTTCTTTTTACACCAACGATCTTGCAGCAACACCAACGAAACGCGCCATGCATCAGAGCGACTCCGAAGCAATTATGTGTGTTCATGGATTGTATCCGATCAAGCGCTGGACCGGTGGCGAAAACTTGCACCGAAAGACGTTCATGTTGCCCACTGTGATAGCGGCCTATAACCGAGTTATGAATGGCGTCGATAGGGTCGATCAACTGCGAGCGACTAACCCCACACGACGGAAGGAAATTAGGCTGTCCACGAGTATCTTCAAAGCTCTCGATCTGTGCGTAATCAACGCGTTCGCTCTTCTAAGCGAAGTACAACCTTCCGGAACAGCGAAAATATAACTACGTGAATTGAAGCGTAGTATTTCAGAGTAGCTAACAGCGAAGCAATTAGCACACACAAACCAACTTCGCTCGACCAAACGGAAGCTCCGATGACACGGGAGAATATGGTGCCGTCGGTGGCATTACAAGTGAGCACATTCTCACCCCCAACTCCACCTTACAGTCTGATGGCCAATTGAAGTGCAACCTCTGCAGCATTCGCGGGCTCCAACGACGCTCGCGTTGGGGGTTGGCTGCCAGCATGGGTTCCACATGGAGTGTTTCGCAGCATATCACTTCCGCAATGTTTTCAATGCAGCTTCAATTGCAAGCGTACGATCGGCGCTAGACCTTGTGTGCGCCTCCGCGACAGGTAATAAAACGTTCAAGACACGCTCGAAGAAAAACAACTCGATTACACCAGTCAGTCAGCATGCTTAGCCTCCCACAATAGATAGTAGCAGCACAACACGCCCTCCTTCCAACTTCACGCAAAGGTCTTCATCAATTCGTGACGGTAAGTCCGATCCAGGCGGATAACACATTCACCGTCCCCACCAACAACTTGCTGCGTCACCAAGAACTCCTCCATCGCCACCGCACTTACCCCCTATCACGACCGTCTCCATCACGCATGCATTCCAACACGACGACGTAAAGGCGCCCTCGACACGCAGGCAGTCCCTGCAGCAGCGGCAGCAGCAGCGACAGCGTCGCCACCACCGGCACCGTCTCCTCCCCACGAAATTGTCTGCGACCAGCGCCAACCTCCCTCCCTTACGAACTTGACTCGGTCGCTGCGGCGTCTTGAGACCGCTCCTGCCATGCAGGCAGTCACTGCAGCACCAACAGCTGCAGCGACAGCGTCGCCAATACCGGCGTCGTCTCTTCCCCACGAACTTGTCTGCGACCAGCGCCAACCTCCCCTTCCTCACGAACTTGACTCGGTCGCTGCGGCGTCTTGAGACCGCTCCTGCCATGCAGGCAGTCACTGCAGCACCAACAGCTGCAGCGACAGCGTCGCCAATACCGGCGTCGTCTCTTCCCCACGAACTTGTCTGCGACCAGCGCCAACCTCCCCTTCCTCACGAACTTGACTTGGCCCCACGGCGTCTTGAGGCCGCCCCTGGCACGCAGGCAGTCGAATGGCGTTAGAGCGCCCTAAGGTTACGACAACACGACAGTCCTTGGAGCGCCCATATGCCTCTGCGGCGCCCTTTGCACTGATCGGCGCCCTTGATAGTAGAAATAAATGACCAACCAGGGAAATAAATGACCAACCAGGGAGCGCAGTTTCACGGTAACAAAGTGAATAACATTGCGAGTATTGCGAATGTTGTGAAACATTTCTACACAAAGAAGATAACCATCGATCAAACCAGTGCATCGACATCGACAACCAGATATTGTCGCGCCAGCTGCTGCGCTCGAGGGCACGAGAGCTTCAAGAGCTACAAGACAAGATGCAGATGATGTCAGAGGCACTTAATGATCTGCAGTACGCACGCGAGGAACTGGAGGCGTTGCTACTGCGTGAAGCCGAAGCTATAAACGAAATCAGTGCAAGCCTTGGTGGGGCTCCGGGATCAAGTGGCTACGCTGCCTGGTATGGGGTCTTGCTGGAACGTGTTGTTGGGATTCTAACCCGCAGGAGTACTGGATCGTGATATAATTCTAGGCGATGAACTGCTGAGTTCGTGAGCACATGTGCTTCGGTGTATGCGACCAATGCCAGAGTAAACGCAGCAAATAAGCATTATTTGATTTCGTTATACACTGATCGACAATTGATTATGGTGCTACGAAAACTTTGCTAATTTCTTCGTCCGTCTTCTGCATTTCCGCTAAATTCTCTGCGCTTGGTGATAGCCGCTTCGTCGTACACAGCAGCAGCCATGCCAGTCACAACCTTATCACGCTGACGTATGGTTCAGTGATCCGATGGCGCTCGAATCGGCGTGCATTGCGCACGATTGCATATACCATTCCCAATATCATGATTCCACAGCTTTTTGAAACTGGTTGTGTCGGCTCATTAATCCACTTCGTAATAATCTCTTTGGGAAACGGCTCTTTAGCACCACTGTCGATGTGCCATTTCTCCATGTATGGCAGCAATTCTTTCTTCCACGCATTTTTTAGCTCCTGACGATAACAGTCTTGATTGAGCGGCTCGTAGAAGTGCACCCTCAGAGTTGTTGGGAACGCAACCTCCACAATAACAACTCTCCAGTGATTGGTGCATAAGTGTTGTGGTAAAATGACGAAATGGCGTCTCTGACAACCATTGCTCTGGCGGTGTTGGCCATCTCAACACGAGTGTCAGCGTTGAAAATGCAACGCATACTTTCACACTTTCAGCAATCATTGTAATTCCCATATCGACGACAGCATCGTTCAGCATAGTACCACGAGGGACGCCTGCAGCCACGTCATTAAACTTCCGAAACAGCTACCCGACTTGACCTTTAGTTCTGTCATCAGTGATAGCGTCGAGTACTTCTTCGAGACTTGCTCGGCAAGCGCCTGATGTACTTTGGCCGCTTCAGAAACAGCACCCCAGTTGTTTTAGTTTCCAAGGAAAATGGTTCCACTGGATGGGCTTGAACTAAGCGCCACTCTTGTTGCAACCACTCTAGGTCCTTTAGAAATCCGCGGGCTCGCTTCTTGAGAGTGTAGAAGCTCCTCATTCTGTAAAGGAAAGAGCTACGATATGATGTCAGAAATGTCATAGCAAGTTACTGGTGGCGCACCCTTAAAATGCGTCGGGCGCCCTTATAAATCTTAGGGCGCCCATATTACGGTTTGGGCACCCTTATCACATCACATACCTGTGCAGTGCTATGATATCCGTCCCCAACGATACCATTAGTCCCCAAGGTGCTGATTCTTGTTGCTGCTAGTTGAGTTCGCTTCTTCTTCATGGCCGCCTCCATTTTTTCCAATAAATACTCCGGTACAACAAATGAATGCTGCAGGTGATCATCCTCGTTTGCCTTTACGGCTACTGTGCACCTTACAGGTCGGGTTTGGACAAACTTGTCCGCCATTATCACAGGTACTGGTCAAGCACATTAGATACCTTGGCCACATCCGGGTGGTGGTTTGCCCACTGTACCATATCTGACATAGTTGTCGTAACCTCAGAATAAATCAAAACAACAGCGTATTTTGGTAAGGGTGTACTCCACCCTTGTCGTTTCTTCTTTCGGGTCCGGGGTTGAGGAGCTGGTAAACGCAATACTTCCACATTGCGAGGGGATTCTTTTCGGTTGGCTGCGATGCGGCAGCGCTAGACGTGTTGTCGTTGCTGCTTTCTGTTTTTACGTTCACATCACCCGCTGGCATAGATACGTTAGCAGACCGCTGCGTAGGAGCAATATCGGAGTCGGCTGACTCAGAATCGTCAGCTATGCAATCAGTTTCTTGTCCTGCGATACTGAGTTCACGAGCTAGACCGGCAATCGATTTGACCTCCATTGCAAGTTTCTGATCTTCTTCCAGCTCGGCCATAACGTCGGCATAATCAAGCTGATCAAATAAACTGTCACAATCGCTATTGCCATCCGTCACTGCCGAGATCGTTTCATCCTCACTGTCATCTAGTTTTTTGTCAATGATGGTCTTCCATTCGTTCATCTGCTGGTAAAAATCAACTGTAGGCAATACACGTAATTTTTCAATGAGAGGCTCAAACAAAATTTGCGCCCTAGCGTACTTCTCAGCATCCGATAGCACAACCATGTTTGCTTTCTCTTTCCTCCGCAAACGCACATACTTAACAGCGCGCTGACCCGGGCGAGATCCACACGTTGGAGCATCTTGGGGCGCCTCAACAGGCTGGGGCGCCACAACGTGACTTAGTCGTGCTTTCACCAAAATAATCACTTGCCGGAGAGGACACAAACTATTCTCGAGCGTACCGTACAAATTTTCGGTCTCCTTCATGCTCCATCTAGCTGGCACTGCTGCTGCTGGAAGAATTTCAAATCTATGAGCTTTACTTGCAATCATCATAATATGTTGGCAGGGAAGTCGACGGCTTTTGTAAAATAAGCAGCTGCATGTCCACTTCAGATCGTTCACACACCACTCGCGTCCCGACATCAGTATTTTCCAATCAGACTGGGTCGGGCCCACCTGCACACATTTTGCTTCGCTTTGATGAACCATGAACAAGTCCCACTGCGCTAAAACCTTTGCAAACGGGTTGTTTGACAGCTGCGCTGCTACTAGATGCAAAAAGGGGAATGGTGTCGGGTCTTCGAGACTGGGTAGAGAACTTGCGTAGCGTCGTCAATATATGATTGACAATGTTCACTTGATTTTGTAGGAGGCCTGCGCTTGTTTGATCGATTCTCGTTTTCCGTCCAAGAAGACGCTTAAGCTGGTTCCAGTTCGTTTCAATCCTGTTCGTGGTAGTGTTCCCCGCAGTAAAGTAATTCCCGCGACCGTGATTAGACCACATATCACTACACGCCTCCCAGTTTTCTTGAAAGTATGCAAAAATGTCAAGGCAAGGTTTGCTGCTGATATCAACGCATTCACCCTTGCAAAAATTTCGATTCCGTCCCTTGCTCTATTGAAGGCTTCTCTCGTGGTGCTGTACATCATCTGCTTGATCGAATATTCCACCTCATCTCGCTGAATGCCATCGAGATTGTACTTCGCCCGCTTCACGACCTTTTCCAGTTCGCCATAGTGTGGAATTGACACAGCAAAACTGTCGCCTGGGGAAAACATTTCTCCAACACTCTCCACTCTTTAAAGTCTTTGTCAATAACAACCGTTTCAATCTCCTGCCACAAACCGTTGTGTGTTTTGAAGAACTCCAAAATTTCCTGCATCGTCTCCATCTTTTCGTTAAGCGCAATAAAGTCAAAAACAGGCACACCTCGCCCCGTTGCACTCGTAACGAGGAGACTCCCTACATCACCACGCACAAAACAACAATAAAGGAGTTAAGGGAGCTGCAACAGAGTTTAGGGTGCCACAGCACAATTCAGGGCGACATGAAATTACCAAGATGAAAACCCAAGTTATTGGTGCCGTAAGTCCAATCCATACATAGAGTTTCTCCCCGCCGCTTAAACGCTAGCTTCTGGACCGCAGTCTGCATGACAACGCCGCATGTCACTTCATTTTGGTCTTGAATCACAAGAAACTCGTGATTATCGAATTTCACTAGAGTGTCGAGCATGGTCTTCAGCTTCTTCTCGGAAGAAGTACTTTTCAGCACCTTGCGCACGATGTTGCGTGTTTGTTGTGGTGTCACATGTCTTTCCAGCGCACCAGCCAATAAGTCTTGTCTGCGGTGCGTCTCTGTGTTTGCATCGGCGAGAAGACCAACTTGGTCAAGGACTAGACTGTCTTCTGATATAGTTCCTGCACCAAAATAGCTCGCGAAAATTGTGGAGTTCGTGCGATGATTGTGTGTCCATGTCTAAATCATAGGTGCGTGTAAGTTATACACTTAACTAGCCATTAAAAATTGTGCGTACACTTACCCAGTTCCGGAGAACAATCTTCCAGTCTGCTTCTTCGTCTTTTGCAGCAATATTTTTGACTGAGGCTGTGAAGCGAGCATTACACCCAGTGAAGCGACTAGGAGTGTTGCGCAACCCTTTGCTGCGGGACTTCTGCGAGCAGCCATGCGTGCAACGGAACACCTTGTAGCTGTGTTCCATCATTGGCGGAATCTGAATCACTTTTGATGATCTAGTAAATATTGCATCAACTCGTTAGAATATCCATCCAGGCAAAAAAAAGTTAGTACGACTTCCGCATTGTGTGTCATGACTGTCTGAGTATCTCGAGCTCGGAATAAAGAAAATTGTCGCTAGAATAGCTCTTTAAAGCAATCTCGAGCCAGGACGAAAAAACTAACTGCGGGAGCGGAGGTATCTTGTTCTCTGAAAGTTCACGAGCGTTTTCCATTGCAACACGTTCGGGATAACTTTTTGTGCGTCTAGTACGGGGTGTGCGATCGGCGTTTGGGTCCTGACGATGCTGCTTGCCTCGCTCATCTTCAAAATTTGCTGACTCTTGGCTGGAGGAATCCAACGACAGAGTGTCCTCGAAACCATCGTGCCCGGTACCGCTACTCCCCCACTGGATCTCCGTCGCCTACACTTTCCCTTCTTTCTGGTAACGCCGCGGCGAGTCTTTTCCGCTTGCGAGATGGAATTTTCGGAATATTCTTTCGCATCAGGGCTGCAACACACATTTAACAGCAGCGTGTCGTTATTTATATGACCCTTGGTCTAGCTACGGCAGCACATTACGAACCTTGTCGAATCTGGGACTGTTCATGTACATCTAATCATGATTAACCCCAGTTAAAGCAGTAGCTTACAGCTTGAAAACAAACACTTTCCTACCTTTCTCCTCGAACACCTCAAGCAGGGACTCACTGGAAGCGCTCTCGTATTCGTATTCTTCATCACGGTCTTCGCTAACCTCATCACCGGAGGAAGAACTGGTTCCAAAGGGATCTTCTACAAAGCCATGCATGATGTCAGTGTGTGAACACTTTACCAAACAGACAGCACGATAGTCGTTAACCTTACTCTCCAACATAGCCCCAGTGTCGCGTGGCCTAGCGTAGCGTTCTTCTGGCGTTCTTGTGGTGAAGTGCGTGATCGAGCGTAGCGTTCTTCTGGTGCGTCTGACGTGTATCAACCTAGCTACGTGTTGCGCGCCTTCCGGGCGTTTTCGGGAGTGATGAAAAATGAACGGCCTGCATTCATCGGAATTAACTAGATTTCTACTGTATTCCTCGGGAACTTTCATCGCGATTTTTATCTTTCGGGGTAATTTTCGCAACAGGCAAAACTCGTTAAGGGCGCTCACCACTTGCAGCGCCCATAATGGTACTTTCTATGCATCTATAGTACTTTCTATGCATCTAAATAAGGGTGCATGAACCACTACGCAGGCAGTCCCGGCAGCACCGCCAGCAGCAGCAACGGCGTCGCCACACCGGCGCCGTCTCCTCCCCACGCTAGGCTCTTGGATTTTGTCGTGAGCGGGAGGGGAGCTGTGCTGTTCAGTTTGTGGCTGAAATCCATAGAAAAGGCAGACTGTTCGAACACTTTTGTGGAATTGCATAGAACTGACAGAAGTGTGGGTGGTATTCCATTTCTTCTGGACACTACAATGCACGTAAGCTCTATACCTATCCCCTACCCTATTTTTAAGCCAATCACATGCACATGTGAGCCATGGTGTGGACAGTAACATGTCTCTATACTGCACCAGCAGTGCTGGTAGTGAAAGAGCTAATTTGTTTAATCTGTCCGAGCAGTTTCGCAACCTTTGGAGTGAAAGACTATGCTTTTGTATGCATTGTCGGGTAGGGCACTTCAACGTTGGACGAATATCAACAAAAAGGTGTTTACATATACGGGAAAATGACCGCAATTCCGCTTTCCTGCAACTAACCTTTCCCGCCTGATAAAAGATCCTTCTCTCGCCCCACCCCCAGAAAAGGGCGATGTCAAGTGACGGTCTGGTCTTGGCTCTTTTCTCTGCGCGTCAACGGCGCCATAGGCTGTCAACGTCTGTTAAGGGTATCCGGCGACGGCTGCATGATGAGATCCTGCGCTACGAATGGGCTAGGCTGGAGCGGATGCGTCACTACATAACGTTAGACAGTTTAAAGGATCCTCGGGATTCGTGTTGGATGGATTCCTGGCGCAAAGGCACGGACAAAAACTTCCTGACCACCACCAGCCTCACCCGGTGCGCATTGATATAGACTTAAGATGGCTACGATAAGTTCTAACCAATCCCCGCCTCGTCCTTCTGTAGCGAAGCCTTTTCTCGCCTCCTCGATCGGTTTATGACGTTTTACGATATACCTGTCTACAGGCCTCAAGGCGGCCGTCCTCGGAAACTGCAGCTGCACCATCAGTTGCTAGGGTTAATACTTGCATTTTACGTTGGGTCGATGGGGAGGGCATCTTGTGTAAGGACTTCGGTATTCCCCCATCTACTTTAGCTCGTGTGCTTCGTGATGCGGAGGACGCAATGGCTCGAGCTCTTCGAGGATACGCGCCAGCGCGTATTGTTTGGCCCTCAGCTGAGTGTCAGAAAGCCCTCGCGCAACTTGTCGCTCGGATGAATATGGTACTGTCGATATACTTCTTAGTCTAAGTTGCGTGCTATTGTAGGTCCTGCAACCTCCTATCCCCGATATACAAAACGCGCACTACAATGGCTGGCTCCACCAAGTCTACGTCACCGGCACACTTTGCTTCAGTGCGGATGGCCTAATTGTTTGGGCCAAGCATAACTGTCCGGGAGCTGGAACGACGGAGACACGAACCTGGACTTCCGTCGCATCCTAGCTGATCCGCGCACGAATCCTGATAGGCGCTATGGTGTCGTGGCAGATAGTGCATTTCCGTGCGGAGCGGACATGACAGGTCGTGTGTTAACGCCGCTTAAGGACGGAGATTTGAGTCGCTTGGTGTCTTCCGTCCGTAGGGTGGCCAAGACGATGTCCCGCGCGATAACATTTATTCGGCAGTCGGCTGTGTGGGGCATGGGCTCGGTAGAGAAAGTATTCCACCGATTACTTTTGCCCCTCCCGATCGACAAGTGCAAACGGCGGCAGCGTCTCGACAATCTGTTTCGGCTGAGCAACTACCGCGTTCGAACGGTAGGCATTAGCCAGATAAGGACTACACATTTTTATGGGAGAGAAGATAACGGTTGAATACATTGTCATTGAGCTACATACACATTGCATCGAATTTCGTTGATCCAAATTTACGTGTTGGAGTTGGTGTTGCTGTTCATGGCGGAAAGCAACAACATCATCTGCTCATGCCATTGGAGAGCATCGGCTCTGTCTCGCTCTAGCCGCTCTTCGTGGCGTCGTCGAATCTCAGCCATTTCGGCAGCATCCTTATGATTCTGATCCTCACGCTGCTCTCTCAGAAACTCAAGATCCTGACGGTGTCGTGTCTCGGCGGCTATGGCCTCCTCCCGGCGAACTTGGTCGCGGTCTTCTCAGTTTTTCTCTTCTGCCTGTCTTTCGTCTCTTTCCTCACGACGACGTCGTTCATCGGCGTCGGCTCTGCGATCAGCCTCCTGCCGCATGAACACCAAACGTTTAACCATCTCACCTCCTGCCGCTGTCTGCTTCGATTCATTATCGGCCAGCGCTTTCTCAAGTTTATCCAGTCACTTCTTGGCGCGAGCACGTCTATTACTCGCGTAGGTAGGTCCAACACCTCCTGTGTCCGACATTGCTTGCTTGCCGGTCACGCTCGGGCTTTGGCCCCTAGAACATGGATATTGTTACGCAACACGCGAAGGTCGGCACCGCCAAGGCGATTACTAGCCGTGTTCAATCTCTCATGTTGAGCGAGCTCTTGTGCGTCTTGAACGGCTCTCTCTGGTTCACGCGACAGCTCCGGTCCCTCTGGCCACAGTAGGACGGGCTGACAGCCTCGATGCACGTGGACGCCCCGAAGACCGCGGTGTCGTTCCGGCTGTAGATGCCGTAGTCCTATTTTGTGTGGGCGTAGTTGTCGACGTAGCCGTCGTAGAGTTAGTCAACCCTGTAGCCCCCTCTCGCTGCTCTTCAGGTGGGACCTCAGTAGAATCGCCCCCGTTGCCCGACTCGAGATTGCCTGTGGTGCCTTCCATCTCCGTCTCCGCCGACTCGTTGCACGTCCCCTCGGCGTTGTCATCTTCGTCTGACCACACATTGTCGCCGAGGTTCGCGTCGAAGATCCCTCGACTCGTTATGATAGAGGCCACGTTGTCTTGAGAGTCCTCTCCATCGATCTGCGATGACTGACCGTATTGACTGACGTTGTCTAGATGTGCCGAAGTGCAATTAGCTGAGTCCTCAATCCTGTCAGAACCGGTCTCACTCCCCGCGTTATCATCGTCGCTGACGCCAGTGGTATCATCACCAGGTGTCTCCCAAAGCCACTCGAACATCGTGGAGGAGGTGGGCGTCTTCGTCACCGCGATCGAACCCATCGTGAAAGGTGTGGGCACCACCATTCTCCTCGATGGCACGCTGAATCTCTTGGGCGAGGGCTACCGGTTTGAGCCGCGCTGGGATAGCGCCGTTGACCCCGGTGGGCTTCTGCTTCCCGTACAAGTTCCTAAACTTTCTACGCAGCGACTCGTAGTCGCGCTCCGCCCATGTTCGCCCTCGTTGAGCATTGTACTGAATCGCCACCTGGTTCTACATATTCCTGCCGAGCGGCTTCACTTTATCGGCCAAGGTACAGAGCAACATTTGCTCCGGGATGCTGTAGTTCTGGTAGCCGATGCGTCGCCCTCGCTACGAACAAAAGGGCGTTAAAGTATAATACATTATTAGCAATACATTAGTTCAGATGTACTTGCAAACTTACCCGGGCCGCCATATTCGCAGCGAAGGTGTTCCTTATCAACGAGGGAGATTTCGGAATGACCTGGTAGGGAAAGTCGAGCATTTATCAGAAAAACCTCGACTTTGAAAGCAAGATATCCTGATATTTGTATGTAGAACTGCATCATATTAAAACCTCATGCAAAAGAAGGGCGCCACACGAATCTTACAGAACAGAGGCATCGCAGCCTGCGCGATGATGTACAGCGTCACGAGCGTCCCAGTTCCATAGGTCGAAGTCCACGATGTACTCGGAAGGTGCTGGAGATGGCGATGTTGGCAGCCCCACCAGCCACATCGACATAAGAACCATAGACTGTTTCCATACGAGACTGTTACCGGCTCACCTGGGTACCATCTCGGATCGTGACCGCGACGACGGTGAGCTCGCGGCCGGTCTGCACCTCATGAAAGCGAGCAGAAGGATTGCAAGAGTGATTCATGATCCGAAGTATTCCACCCGCATTTAATGCGTCGATGCCAATGTGCTTGTTTCCAGTGGAGCGGGTCTTCAATTGCATTCGGTAACCCTCATTAACAGGGGCAGTCTTGCTCGGTGACCCAAAGACCTGCACGTGTCCCAAGTACTCGCCGATAACCTTTCCTGCAGGTATCGCATGCTTAGCGATCAGACCTCTCATGCCGGTACGTGTGCTCCGCGAAAATAACCAGGGCACCACTTTCTTGCAAGGCGTTTCCACAAGCTCCTGCGAAGGAGCAATTGAACTCTGTGCAAAACCGGCTGCTTTTCGCGTTTAAGCACGTCATGGCGCTGCATCGCGTAACACAACCGCAGCCCACACCTCGGCGAACTCCACGACTTATGGGCAGGAAATTACAGTGTCTGGGATTGAATTGCGATGTCAAGCGGCGCACTGAGGACGGCCAGACATCAGGTTGCCATTCTTCGCGCATAGAGGCCAGCATAGTATCACCGACTATAGTGAAACCTGGTGAACTCAACTGAGATCCTCCCGAGCCGCGACGACGAGATCCAGGAGGCGATGCGATCAAAGAGAGGGCCTCCGAGTCGTATCCGTCAGATTCGAATGCCTCGGCAAACCACGCCGGGCCTTCACCGGTCACTGTACAACGATGCTCTTCGCGCCGAGAAGCGTAGTGCTCCGCTCTTTATTTCGCCGTAGAGGGTGAATACAAAGCAGCGTCATGACTCTTCAAACCCGATGATTTCATCTCCAATGACAACTTGGGTCTTGGGGTACTTGGCGAGCTCAGCACCACAGTAGATGTCTGCGAGCTCGCTGCAATTGGGGACCACAACCCCACGGTCGCCGCATCCGATCCAGCCAATGAGGATACGGGCGAGCGGGCTCCTGCAGATCGAGTCACTAACGACGAGCACGTGGGGAGTCAACTGACGCCTCAGAAGCCAACTCAAAGTCGGAGAGAGACTCGACTTGAATAGTCGCAGCTTCAACGATAAGTGGATGCGTGAAGGCGCGGCCAGAACGAAGCCACGGCAACGTAGTACGGGCCGGAGCCTTGGCCATCTTCTTTCGTTTGTGAGGGGTGCCCGCCCCGTTATGCATGGGCGTCGAAGCGGCCTCAAGTGCAGACAGCTTGCGCTTGCCGGCGGTTGGCATTGTCGATGCTTAACATCAAATATGTCCAATACGACCGTGAATAACATGAGGACATATAGCAGGCGCAATTACCAAGCCTCGTACGAGTAGAAATAGTAGTCCAGACAGGCAGGATACTACACGGATTAGATGAAACACCCGTGGCTAACACAACACCTTCAAATGCATGTCAGTACATGTCCTAGTGAAGTAGGCCGAGGCGCCTTCAGCGCATTAACAACTCAAAATATTGGTGACTCAACAGTGCTCGTTCAACTAAGTGTTGATGCGGACGGATACGACCGGACGGGGAGTCTGTCATAACACTGAGGGTTCGATAGCTTAGACAACATACACTGCAAACCGCGGCACAAACGACCGTACCTCTCGCAGATAGAGCACACCTCTGAGATCCTCGCTTGTTTCGGATACGTCAAATCTGAAAATGGGAGGCTGTGAGGCGCCGGCGCGAAGTCATCGCCGGGGTTCAGCGCGAATTTCGCGCGCGAAAGTGAGGTGTCGCCCTTGAAGATCCTTTAAATCGAACGGGAATTGCCAGATAGAGACCACAAGTGTGTCCATAGTGAAATGAAGACAAATTATAATACAGTTGCTGAATAAGGGTCGTCGTTAAAGAGATAAAACCATGTTTAATGAATTGTTTGGTGAGACCACTTTTGGTCTCACCAAACTATTCTCTTTTAATCATTTTTTATGATCGGTTTAATGACTAGGGATAGGGTGAATTAAACTGCGTTATGAGGGTTTTGGAAGGCACCCATTGCATAACCTCAAACCTCACTAACGTAATCTTTTAAGGTTTATCACTTAAAACAGTTTTGAAAAGGTTTTATGAAATGTTGGGGAGGTTCAATTCAATGTTGAACTGCAGTAATTGTCAGATTCGGAATCCGGACGTCAGTCATACGTTTTGTATTGGGTGTCTCAGGAAAAAGGGCCACCCACCTAAGGTAATTATTTATTCCGGACCTGAGTGAAAAGGGTAAAACGTCGTACTTTATTGAGGTTATCTTTCTGACCATTAGCTTTTGGTAGCGGCTAGCTGGGCGGCGACGTGGCAGCACGGCGGCAAAGAGGACGGTAGCAGCGAGGACGGGCGGACTGCGAGCGATGAGGACTGCGCGGACGACGGTAGTGGCGTGGACGGCTGGACGGCGGTGAGGGCGGCTGGACGACGCCGCGGACTGCGAGGAGGACTGCGCGGACTACGGCGCGGACAGCTGGACGTCGGCGCGGACGACTGTAGCGGCGAGGACGGGCGGACTACGGCGCGGACAGCTGGACGTCGGCGCGGACGACTGTAGCGGCGAGGACGGGCGGACGGCAGCGTGGACGGCTGGACGGTGGCGAGGACGATCGGACGACGGTAGCTGCGGCCAGGATGCAGAGCGGCCGGACGACGGCGCGGACGGGGCGGCGACAGCGTGGCCAAAGTAATGAGGTACATGTACACATATTCTGTGGTATAATGTCGTGCTTGTGTATTAGATGCTTGTTCGTGTATTCTTTGTTGTTCATGTAGAGGCCCGTAGATCATGACAAGGACCCACTCTGGAGTAGCTCAATGGTAGAGCAGGAGGCTTCGGCCTCCAGGCTGCTGGTTCGATTCCAGCCTCTGGCATATCTGTGTGTGTTTTGGCTTTGTTGTTGTGATGCAGGTGTTATGACAAGTCACTGGCGCTCCACTGATGGGATGGTGGCATGCACAGGTCGACAATAGAACCGCTGGAGCAAAGAGTGAGGTATTGGGATCCCAACGCTTGGTATGCAGTGTGGAAGCCTTGCTGGTCGGCTTCTTGCCGTCAAAGGCGTGCAGACGTTCGTTCGCTTTTTGCCCATGGCGAGAGCCAACATCCAAAGGTTGTGCTTCCAAGATGCGTGAGCGTCTTTGCAGGTTCTGCTTGGCTGAGCAGGGATCATGCACGGCGCCTGGTAAAGTACCTTCATAATATTGACGGCGGCTTTGGCATCTGCTCTTTTATTTTGTTCTTGCTTTTCTTTTACAGTTTCCCAGATGGAGTTTGTGTACCAGTTCAGGAAACAACCAGCGATGGTAGATGCAGTTGCGGGTGCAGCGGTGCGTATCGAAGCAGATGTGGTGGCAGAAGTATCAGCAGCACTTCGACTCTACGGAGCGGTGGAGGCGACCAAGGTGTCTTCTACACAAGCGATGCGATCGTTTATCGCTGTTAACTGCGCCAGCATATTCTCCAAGGTCGAAGCGAGAAGCCCGTCGCCTCCAGCCACTGTTTTGCTGAGTTGAGCGTGGTTTGTTGTGCGCCAGCGAGTCGCCAGATGCGACCCCCATTCACAGCACTTTGTAGTGGAGAGATTGCACTCGAGCAGTGCATTGGTGGTAGCGATGCCACGTTCCAGCTCGAAGAGGCATCGTGATACATACGATACAGAAGAATTTGTTTTTGACGCGCTTGCTAACACTGTCTCCATGTGAATCAGCAGAGCTGCAAACGTTGCATCTACTACTTCAATTGATACGTTCAGGCGAGGATCAGGAGAGCCCATCACGTGGCGGAAGAGCTCGTTACGCAGCGTCACGAGCTGCGCAAACTCTGCGACGGGGAGCCTATGCTGGAGATCATCGATGGTGGGAGTGGCTACAGGTAAGTCTGGAGCTTCATATCCAGCCAGCACTTTTGCTCGCCTTGGTCCTCACCTGTAGTTGTTCCAATGAATGCGCAGGCGTTTGTCAGCGACTCAAGCCACATCAGCATACACCACTAGATGCTCCACCAGCTCGCACAAATCATTCAGCGTACAACCAGGTGCATCATTAGTTTGAACGTTCGTGCGAAGATTGCGCTCGTCAATAGCGCTCGTCATTTTGTCACGAATTTTAGCAATACGCTTAGAATCTTGTAAGCAATCAATGTAGCGCTCTCTGAGTAGGTTAACAATTTGTGAGAAATAGCCTAAGGCCGTGGACTTTGCCAAAAACCCGTCAGCTGCTCGAGCGTTACCACTTTGCTTAGTCTGGAGAAAGATTGAAAAAGCCGTCGATAATGTGTGGAAATTTTGCATGGGTGGTGCACTAGTTTGACGAGAGAGCGTAGAATGCATTTCATCTAGACCTTCGCTGCTTAGGCCTGCTGGGTTGCCGGCGTGGGAGTCTTCGATAGCCGCCGATCAGCAGGGCGAACGCTGCTCATGTCTGTCGACCCACACCACGTGGCCGGGCAACGTTGACGTAAGCACGTATGACAGCCCTGCCGTCAGCCCCGTCGATGCAAGAGCAGGGCCGATTAGCGAGATCGTTGCCGTTTAACAGGGTCCGTCAACCGACACGCAAGGTGCACTGCAGGCTGCAGCTTCCACCGATCGCGCGAACGCCGTCGAAATTCGACTCGAACGCAAGCCAGTCCCTTGAGTTCGGTCGCCGATCAGAGCTGGGGCTGGTGTACCGGTACATCGTAATAGCAGCCGATCATGTTTGACGGGTGCAATTGCAGCTGATGCTTCGAAACGCTGCTTCAACATTCGATGTGGTCCACACCGCTTCAACGTCATGAACGTCAGCGGCGACCGTTTTTCCGGGGAAGTTTCATCGAAGCCGCGGACTGGTCCCGGTGCGTCAATATGGGAGCCCGTGCGGCGAGTCCATTCGAGTGAAGACGCACGAGCGCGTGTGTCGCCGGTTCAAGAGCCAGCAGCAAGTGCAGCAGTCGACAGCGAGGTGAGGAGCCCCTGGAGGAGCTGCAGTCACGAAAAGAAGCGGACGGCGGCAGTTCCGATCTGGTCGAGAGTCTCGAGGCCCCGATGGAGCGCGTGCTGAGCTCCACAGGCAGGCAGGAGGCTCTGGTGCGGCTCATGAGCTCAGATCCGTCGCTGCTGAGCGGGCTGGACGACGAGCTGCTCGCGAGCATCACGTTGCTGTCTGAGGACCCAAGAGCGAGGAACGAGGATCGACCCAGTAGCAACAGGCTGACGGAGATGGCGCTGGGGCGCTCGGCGAGGAAGAACGTCCAGCTGTACCCGGAGGATGCAGTTTTTGCAGAGAAGAAGCCTGCAGCTATTCGTGGGGCCAAGAGAGCCATGCTGGCCAGAGCTGGTACGGTGTTGCTGTCGCCGTCGAGCAATGCTGCTGCTGTTGCGGCGACGGAAAGCACGAAACAGGATGCGAAGGCTGCTGCAATAACGAAGGGAGGCGTAAAGAAGGTGGTCACGAGTCTATCGCCGGTTGTGCTGCTAGGGGATAGTGTGCTAAACCAAGCTGAGCATACGGTAGGCCGTACTGAGTCAATGAAGAAACAGTCGAGGAAGAAACAAAGTAGAGGAAGAAAGCAGAACTCGAGCACCGAAAGCGGCAGCGGCAACAGCGAGGACGATCAGCAAGAAGAATCTTACATCTCCACGTCAAAGAGAGGGATTTTCTACGACGAAAGCAATGCTGTATCCTCGTCGAGGGTTGTTGGCAGCATGAGCTACGCCTCTGATAGCGACGAAGGCCCGCAGATCGCGAACTCGAGCATCATGACAACTTCACCTGACTCAAAACCTAATTCTACGTCCCGGATTTTGCTAGATCACCATCTCTTCGTCTCGAGAGACCAATGGGTTGCACGCAGGTTCGTACGTTATTGCACAGTAGTGGTTGGTTCAAGAGGTCACGAGAAACTCACATTACTCCTATTCAATGCTTTTTAACCTTTCTGTGCAGTGCTCGCAAAGCGTGCTACGTCTGTATGCGAGATTTTAACGTTCTTCGTAAGCGGCATTCTTGCCGAATGTGCGGTGAAGTAATTTGCAGTCGCTGTTCAGTGTTTCGAGAGGTGAACTTGCCGGTGGTGGACAATAAGTTTCGCATTTGCTCGTGCTGCTTCATGTCCTATCGCAAGAAAGCAGAGGAAGCGGACCAGCAACAGCAAGAAGATGAGGTTGACAATCCATATCCTACCAGCCAAGGCAGCTTTGATCGTGGAAGGTCTATGGATCAATCGCCATCAACACATGACGAGCTTTCTTCAGAGACGGATTCGCAATCGGAACCTTTTCCACGGGACATTGATACAATACCTATATTGCAGGCTTTGCCATCAGACATCGTTTCCGACCATTCTTCATCGCGAAACACGATGAACACGATGTCTGAGTTTTCTTTAGCAGTGATTCGACCTTCGATATATCAAACTACTTGCCCAACAGCTTTTCTGCTCCAAGGAGCACCGAAGATGAATTGGAGGCAGTTCTTAAGGCGAAGGAACTTGAGAAGGAGGTTGAGGCCAGCCAGCAACGTATCGAGGCGCTCGAGAAACAAATTGCTAACCAAGAGAGCCAACAAGATCTCCTTTCCACAGAGCAGCAGGCGCAGCTTCACGATGCTCGATCCACGATCAAGCTTTTGCAAGAAAAGCTTCGAGTGCAGGAACTGAGTGCCAGGCAGGCTGCTTACAACAGGGACTCTATTTGTCTTAGTAAACTGCGACAGACAGAGCTGTACGCAAGCGAGGATGACGAGAGCGCGGCGCTCAAGAAGAAATTGAAAGTCCTGGAAAGACAGCTAAAGCAAGCTGGAATATCGGTGGCTGAGGTCATCCCATACGAGGTGGCAAAGCGAAAAGTCGAAGAGATTTCCAGAAGACTCCAGGAGATTGGTTCTTCCGAAGTGGTGCTCGAGAACAAGCAAGCTCAAGCCGCATCACGGAAGGAGTATTACATTCTCGAGCAGGAGATGGAGAAGTATCACATGGCACTAGTCATGACGGATGAGTACATTGAAGAGCAACGCCGACAAGAACGTGAGTGGGAAGAGGATAACCAAGTGGCAAACTTAAATTCTGTGCAGTTATTGCGGTCGGCAATTCCTGTGAACATCTCACAACTATCTGAAAAGGATCTTATCAATCTTACGAGCCCCACCAAAGCTACTTTTCCTGCTGAGCTTGCACGTCGACTAAAGCGAACAAACGTGCTGCAGCTTCTGCGTACAGACCCGAAAATCATCGTTAAGATGCATCCAAGTGTAATCGAAAGCTATCGCACGACAGGTCTCACTTTACTAGAACGCCGCGCTCTCCACCACGTGTTGCGTGATCCCTTTCAAGAATGGAAGAAACAGCAAAAAGACGATATGGCACAGAAGAAATACTCGTGGTATTGCAAACTCAAGGGTGCCTTCGTGACCGCTGCGTCGAACTTCCAGAGACACTGCGAATGCAGCGGTACAGCTTTCGATATGGCAGTGCACGGCGATGATGATGAAGCCGTGATGGAGCAGCACAGCTGCAAGCTTCTGGGGTTGGCATGCCCAGTGCGTGCTGAGGAACGGGTGCGAAAGCTTTACTGTGGATTGGGATTTTCACCTGAGCCGGATTACTTCAAGGAAAACATCTTGAAGAGTGATCCGGAAGGTGCAGGGGAGAAGGCATTGCTCGAAGCCCAAAGTCATGCACGCGAGGTGGTTGCCAATCAACGACAGCGTGACCTAAAAGATCACTACAAGATAAACATGCGCGAGGTGGCACAAGCGGTTGGTGCTTTGAAGAGATGGACACGATTCTAGAGCGAATCCGAGAGCTGGATGATACATTCCCGTGCTCTTTGCCTAAACCTCCCACTTCAGAATCTGCTCGGGAGCTCCATGAGCGCAACCAACTATCACAGTGCACCACATTGCTTAACTGCACGCGCGAACTTGCTCTTCTACTAGCTAAGCGTGCTGGTATTTGTCTTACCGGAAAGAGAAATCGAGCGAATGATGAAGAGGACACACGTTCTCCTGTGGAAATTATGGAGGCAAGTCGTTCACTTGATGTCCTTCAGCAGATACTTATCGACATCAACGACTTACTATTCGACAATGGAAGTGGGAGCAAATTCGCCAAGGCGCTGGGTACATTCAAAGCTATTCAGGAGCTGGTCGCTGATGTAAGCCAGAAAAACTTGGAAGCATTTAAGGAGCTCACAAAGTTTCGCTCCGAAGTGTAGCTGCTGTTACCAAGCAACGTGTGCCTTGAAAGAGAGACAGCCCCATAACGGCTCGAACAAAGCAAACGACAGTGATCATGATAGCAACGCTACGCATCCACCACGACAGGGGAGTAGTATTCCACCAAAAGGAAACCCAGCCGTCCTCCCGACTAGTGCGCTCCTCTTTGATGCCATCAAGGCCCGACGAAAGCAAGCCGATCGACCTTCAGCTGTCAACAGTAGCCCTACTGCTGTAGCTCTCACCATGAAACCAGGACTTAACAAGTCTGGGAGCCTAATGGATGCCATCCGAGCGCGGAAACGAGCTCAAACCGATTCTTCTACTGACGTGGTAAAAGGATCGACATCAGCAGTTGATGCTGCCAAGTCCGCCTAAGACGATTGCTGACTTGACGTTTACGACCAAATTCTCTAACCAAAACTAAACAATTTGAATTTGTTCACTCAGTTTTCACTTCACTTGGAAGGCGCAGATCCCTTCGATCGTGATCCACACTTCCACATTTGCCTACTCCTTTCAGCTATTCAGCAACTGTTTGCCACTTCTTGCTCGATCTACAGCTCACCACTTGGCCTTAGAATGCTATTCACTATGTACGCTCTGGGCTATTCCCGAGTGTTGGAGATCGATGACATCTTACTGAACAATAAAGCACATGTCGACAGGCTTTGGTGAGCGCTTAAGCAGTTCCATCGTTTCACCGAGCCGCAGATTACGCGTGGAGTGATTGTTGAAAGACACCAGCCAGTCGCCGGGGCGAAGTTGCGTAAGTCCTGGCGAATATCCTGAGCCAGTAAGCCGTGAGACCACAATCTGACCGTTCTTGCGCTTAAACGTGATACCAAGAGGGCCTTCGCTCCATCGCACCCAAAGTTCTGGAAGTGGCAGCTGAGACGATGGTGCATCACTCTGCATTGGAGTACCATCGTACGATGGCTGTTGGTTATGGCGTACAACGAGCCCAGAGTCGTCGATGTCGGAGTACGTGCTTACCATTGTAGCATTTCCATTGTTGAGCAGATTGCGTTGCCGTTCCGACTCAATATACTGGCGCCGGAGTTCTTGAAGCCTACTTGGTTGTTCCATAGATGGGCTTAAAGCTGTAGGCGGCAGTGGGTCTTCTGGATACATAGGTGGAGGCGGTAGGGGTTCATCATCGTGGTCGGGGAACGGTGGCGGTGGAATATCCGGGTGCTCGTCGTAATAGTCATGCTCAGGCCCCTGCGACTCATTATCGGGAATGCTGTGCAAATCCGTACTGCGGGTAGAAGCCGGCATCACTACAATTGGATCCTTCGCACGCCCAGATGCTGTAAAAACATCCAGGTAGGATGGAGGAGGCGGCAGTCCCTGACTTTGATCATCAGACGCGTTCTCTGGAGCGAAATTATCTCCTGTGGATAGCATTCGCCATTTGGAGCTTCTGTACCTGGAAACGGTGGCGGTGGTGGAAGCGCCGAATAGTCAGGCAGACTATTCGAAGCACTATCATTGCGTCGATGCTTACCAAATTGCTGCTGGTACGATGCATTCGATCGTGGTGAGTCAGCAGCTGAGTAGTCATAACTGTGTTGGCTAAGGCCATCGTCTGAGGTCGCGTAGTTTTCCAGCTCCTGTGAATATGCACCACCATTTCCAGGAGGAAACTGCTTAAGAGAACCCCCACGAGTCTTGCGTTTCGGGGTCGCTGGACTGTAGCCACTGCTGTGCGTACGCGAGATAGGTGGGCGCCCTGCGGCGGCTGCAGCAGCAGCTTCCTCTTCACGCAACAATCGAAATGAAGGCACTCCCGATGACGGCAAAGGTGCTGGTGCTGGCGATGGAAGACCGTGTTGCCTGCTACGAGAGCGTGGGCGCTGGCCATGTTGACTACGACTGCGGCTGCGCTTCTGGAAGACCAGCACCACGGGCTTCTGCACAGTTTTCAGCAGTTCGAAGGCACCAGCAATACCCAACGAGTCTACATCCACTCCTGCTACGCGCACAAAGACATCGCCAGGCTTCACAGTGTCATTAACATTCGGAGCACCGGCGCCTGTGAGGCGCGCCACCACGACACGCCCTTTGCTTGACGTGCGGATCTGGATCCCGAGCGGGCCATCACGCCACAGCACCGTGTATTGCTTGGGCTCCAAAGCAGCGGCTTCCGAACCTGTTTCTGCTGGTGGTGCATCCTGTAGAATACCCCTGCGGCTTGAAGGCGGTTCACTGAAGCTACTGTTGCTCGAAGGAGGCTGACGTGCACCACCTTTGTGGAAGCGCAGGTACACGGGTTTCGTCGCACGCATCATCAGCGTCACTGTGCTCTTAAATCCAATTTCCTCCGTGCGTAAGCCGTTAATGCTCATCAAGATGTCACCGGCTGAAATCTGCGCCACGGATGGCGTGACACCCGTACCCGTCACTGACTTGACCGCTGGAAGTCCATTACGCTGCTTCAGCTCGCATCCTAACGGCCCTTCGCTCCACACAACATCGTACTCCACCTCGCTGTTCAGTTCCTCAGACTGCGACTCATTCACCGGCGGCATATACGACGGCGCCGCGTCGTCCCACCCCCGCCACGGTTACTGCGCAAATCCACCGTCGCATTCGACGACACCGGCGAGCCGCAAAACGCCGACTGGCCGTCACTACTGGGCACCGATCCTGTCGGCGGCAGTCCCCATTTCGCCGTCGCGGCCGACGCCGACGACGCGAGGTCGCTCAGCTTCAATGGTCGAAAGTCCAGCTTGATGGGGAACTCGGGGTGCTTGAGCTGCTCGATGACGCCACTGAACGGCGTCTCCGCCACACTAATCCCATTGAGCGCCAGCAGGACGTCCCCCGCTCGCGCGTACTGCAGCCCGGTGGCCGCTCCTTTTGTTCACCCGTCGAATGACGGGCTGTCCATTGGCGTTGGCTTTAAACAGGAGTCCGAGCGGACCTCCGTCCCACGAGATCTCGTACGTGTCGTCCTCATCCTCGTCCTCGTCCTCCTCCTCTGCGTCCACCGCTGTCCCACTGCCCTCCTTCGGGTCGTCCAGCGTGATGTTCTCGGCCAGTGCCAACGCCTGCAGCTTCTCGTACACTGTCAGGTTGGCTGACAGGTCGCTCGTGCCGCTGTGGTTGCTGCCTGTGTGGTGCGACGACGGCGCCGAGTCCAGGAAGTTGTGCGTCGAGTCCTCGTTGAGGTCCGGCGCGTCCCCCATGAGGCCGCGCATCTTCTCGAGTCGCTTCTGTACAAACTCGTCGTGTGGCATGCGGTCGTCGCGCTCCGCCATGTCGTCCACGATGTCGAGTTCACTGCTACTATGAGACGAGTATGGAGGCGAATGTGAGGGACTGCCGTTTACTACAAGCGCACAAACACGTCGGACGGTCGACACGCGGGAGGGATTGGGAAGGCGATGGAACAATCGGAAAATCGGCGATTTTGAAACCTGAAAAAGCTGCCAGAGCCGATCGGTTTGTACCGGTAATATGAGAGAACCTGCAAGATTGAATGGAATGAGAAAAGAAACGATGGGAGGGAGAGTCGGTTTGAACTTGGTATTTGTATGGGACGGTGCTATGTTTGCAAGCGCAATAGAGAGGGTCTGTCGGACGCTTAACAGCTGGCGACGCAAGTTGTTTGGTTGTTTCCACAGCTAAAACGCGGACGAATGGGTGCATGTGCAATGGCGAAATGTAATGCGAATTGAAGTGCAATTACTAGGAATCACGTCAAGAATGCAACGTGTAAAATTCTGGCGACAGTCGTTGCGGTTGGCAGTGCTCGGGGTGTCATGCGGTGTGTGCGGATTGGCAAGATACTATTTCTTCGCTTCTATGATCTACAAAACACTTCTACCTCACCATCCCATTTTTACAGACTTCTTTGGGGGAAAGTAGTGGGCTGCCACATTTTTTGCTATTAGTCGAGCACTCTATGGCGGGGGCAGATCGTGAATGATCTCGGTGCGGTGCGATTGTTGCTCATCATTCAAGACATCGAATCCATGGTGCATTCTTGCGTTCACACACTTTCATTACAATCTATACTTCTACTAGTGTGTTAAACATTGCTCTTACTCCGTGGTGAGTGACTCAAAATTCGTCTTCACGCAACGACGCGCCCCAATTGTCTTTTCTATTGTGCCGGTTCTTGTTGCCGCGGTTGTCTTTTGGCAATGGCTTTGACTTCTGCTTCCAGCTCTCCATGGACTCGAGCGACGAATTGGGCGGCGACAGAAGGGCGATACTGGACGTCGACGATAACGGCGATCGAGGGGAGCTCAGATTTGAGTATTTGGGCTCCGGCATCATTGGCAACTCTTTCTCCTTCTGCTTTGCTTTTTCTCTTGAGACTTCATCAAGCGCGTCGACCCGTGGCGAGAACCAGATCGAGCAGTAGATCCAGTCTTGGGCGTCGATGCATGTTCATAGTACCCAGCAGGAGTTGCCGCAGGCATCAGCGCGGCACCCCTACCGGAGCCAGATGACTGCATCGTCACGATGCGCGAAGTGCGATTGCCTGTCAAGCACTGCGCTTCCTCCTGCAGCTTTTTCATACGACGATTACTCAAGTACCACCAGATCAGCACGCCAATGCAGGCGATCACAACAACCACACTGGCAAGCACAACATACATCCACCACAGCCAGAAGAAGCACCCGCTCCCCCACGGAACGTTCGTAGTCCACGTGCTCTTCTTCTTTAGCGTGCTGGAGAAGCACGAACACCAGTCGTCGGAGTCGTCGGACACGTACACCTTCTTCGAGGACGTCACGTTATTCGGACAGTTATCAGCGACCGCAAGACCAACCTTCCCGTCAGCACGATCGTGGTATGCATACAAGCCGTCCATGAACACATCACCAAGAATGGTAGAAGACCCTTCCGAGATGCCGATGGCACGGCATGGTGTGCTAGCGTTGTCTCCGTTCATTTCCGGTCGCCAGTAGTACTCAGGTGGAATTTCAACCGTGAAATGCTCCGTGGTTGAATCAGCGCTGCTCTGCATCCCCAGCGTCAAGTAGATGGAGGGCAGCTCCAGTAACGCGGCACTAGACGATGTCGGGTCGCAATAGTCTTCATCACAGCACGAAGTCGAATCGTCAAAATAGCTCGAGTCAAAGTCTGGGATCGCCTCCAAAGTGACCGCTTTGATTTGGGCCATAAGCGCATTGTACACGTCGGACGGAAACGCCATGTTGCTTGTACCCGAGTCAATGATGGCCTGTGGGTCGTTATAGTTGTCACACGACAGCCCAAGGCTTGTGTTATCGTAGCCGATATCCGTCACAGTCACCACATACCATGCCTCCTACTCAAAACAAATTCACGTTAACGTTTGCACCTCGATGACATCGCTGATAGCGTGTACACTTTTCGCAGGGCGTATCGAGCTCCTTACCCTTGTGATGGGAGAGTACAGCATATCCCCTGTGTAATATGTCTCGCCGTCGGTGCCTTCAGTTCCCCCAACAAGCAGTTGACCAGAATGAAGCGAGAAATCTGTTTCTCCCTGCAGCAGGGGCTGCATCGTGCCGCACAGCAGCATACCGAAGCCATCTGCAGATCCGGCCGTCTCCACGAGCACATTATACATCGACGATACGGGGTCGTCTGTCGGCGATGCCAGGGCCTTGTACGCCAACCCCGTAATTCCATCGTACGTGGACCGGTAAAACGTATCCTGCTCTTCAATCACCAAGAAGGTTTTGGGAATCTCGCCGATCTCAGTCGACGACCACGTGTCCGTCATGAATTGGCCTCTGTTCGTGCATCAACCAACAGTCAGCAACGCAAACTCAGCGATCCAAAAATGCCACCACCGTACTCGATATTAGCCCCTGCAAACGCCAGCGTGATCGTATCGCCGCCACTGCTCGAGCATGTCGACGATGCGTCGCACGAGTACGTCACGTCGGCGCCCGAGCCGCAGCAACCAGCTCCCAGCACTGCGTCGTTTGAAGAGCCCGTGTCCGCAATCAATCGGAAGGAGTTCTATCCACCGAGCATCCACATGAGTTCCACACACAATACAGCACCATCTCAGTTGCTCCACTTACACTTGTCCCGGACCCGGAGCCATCCACAGTGCCGATATCGACCGTCAGCACGTACGCTACACGGTAAAAGAGCTCCTCGTCAGAGTGCGTCCGTACAGTCCAAAACTAAACCAAGACAACTACATTGCAAACCTGTTCCTGACGAGATGCCGTTGAGGTCGATCGAGTAATGCGCACTATCGGCCTTCAACTCCCGGATCAGCAGCAGCAGCGCCGCCTGCAGCAACCACAGCCAGTTCATCTTTAGCTCTTATACGCAACGCTGGACTAGCAGATAGTCAGACCAATTCGTGCTGACTGTATTGTATTTTAGCTTTTTTAAGTCTTTACAAAAAAATCTCTGGATATTTATATCCAGAGCTTCAGGGACGATCCGAGAGCCGTCAAGTATCCAATACAAACACATATCTGGATAGAATTGTAATTTTCGGAAAGTTTATGTTTTACAAATAGGCCGTTAAATGAATTTAAAACTAATAAACTGTCACCTTATATTCCAAAATCTGTGAATGTTGACCGAGTCGCCCTGAAGCGACATTCAAGCAACCGGCGGCTAGTGTTAACCCATTATAACCTTGAACAACATTCAAGTGACCTGACAGCAGTACCGAGTTAACAAACCCCATCAATGAAAGTTGGCAAACCTAAACACAGTCGTCGGAATGGCAGAACTGGATGCGAGGTCACACCCGCAGTAGCAAATTCACAGAACGATGCAACACGCCAAGACATGACGTAAATAATACTGTAAGGTTGGCATTTCCGATTGTCTTGAGATCGAGCAAAACAATTAATCAACAATCTATATTTCCACAGCCCTGATCCGTAAATGACCCTGTTACCAAATATCCAGAGCTTCCCCGGGAAAAGCACGGCATAGGTTAAAAATATATCCAAGCCGCCTGTAGCAAGTTAGGCTACGCCGAACAATGGCGATGAACATCCGCAGTGTAGACGTTGCTGGAGCTCGTAAACAGTCAATGCCCGGCGCAATGGTAATAAGTTCGCCAACGCAATGTTGTTATTGTTGCAGTCACGCAAAACTAATGGCGAGTTCGTTTCTCGCTTTCACATGGCGGTCAGAAGAGAGTTCTCTTTGGTCGACCAGTAGACACAAAATCAACTGAGCACACTATGAAAGAGCGTCGTTGTTCACGCCCAGAGCGATGTCCATGTCTTCTTTGATGTCGAAATGCAGGTACTGCCGCTCCACCGCAACCATCCGGCGCCGTTGTTCGTTACTCAGGAGACGGGTGTCCGACCGCATGAGCTCGATCACTTGGTCGATTTGTCGTCGCGCATCCGCTATGTGTCTCGCTCCTGCGAGAATTCGAGCTCGATCTTGACACGTGCCGCCGTTGCCCGAGTCTCTCCACCTTTCATCGCTCTTTGACGCGGCCCCTCGCAGTGTTAGCCTGATAATGCAGCTCGTTTTGTTTAATTGTCGCGCTGAGTCGAGCATCGGCCTTGTCATCTGCCTTCACGGAGATATACCCCCATAGCCATAAATCCTTTCTCTTTTTCAGCAGAATCGCGAGAATGATGAACGCAGCGTCGAACTCGGCGACCAGATCCGGCTCAACGACGGACAGTTCTTGCAACACACCCGCATGACGTCGGAGCGGTGCCAGCAGGATTCCCAGCAACGCCTCGGGAGACAGCATCGGAACCCTGTGACCGAGGCCCAGAACAGGACCCCCCCGAGGCGCGCCAAGTTACCATACCCCTTATCGTTGTAGATCGTCACCAGCCGTGAGCGCATCGACGCCCTTCCTTCGTCCTGGGCGCATCCGTGCTTACACACGATAGTGTTGGTGCGGAAGGCATCAACGGTCAGGCCCATGACGCGCCGACACATCTGGCCACCGTACACGCCTGGATCGTCAGAGCGATGGTGCTGGTATCGGCGCACCTCGATGCCGCGCCACATATTCCACAGTGTCAAGATCAACTCGAATTCTCGCAGGCAGCGAGACACATAGCGGATGCGCGACGACAAATCGACCAATTGATCGAGCTCATGCGGTCGGACACCCGTCTCCTGAGTAACGAACAACGGCGCCGGATGGTTGCGGTGGAGCGGTAGTACCTGCATTTCGACATCAAAGAAGACATGGACATCGCTCTGGGCGTGAACAACGACGCTCTTTCATAGTGTGCTCAGTTGATTTTGTGTCTACTGGTCGACCAAAGAGGACTCTCCTCTGACCGCCATGTGAAAGCGAGAAACGAACTCGCCATTAGTTTTTGCGTGACTGCAACAATAACAACATTGCGTTGGCGAACTTATTACCATCGCGCCGGGCATTGACTGTTTACGAGCTCCAGCAACGTCTACACTGCGGATGTTCATCGCCATTGTTCAGCGTAGCCTAACTTGCTACAGGCGGCTTGGGTATATTTTTAACCTATGCCGTGCTTTTCCCGGGGAAGCTCTGGATATTTGGTAACAGGGTCATTTACGGATCAAGGCTGTGGAAATATAGATTGTTGATTAATTGTTTTGCTCGATCTCAAGACAATCGGAAATGCCAACCTTACAGTATTATTTACGTCATGTCTTGGCGTGTTGCATCGTTCTGTGAATTTGCTACTGCGGGTGTGACCTCGCATCTAGTTCTGCCATTCCGACGACTGTGTTTATTAGGTTTGCCAACTTTCATTGATGGGGTTTGTTAACTCGGTACTCCTGTCAGGTCACTTGAATGTTGTTCAAGGTTATAATGGGTTAACACTAGCCGCCGGTTGCTTGAATGTCGCTTCAGGGCGACTCGGTCAACATTCACAGATTTTGGAATATAAGGTGACAGTTTATTAGTTTTAAATTCATTTAACGGCCTATTTGTAAAACATAAACTTTCCGAAAATTACAGTTCTATCCAGATATGTGTTTGTATTGGATACTTGACGGTTCTCGGATCGTCCCAAAAACTCTGGATATAAATTTGCAGAGAACTTTCTTTGAGTAGCTGGCACCCCTAATCCCCGTCACGGGTTGGACTTTGAAAAATATAAAACATACACTTTGTATACAAATGTTTGGCTATACACACCACAGATATAAAAACAACACGGAGTAAAAGACGGGCACCAAAACGTATCTAGCAGGAAGACGACTGTACTGTAACAGGGGCGCGGTACGAGCTTACAGGCGCAGCGCAGATGCTGGTGAAGGACGACGGCGTGTCGACCAAGGCATTGAGGACAGCAGTATCATGAGGAAGGGCGCAGGGTGACGACGAGCAGCTGCTGCACCCAAGCAGCGGTTGCAGTGAGCTTGAAGAGTCATACGGCGGCGAGATCTTCGAATGCAAGACTGTGGCGAACCGTGGAACGCGCGAAGTGAACGGCTGTGCGTGCCATTCCGGGCGTGAGTGGCCAGGAGAACTAGAGCGGGCGAGCAAGGAGAAAAACGTCGACGGTGAAGCGGTGAGTGCGAAAATTGCGTTCGAGTACGCAAGTGGCACTGGATTTGCGGACTGGAGGGCGGTCGCAAAGTGCAGCGTAGTGCACAAGCAAGAAGTGAGACGCAGCGACGAAAAGTGAGGTGACGCAGAGGAGCGTAAAATCAGCAAGTTACAGGAAGCGGAGTGGATGTGGACGGGTCAGTCAAGCGGAGCAGCGGCATTGCTAGACGGGCAGCGGTAGTGAACACGGACGACTGGCTGATCAAGGCGTCGCATGAGATTGGCGGCGCAGGTGCTAGCACCAGAGAGGGAGCTTGGAGCCCCCGAGTCCACTGTGTGGCTGCATTGTAGGGCCAAGGCGTACGCCCGAGTGACTTTAAGTTGGGCGTGAACTGAGGCTCTGCGGTGGCATTTCGCGTGCTTTTGTGTAGGCTTAGTGGTAGGGTGTGTAGGTCGAGGAGTCTCTGCGTTTGGTGGAGCATTTAGAAGCGAGAAGTCTTTGCGTTGGCAGAGCACCAAGTCCCGCATTTGGTGAGCAGCAAGTTTTTAATAGGAGCGGACGCGTTCCGGCTACTTTGCGGTGGCCTATAAGAGTTGATTTGGAAGGAAAGCGATACACCAAGGACCCTGGAAGACAACCACTGGCTGCACTTGTGCGAGCAGTGCGACCCACCGGCGAACAGGTGTCCCAGTGACTCATTTTACGACCATCGGAGACGAAACCGAAACCAAGCAAAGGAAACTGCGCATGGCAGCAGCCGAACTCAACTCTTATAGGCCACCGCAAAGTAGCCGGAACGCGTCCGCTCCTATTAAAAACTTGCTGCTCACCAAATGCGAGACTTGGTGCTCTGCCAACGCAAAGACTTCTCGCTTCTAAGTGCTCCACCAAACGCAGAGACTCCTCGACCTACACACCCTACCACTAGGCCTACACAAAAGCACGCGAAATGCCACCGCAGAGCCTCAGTTCACGCCCAACTTAAAGTCACTCGGGCGTACGCCTTGGCCCTACAATGCAGCCACACAGTGGACTCGGGGGCTCCAAGCTCCCTCTCTGGTGCTAGCACCTGCGCCGCCAATCTCATGCGACGCCTTGATCAGCCAGTCGTCCGTGTTCACTACCGCTGCCCGTCTAGCAATGCCGCTGCTCCGCTTGACTGACCCGTCCACATCCACTCCGCTTCCTGTAACTTGCTGATTTTACGCTCCTCTGCGTCACCTCACTTTTCGTCGCTGCGTCTCACTTCTTGCTTGTGCACTACGCTGCACTTTGCGACCGCCCTCCAGTCCGCAAATCCAGTGCCACTTGCGTACTCGAACGCAATTTTCGCACTCACCGCTTCACCGTCGACGTTTTTCTCCTTGCTCGCCCGCTCTAGTTCTCCTGGCCACTCACGCCCGGAATGGCACGCACAGCCGTTCACTTCGCGCGTTCCACGGTTCGCCACAGTCTTGCATTCGAAGATCTCGCCGCCGTATGACTCTTCAAGCTCACTGCAACCGCTGCTTGGGTGCAGCAGCTGCTCGTCGTCACCCTGCGCCCTTCCTCATGATACTGCTGTCCTTCAATGCCTTGGTCGACACGCCGTCGTCCTTCACCAGCATCTGCGCTGCTCCTGTAAGCTCGTACCGCGCCCCTGTTACAGTACAGTCGTCTTCCTGCTAGATACGTTTTGGTGCCCGTCTTTTACTCTGTGTTGTTTTATATCTGTGTTGTGTATAGCCATACATTTGTACACAATGTGTATCATGGTTAATCCCTCTCATCCTTTACTATGGAGCACCGTGCACACTTTTTTAGTAGACTGGCTGCATGGTGTAACGGTATTCCGACCCTATCATTCGCTAAAATGCGAAACCAGCCTTGCTATTGGCTGGCGCGACTCGATTTTTTTTGCAAATTCCACACTTTTACTGGGCGGTGGTACATGGTACCATGTAAGGTATAGACACAGTTTTGTGTCACGACAAATTCAGTTTTTGGTGAGTTTTGATGCAATCTGGCCCAAAGTGCCTGACGTGGTTTCGAGCTGAGGATAGCTTACCCCGCAAACATGTTAGTGATTTCTACTAACTACAATTAATAGCGTGGGTGCAGAAATACCGTGCAAAAATAAATTAACCCCAAAAACTATAAATAATAATCTACTTTTTGAACCGTCGTTCGACCTGCAGAATTTATGTTCGCCACAGGTGCCAGGTATTTTTCCCAGCCGTAAATTTACACACCTTATAAATTGATTGATGGCTACGCGTTGGCTGCCAGCCATAGACGAAGGACCCAATAAGGCGCGGAGGCGAGGAGACCACGAACGTTTGAACATGCAGGCAGGTTGCGTTTTGGGATTGACTAGCGTTCTCGGCGCCCGCTCACGCGGACGCTGTGAATTGAATGGATGGACTCTGTTCCGCTTGCCTGCGGCTCACTTCGCTACTCGCAGGTTTTGGTCACTATGGGGTCTAAAGCCCCTCGGGCCCGCAAAGCAGAACAATTTTAGGGGATGGATTTTATCCAATGAAAAGTGCGGATAAGCGTGACGATTGAAAGTGAACGGAAAGGCCCTACTCTTTCTGAGGAGGGAACTAGCGTTGTTGGCGCCCGCTCACGCGGACGCGGTGGATTGAATGGATGGACTCCGTTCCGTCGCCTGCGGCTCACTTCACTACTCGCAGGTTTTGGCCAATATGGTGTCCAAAGCGTGCCCTTCGGGCCCGCAAAGCAGCACAATTGTGGGGGTTGGTTTTTGTCCAATGAGAAGTGCGGATAAGCGTTACGATATACAGCGAACGGACGGGCTACGCTCTTTCTAGGAGTAGAATGTTGACTAGACTACGTGGTGCACACGGAAGGTGGCTATTATGCGGTCGCACCCTGTCATGAAGGGCATGCCCGATTCCAGGAAGCTGACGTAAGAATTAGTGCTTGTGGTGCCACCGCCTGTGTAGTCGCAGTAATACAGCATCTGTTATGCATTGCCACGTCCTTTAGCGTACATATTAAGACACACTACCGTTGTCGGCGCCCGCTCACGCGGACGCTGTGGATTGAATGGATGGACTCCGTTCCGCTCGCCTGCGGCTCACTTCACTACTCGCAGGTTTTGGTCACTATGGTGTCCAAAGCGTGCCCTTCGGGCCCGCAAAGCAGCACAATTGTGGGGGTTGGTTTTGTCCAATGAAAAGTGCGGATAAGCGCTACGATTAAAAGTGCACACACACGCTACGCTCTTTCTAAGGAGGGAATTCTCCAACTTGGTAACAGCTCTATACGAACATTTATACCATCGTAACCAAGCTTGTACCACGGGCTGCGACCAAGTAACCGAGAATCAGCACCAAGATATGGGCGTTTACTGTAAAGCGTGATGAACGTGGACGGGTAAAAAAAAAAGCCAGGCTATGATCTACGGCTTTAAGAAACAACGAGGGGTGAAAAGACGTTTGCTACGGTCATTCGATTTCAACCCTCCGAACAGTGATCTGCTATGCTGCGCAAGAGTTTACAAGGTCGGCCCGGTGAAGGGCGTGTCTCTGTTCGAAGGACAAGTCTCGCTGACACAGCGAGCCGGTACGCCGGATAACCCACCGCCATAACACTTATAGCCGAGAAGCATTTGCTCTTGATGACCCGTAAAAGCGCTAGTGCGCCGTGACCCGTCCTTTGGCGGAGGGCACAGCGTTTTCCGGAAGTCAGCGAGATCGTCTGGCTCTCGACGTTTGACTGGCTTGATTGCTTGGTCTCAGGGAGTGTAAGACACCACTGTCTTGGCTGAGCCAAACTGCTGGGGCCAACTCAGCGGGGGTCAACAAACGTCGACTTGCTCTGCGACTTTTGTTGCTATAGAGGATTCCATATCTGACGATTTGTGTACCACACTGCACTATAGGTGTGCAGTGCACACCCACCTGAGAACTTGCCTGTTGAAGAGCAAGTGCATATCTCGACTGCCGCCGGATCACCGCTGTCACCGGGCATTCTGCCTCGGATCTTACTGTGTCTACGCATTTACCTCGATTGACATACTCCTAGTTATGGCTGCTACGCTACGTAGTGACACTAGGAATGTCAACGTGGCACAGCTAGCTCGCTCTACATGTTCTACAGAGCCCTGTTTGCTCATTGCCGTAGATACAACCTATACTATCCGTCGCGTAAACGATCGACTCCACAATCACCTGCAAAGTGCCGTGCAGCTCATACTTGACACCAAAACCAGCGTCGTTCGCTCTGTATATAACTATATCTAACTACTGGTATATTAATTTAAGTTACATACTGCCTCCGGCCCATCACTATTGAGTACCGTACTACATTTTTTACACGAGCGTTACACGAAATGGGCCTGTTTTCCGGGCCTAAGATTGGCAGAAATGGGTTTTCGGCCCTCCTTGTTATTGGCTAATGGGACCTGCTTTGTTTTTGCTAATTCTGCCCTCTGGATTAGGTTGAAATAGAATGGAGGAAATGATTCCTAAGCTATAAAATATGGGTATGTTAGCCGGTGGGACCATTCCAAAACGATTAACACTGTTTTGGTTTGTGACACTACAATTGCAAATTGGTTTACCCAAACACAATATTTGAGCCACGTTTTGGTTGATTGGACTATCTACCTTGTGGTTAAAGGTCCTTATTGTTAGAATTGGTGATGCGACAGGTGAATGCGACGGGCGATGATTTTATACTTTTGTCGGCAGTTTCACCAACCCTTCTCTGTACTGCAAGCGCAGTATAAAGTCGCTGACCCAAGGAAACTCATTCAGCCACTTTGTTTGATAACTTTAGCGCGCGCTTGTTAGTTATTATCTATGATCGCCGTGTCATTCTAAGAATATACTCAGAAGTTGAAGAACGCATCACCATTAACCCCAATAAATTCCGTCCTTAAAAAGGACAACATCTGAGTGGCTGAGGCAGATTTCGAGCGCTTTTGCCCTTCACGAACTGGATAAGGACAAAGTTGCCATACTATTTGTGAAGGGTCGCTGGTTTAGGGTCAGTGTCACTTTTAACATATATTATATTGTGCTCCTATGCGATTTCCCATACAACTTCTATTTTAATGTTGTCCTTAACTATGGAAACGCGTAACTCATATATGATACAACATACACCTATTGCGAGGTCATTTATGTGCAAATGATGGTACCTCCGTGAATGTGAGTGATATGCACAGGTAGGGGACGATTAGGGGACGGGGAATCAACCATGGCCCACATAGCTCGCCTTCGTCAAAAGGATGCCAAGAGAGCTCCCATGAGATTGGTCCTCTTTTTATCCTTAAAATGGAATTGGTTGGGGTTAATGTCACTGCATTGATGACGTATCTTTCGCGTTACACATGTCGAAGTTCAACGATATCGACGACTCTCCATATTTTATACGACAATAAATTGATTGTCAACGATCTTGGTTGTTCCAGTTGAGCAAAGTTCTAAGTATAATCCCTGATCGGACAGCAACCAAAGACGTCATTTCAACGCATTGATGACTAAAGTCAATAAGGTAGCCTCATATGACGATGGGTTCTTAACCTCCAGATAGCATTTTCTTTCTCAGTGAACTGGAAAATAATTATTCGTGAAATTATTTTTGCATCGGCCTGACGTTAAGAGAATACAACGATTGCTGTTGGTGACGGTGAGATGCAGCTTTTGTTACAGGCAGTAAAACCTCTCATTTCACGTTTAAGTCCCCATTTAACTACTGACGAAATATACGCGCGCAATACCTTGCAGCCGCCGGATTTGACGAATTTGTAGTGGATGACTAGTATATTTGCTAAGGACGAGGCGTTAATAACCCATCAGTTTCAGTTGACCGTTTTCAATCGAACCCCGAAATGGCTTCGCAGAACAATGCACCTGCAAGTGGTCACTCTGCAGCTCTCTGGGGATTACTGCCAAACGCTGCTGAAAACACTCAGCCAACCGAGGTTATAGCTGTTTATTTGACGAAATCGTCGATTTTGACTAATATTTCTAGCGTTTGGGTGTCGGATTAGCAAACCGCTAATGATACTCAGGCTTTTGCATTTTGTTTTTGTTAGAGATCGATGATGGGGGTACGGTGTTCTGACTATGATGGGACCTGATTTTGTTAATGTGCCAAAAGATATTCTTGCTAAACGTGGTCTCCGATCCTAAGATTGCAAATTCTCCTGAAGAAGCATAAATATCAATGCAAAAATGCGGATCCACCAAGTCTTTGACGACCTATTTCAGCCAAGGTCATTTGTGTGTGTGTCCCACACACTAGCGGTTTACAGTATTAGTGTAGCCTGCTACATTATCCTTGTGTAGCCTCGCTACACCACGCCCTCTCAATGCGCAGGTGTAGCATTGTGATGGTAACGGTGATCACGATCATTGTGTGGTCAATTTCTGTCTTCTTCGTTAACAACAAATACACTTGCGCCCATTGCGCAATGAGCGCGTTTTCTTGATAGTACATGTCTTGGGAGCAAGAAGAAGAAGTCCATTCACATGTTAAGCTTGGACTCGTAGATTCTGGTCAAGGGGCGTCGGCGCACGGTGTTATACTCGCACCAAGAATCAAGACGCCAGAAAATAATGACACGATCTTTGAAACACTCTGTTTCTAGTATACACATTATACGCGCGGTGAAGAAGCGTAAACTTGGAGTGTGTATGAAAATAGAATCACACGGACTCGTGTATTTTTAAACAACACTTTGCTCTCTAGAAGATAGATACGCCGTTCACCCTAATTAGTCGTGCCATGACTATTTCTGGTGAGCGGCTCTGTGCCAGATTGCACGTGTTTTGAAACTAGATTAGCGTCAACTACATTTGAGTTTAGTAAAAACAAAATCTACCACACAAATCAGATCGTTGAGATATCTCCAAAACTACCCTCTTAAACTACCTCTTTTACAAGATGAAGGTGTAATTGATGTTTTTTAATCAAAACCTGTGGGATGGTTATCAAAGGTGCACGGTTATTTAGGTCGCACGGTTGATTAGAGTGAACGGTGTAGCTAAATTTAATGGCAGCCCCCGTATGGTGGGCCGACCTTATCTCTACGCTAAACCTTCCTAAAGAATTACTAACTTGCAGGGGTGAGAGCACGATTGGCTCTCACGCTCCTGGATGAAATGTATGTGCATGATTGGTTTAAAGGTGTCTCTTGCAGAGTCGCAGTGACGGCCCGAGGGCTAAGTCGAAGAGGCATCGCCTCACAATAGAGGCGTGCATGTGAATGGACTGCGAGTGGAGCCTGGTGCCTACGTGAAACAAAACGCACAGCGTTAAGCAGAAACGAAATCCATCGCAGCTAACGTGGCTCGCGTGGTTGATGTCATGCAGGGCTTGCGCGGATTATGTGCTTGAGCTTCCTTAACCGCTGTTCTTGAGCACGGATACCGTGGATAGGGCGAGCTGGTGCGGATGGCGACACTCCTGTGGATGGCGAGTGATGCGTCAAACCCCGAACCGTGTGTGAGACCATGTCGGAAGTTGTGCAGCTTGTGGCTCCTGGATCGCCTCACAGTACCAATCCACAGCCGAATCAGACGAACCCTGGTCGTTGCCGTGATACTGTTCGGTCAGGCTGCGCTAGCAACACCTTGAAAACCCCACGCGCGCCCAGGCATGAAATTGATATTGTGCCGCGGTACTCCGTCGAGCGAGCGCGATGGCGGCGGATACGCCTGGTGAAAGCTGCCATCGGTGAGGCTGGTGGTCCCACTGCCGCAAAAGAGCAAATGGGCTCTCAATGGACGCTCTCCACTAATATTGGTATATATAGGAAACCTACCCGCCCGGGCACTGTATCTTACAGCTCTGTATGTTGGGTGGAAAACCAGAGCACCTATTTATCCAAATTGAGGAGATCCCGGAGGATATCGCTTGCTCGAAGCCTTGATGTGATGACCTTCCCTTACAGGAAACATGTTTTCCTCGTCGCATTCGGCTCATAGGAGCATACCCAACAAACCCCAAGACCCATACGAGCACAAGACTTTCCCGTCCGGTGGGAGTTCTCCATCGGATGACAAGAGGCTGTATGTGCGTGAGTAACACGCACTACAAGTCGAGGAGAACTCGCGTAATCGCGAGTGCCCGAAGAAGAACGAGGCTGCCCAAAGCTGCCCGTGCTAAGGCACTCCATCCCTTCGGGGCGTAACGCCATGACTGCGGAGCCTTCCCTAGCCGCGCGCACCACGCTCCCAGGACATGATGATCCTCGCGTGGACCCCGAACGCGTTGTTGATCATGGCAGCGATTTTTTAACGGAGAAGAGGAACACTCTTCACTCGTCTAGGCGATGCCTGCTGTTAGCAAGCCCCTGCTTGTGAGTCCGTTGTAGGGCTCTCGTCGCCCACGCGAAGTCTCGCCGAAGCAAGGCAAGGTCGTGCACACGAAGCGCCCATATTTTGGAGCAGCTAGCCAGCGCGGGGAGGGGGGTCTGCTGCTAAATCTTGTGCTACACTTGCATCCCTGCCAGCGAGTCGCCGCACGGTTCAGTCCTAAGTCCCCTAAGGCGTAGATGATTGCATCAGAGCGATTCCATCGGCTCCGTTGGTATGATGAAGGGGCCAGGGCACAGACTGTGCCCTCTTCCAAATCGATACCATCAAGAATGATGATGTCGTAAAGGAGCTCGGCCTCGTGTCCGGCTCTGATAGGCGATACGACTATTACGCGTCGCTCTAGCTTTCGCTTCGACACTACAAGGGCGTGCGCCACAGCACTGAGAGCAAGGTGTCTGAGACAGTGCCACTGACTCAGGACTGGAACCAGTTCGTGTCCAACTGGAACAATGATGCTGCTACTTTTGGAAAGTGTATCGAAAGTATGCGGGAGCGCAATTGTAAACACAGTAGCGCTGACAAGGTTGCCCGCTTGCACAAACTCAGTACACACGCTAGCATTTATTGTGCTGTTCCTCAACGGAAACAATGTCCGGTCTGTCCGCATTGCCCCGAAAGACTGCGTGATAATGAAGTCGACGAGTATCGATAAGTATCTGTTGAAGTGTGCGATTGGTGTGCTACCGTTTACGTGAATGCCGAAAAGAGGGCGCCCTGCCCGATCTTGCCACTTGTTTTCCCGAATTTGAAGGGGGACGTTTCTTTCCATCGAGCGGCGACATCGTCTCAGCCGATTTGGAGGTGGTAGCGGTCTTCGTACAGAATCACCAATATGCTCCACCAGGATATTCTGGGGTTCCTCCGAGCGGGAATGAGGACGGAATCCTCTAAAACGACATCAAAAACGACACCGACCTTGGCCAGTGCGTTGCTGGTAGTTATCTACAATTCGCTCGACAATCCAGCAAATTGTGCGATGGCCAGCGCGTAAGGATGTCCCTGAAGGGGGGTCGTCGAAGCTTCGATCAGCCGCTTGCGGCTGATCACTCCGTCCTGAAACAGGCGGATGACTATACCGCCTATCACCAAGAGTAATATAAGTATCGTTTAGCAAAGTCGGTTGATTACAAACCTCTCATCACGCGTGGTTGTTGCTCGCCAGACAGCGGGTAAACACTGTCTCGAGTCGAGGACGTCGAGACGATGTTCGAGAAGCTCGTTCGCAGCGGCCTCTTGTGTCACTCGCGCTCTGCGCGGCAGATTGACGAGGACAACGAGCTCTAGTTGAGCCGTTACGCATCTTCGGGCTCATGTTAGTTGAGCGCGCGGACATATCACGCTTATAATACACCTTCTGTCGCCTGACGTTAGACGTCAGGTGCAGTCTCATGCCGGTTGAAATATCCGGCGGTTAGGCTGTGACTTGGCGATGCAAGACACAGAAGGGTCCGATGAAACGTGGAGCAAGTTGACGTGCTCCAAAGTCAGAGACTGCTTCTCTATCCAGGTTCTGCCTCGACAGTACGATTAATGAATTCTTTAATGCCGGATGAATAAAGTTTTCCCAATCTGTTTTTGGTGCGGCCTAGCCCTGTGCTCTGGAAAGGCACGAATGACAAATTGCAAAAACGCTGTCGTGATTTTGACCAATCTCTTTGCAGTTCACCGTAATCCTAAGATGTTCCCAATTATTTTGGGAATGTTAACAAATTATCTAATAAGTGTGCTTACAAACTCTAAGTGTAAGGTTGGATTATACGATATTTGTCATCAATTCCAAACTCAATTTTCAGTCCTAAGTTGGTGGCGGTTGCACTGCTACAACTCTCATCTCTACCATTTGAAAATATGCAGCGAGTAGCGAGGAAGCTTGACGTCCCGCAAGGGACTGCAGGCAAGAGTCAGCTGCTATGAAATGCTTTGGCGAGTTCTTAGCTCTTGGTAACATTAATGAGACCTCTACTGACAGTATAGCTAACTCTCTGGCTGCTCCAAGTCCTCTGCCTTGTCAAAACTTCTACTCACTGCCTGTTCAATTTTCCTGCAATCAAATCCGAGTGCTCGTGGGACCCCTATCGCGAAAGCTACCACGGTGGACTATATGTCTCAAGTTGCCAACTTTTTGCGGGAGTGGAATCCACTGTACTCGTCAGGCAGCAAAATAGTTGCAAAGCTTCGTGAGAAAATGGCGGCTACCATTGACGAGTGAAATTCGTTTACGGGCGTGTAGACGGGGGAACACCTGGATGCACGATCAATCACTTGCATGTTCTGGTGCACCCAATCAAGGGCGTGGGGTCTGGCTATAAGAGTCGGCATGATGCTGCTAGTTTAGCCGTGCTATAGACACCTGCTTCGCTCGGAAGAACCCGCTTTCTATCGCTACATCAAGGGAGCTGTTTTTGCATGTGGCGAGGTTCAAGACTTATGTTGTGCAAGGCATTTCCATATACAAGTCATCGAAGCACTATGCTACACGGCTTGGGAATGATGTTCGTCGGTGCTTCAGAGTCGCTTTCACGCTTGTTCTGCATGTAGATGTGTCAGACTTGCCGGGGAGAAGAGCTACTGCCAAGATGAAGTATGTTTGTTTTGGCAGAGTTTAGAAAAGAAAACCGAGACAGCAGGCCAACCACCGACAAAATTAGTTCGAAGAAGACCAAATGTGTCGATCAAAATTAATGACGTCATCGCACTCATCTCAGAGAGGGTATGTCAAGCTTCAGCGCAGCTGCCTCCCCAGCTGACTGCGGGTCTCATCAGCCAATCTGCTGCACATTCACGCTTTCGCGCATGTGCGGCCACCAATAGATACGACTCAATCGCTCGTAAGCTGGTGGGCATCGCAAATGTCCCGCTCAGATGCTACCATGGGCCTCCTTAAAAGTTAATGGCCAGTAAACGGCAGGGAAAATAATTTTGGCGGCTCCGCCTTCAGGCTCCAGATACGCCAGGCCATCCTCGTGGATAGCGTCCCTCTTCTCTTGGTAACTGGCTCGCCGCAATATTAACTGCACAATCACCGACTTGCTGTGTTCCCTTTTAATGTCAGGTAAATGGCACCGTGCTTAGTTTGGCAGCCTCAACACGGCAAATTTTGCATGCACCATCTTCGTGATATTCCTCGTGGATTCGTCCACAACTGCGACCTCGGCTTCCTTCATCTCGTTGCTGATATTCTTCATCTGCATAGTCTCAACTGCCTTTGTTTCCACGCCTGCGTTCATTGGCGATTCCGCACGCCTACGGAATTCTGCATGGGCTGTTGTACTGAATCCGATAGCATTGTCTTGTCGAAGCTCGGGGGTGACATCGACGGCCTGCTGCTCAGGTAGCTCTAACACTTGCAAGGCCCATGCTAGGGCTCCCTCGGTGGCGTTTGCAATTCGCCATTGCAAACCCCGCCCGACTTTTCAACCCGGTTACCAGTGCCACTGTCTTCTTGGGCGACCTCTTTGTTCTTTCTGTTGCCGCCGCATAACCGACGCTGTCCACACTGCCAACATCATTTAACATCTGTTTTGCTGCTGGGGTTCTAGGGTTGCCAGGCACAGCCATTCTCACGCTCGCTACCCTAACGCTTGCTTTTTGCTTCAGTGTCGTCAGCACGAGCTCTTGGGCGTTCCACTGACTCTCTTGAAAGCGCATCTGCCACTCGTTTCTCCGTTCTGGGCCTGTACATAACCTCGAAATCCAACTCCTGCAAGGCCAAGGCCCATCGTTGAAGATATCTTGCCAGCCCTTTCGCTGGCAGCAACCATTTCAATGCTACGTGTTCGATCACGACGGTAAAGCGACGACCGTGTAGATGTGGTCTAAAACGTTGGCAGTACTACAGCAGCAGTTGCAGAGCGCACCACATGTGGACCAGCTATCCACAAAAAAGACATACCGCGATCGAGACTACTAAGTATCCGGAGGGGTTATTGACGACCACATTGCGTGTCAGTGGTGGCACTACGTCAGCGTGAAGGCGACGGCAACGTTGGGCTGAAAAAGATATCGAAGCTATTCGAGGGTTTCTGATTGCCAAGTTCCGGTAGGAACAGCAAACACGCGCGCAAATACTACGCGCGGGGGTCCGGCAGCCGATCGCCGAGCTCCTTGAGGTAAGGGGTCGCAACAAACCGGCAGCGACAGCGAGCGTTTCAGAAGGCGCTAGCCGAAGTGCGTCAAGTAGCAGCACGACTACTAACAACAAGAGTCGGGTGCCGGTTTCCCTCAGAACCCCCACGGGAACGCGAACCGGCATTACTGCCAGCAGGCGCGAAATTGGCGGAATCGAAGGATCACGAAACAGATCGACATGGATACAGAATGGATAGCCCGAGTAAAGCGGTTTGAAGCCTCGGTGCCGCAGTATTTGGAGGAAGTTGGCTCGTTGGAAGAGACGCGAGCGCTGCGCAAGCTGGCCAAGAGAGAAATCAAGGAGTTCAAGGCCGCTCAGCGGCGCCGTCGATTATACCGGCAGACAGAATGAGCAGCACGGTTAGAAGCGGCAACAGCAACCAGGACGGGCCGCCAAGATCCAAACGACCAAGAAGAAGCACCATCATCCTAAACGTTATGAGCAGATGAGCAGCAGGTGCAGTATCTAGAGGACAACCTCATACAGGGAGATGATGGCAAGCAGCTACGAGTAGCTTATTTCAGAGCCGTGAGCACTGGGAATAGTGGGACATCAAGCAGCTTGCCGACTGCGCTACTGACGATGGATAGGAAACGATCCAAGACGTCTGACGGGACACTTGTGCACAGCGTAATAGGGCATGGTAAGATAGTACAGCATGTGTTGGGCAGTGGACCGATAGCGATGAGTACACAAGTACCTTGAGCAGTCGCAATCTGCACATGCATGCAGTTAACATGAGCCGTACATTTAGGATCTTTGGGGGAGGGTCTCCTGAGGAAGTCGAAGGGTATCACGGAGAAGGTGAGGGACCGAGCAAGAATGAGAGCTCACCGGAGCACTTTGGAATTCGCGGCGTGGAGTGCACTTACATTTTGACGGCAGAGCAAGTACGGAGTGAGGAGTGAGAGTGGACACCCTGCCTAGCAGTGAACGTCTACTGGAGTAATGAGGTGAAAGCGAGAAGCGCAGTGGACTTCTCCTCGTGGTGGAGTTAGGACCTGTGTGAGGTGTAAGTGAGGAGTAGACAACTCTGCTTAGAGGAGGACGTCTAGTGAGGGTGTGAGGTGTGAGTGGTGGAATAATTAATAATCGTAACGAGGTTCCGGTTACCTTTACGTGGCCAATATCGTATTATGTTGCGGAAGTCCGACGAAGAAGACGTATCGGACTCTTGGAAGACAACCGCAGAAAGCACAGATAAACCATACGATTATCCAGCGGCCGGCTTAATGGCGGTTTCAACAGTATAGTGTGCTCAGGTGATACGGGAAGTGTCTGACGAGGAATATGCCGGTAGATCTAGTAGAGGGTTTCGGTGGCGGTCGACTACGGATGCTTAGTGTCCTTGCGCTATGGATCTGCCGCGTACGCATATGCGCCGCCGCAGCTCGCGTTTCAGTGGATATATACACGAAGCTCTTGGCTTCTTGACTCTCCCACCAAAGCTTTTGCATACGTGGGCACCACGACACGTGAAGATCAAAGTGTCGACAAAATTGTGGCTGGAAATAAAGACCCCCACTTGCCTTGCGCGACAACTTCAATCGTCACGATGAATGAGCTACTCCCTGCACTGGAGTACGCGCAGCTGCTCAACGGTGTGGCCAATATTTCAAGCATGCATGCGTTTTCACGGACTCGACCATCAACGTGGCCACCATGGTTCTCGAAGCAGCGCTGGCGTTGCTCCTTATCCACATGAAGGAATGGGCGGATGCTGTGGCAAAAGCGCAAGCGGTGACGCGCTTAACATCGTACTACTCTTATCGTTTCCACGAAGCCTTTGACGGAACCAACGCTGCGCTAGCGTCTAAGCTGTCACTGGAAACTTGCATCCGGTGGGGTCAACAACTGCGTATTGCATGAGAGACACATAATTTCAATCCGCTTGGCGATGGTGCAGAGGGAATACGTCTGTGCTTGCGGCTCCAGTCACCCACACGCTCTCGTCAACGCCAACGATGCAGTGCGCCCTGATAAAGCTCGTGGCAATGCGGGAGAGACCTGCCAGCGCCATCGATACTCCAGTGTAAAGCTTCACAACAGCTGCTGCCAGTGACCGTGCTGATGTCGCATTCACTAGCTGGGTGCATCTACAACTGGTAAAAGCTGGGGATGTGACACACGACAACACAAAAACAACCGTTTGTTCGCTCCGATCTAAAGGCATGCATCAATTTCATGATTATACCAGCAGGCAGAGATGTCAACGTACCTTCAGCACTGCTTGATCATAAAGGTGTTGCAAACCGACTATGAAAGCAGACTCTGTGGACGCTGGTCGAGGACTTGGATACGATAATGAACGCGGTGCTGAGCGGCTTAGCTGGCAGGGGTCGCTCAAAAACTGTAGGATTGCTTCGAAAGCGCTCGAAAAATTGCAGTTCGATATTCGCTCGTCGTACGACGCACTCTGTTCAGTCTTCATCACTTGGAATGCAAACGGAGGCATTGTTGATCGGTGCACACCAGGCAGCCAACAGTGGAATGAGAAATACCTGGAGTAGCAACTTGACTTGTATGCACTCTTAATAAAATGATACCTATTAACACATACTGACAGTCGGGTGCGGGTAAGCGAACTTGCAATTGCATGAATGCTTTTAACGAACACACAGAGCGGAAATAATACACGAGTAAGATAAAGCCCACAATACGGCAAGACAACATGCATTCCAAACAAACCTAGCGAGGCACCTAACACACGCTGAATATTCCCCATGAAGCCGATGAGCTCCCAGAAATGGCAGTGTTCCGCCAGCCCTGCCGGGTTTGGAAGCTGTTAGGTCAGTGTCATCGCCTCGGTACGGCTTGCGAACTGGAAGAAACGCGCGGCAAGGGACTTGTAGCGCGACACGGAAACCTTGCGGACTGCGGGGGGCGAGTTCGGAAATAGGTGGCACAGAGAACCGCAATAAAGCGAGTTTTATCCAGCCTTCGGAATAAATAATAGTGACTATCCTTTGTTGCAGTGTTTTGGAACTTGCCTCACGATTGGCTCGCTGCATAGGGATCCGCGCTTGGTCACTCTTCCATTACTGATTATCCTTGACTTCTTGTTGGCGTTCATCCTTTGTCGTCAGAAGCAATGGTTCGCATTAACACTGATCGTTTCGACCAATATTTCCTTCTCCGTTATCATGCCCCGCACAACCCCTACCCCCTTCGTCCTGAGTGTCTAACTCAAGCGTGGCCACGTTTTTGGTCATTGTAGTGACGTCGCCCTCGTGGCTTCTCGATTTCCGATGTTTGACTTCGAGTCGAACACGTCATCTAGCGTCACGTCTTCTCCTGGAGCAAACGTGGGACGGGTCATTTCTTACCACTGGTGACGAGACCCGGCGGGCCGGCCGGAAGATGGCCCGTAAAGCGGCGAGTCGTCCTTGGCTTCGCCAAACCCAGCTGACCAGCTACATCATCTAGGAAGTGATGCGACTTCTGCATATGAGTATCACCCAGTCAGTACAAGTACTTAGCTTCACCAGCACTCTTGCGGCCGTTTGTGATAGTGCGCTCGTACCGGGACAGCACGCGCCCGAGCAGAGATCTTGTGGCAGCGCCTCCTCGCCTGCCCGTGCTGTCCCGGTACGAGCGCACTATCACAAACGGCCGCAAGTGTGCTGGTGAAGCTAACTGCTTGTACTGACTGGGTGATACTCATATGCAGAAGTCGCATTCACTTCCTAGATGATGTAGCTGGTCAGCTGGGTTGGCGAAGACAAGGACGACTCGCCGCTTTACGGGCCATCTTCCGGCCGGCCCGCCGAGTCTCGTCGCCAGTGGTCCTGCTGCTGCTGGTGCTGTTGGTGCTGCCACTGCCGCTGCCGCTGCCGCGCTTCGTCTGATGGTGAACGCGCTCTGGGGTCACCATTTGATCGACCACCCAGATCTCGCAGCCTGTGGCCCTGCTGGTGCTGTCGCTCCCGGAGCGAAATGGGTGGGTCCAATCTTGTCGCGTCCGTGCCCGGCACAGATGCGTTATACTTGGTAACATCTGCACCGGGTGCAGACGAAAAGCACACTCAATTCTGATGCGTGGAACTGCGTGCCACGGCGTTCTAATTTGTATTGGGTGTGGCTCTCTCACAGGTCCTCTCCCACTCAGGGGTGCTGTCACCGTAGACGAGATCCATATATTATACTGAGTGGAGTCTATTATCAAGAATGTTGCAGTAGTAGATGTCTTTAAGTGTTATACATTTCTTCAGTTTAGCTCTAACCCAGAATTGCACAAGTCGCTTGGTACCCAGTAGCTTAGGCTAGTGTAAAGGCTAGGAGTTATCATGCGTTGTACTCAGAATTTCCTTGGGCGGTTCTTTGAATCAATTACGCAAGCAATCACCCAAGTGAATTGATGTTGTATGACGACTGATAAACGCATAAGTATGGAATAAATTACGACCAATGGGAGATAGTTTTAAACGGGCGATCGACCAATCTCCACGTCATCAATCGTCCCAAATCCCTGTTGGGCAAATTTGGAGGGGAAGCATAATACTACTTACAGCAGAGACGTGTGGCGTCTGATGTGTTTAACGCGTGAGAGCTTCCTTCAAGCAACGTGCGTGTGACCCATCCCCGTCACACCTCATAGCGATCGTAATCAGTCCCGCGACCGGTGCCGATTGTCATGACAATCAAGTTTTATTTGAGTATGGAAGACTCAGCGAATCGGTTGTCGTCTCGCCAGGACTTCCCTTATTATAACAAAGTTCATTTATCCATAATGGAGAACAAGTTAAGCTCCTGGGCGATGTAGTATTCGCTAGCATCCCCTAACTTCCTGCACCTTCGGCGAGTTGGTCATTACCCTGCTGACGCTGGTTAAATCGGTTGACGACGCGCCGCTGCTCGTAGTGCTGCTGAGTGGCCTTCCGTTCGAGTACATGCTGATCACGTCGTTTGTGGGGAACCGCGAATGATTTCACGCTCATTGAGGGTTACGAGACGCTCCTGAAGGAGTACGGACGGCTCAGGAAGAAGAAGGCCATGGAACCCACGTACAAGGCGAATGCTGGGCGTTCAAGGATGACAAGGCCACAAGTGAAATCGTCCCCGAAAGCACGGCGGTGGTTTCAAGGACAGGTTCTTCAAGGGTAACCAGATCGGATACATTGGACGGGACTGCACCGCTGAGAGCTGTGTAGGCGAGGACGATGCAGTCATCGCAGCTGGTGAGGAACGCATTTTTCCGTGACTGCTGATGAAGACATTTGCTTTTTCAATTTCGCTTTCTTCATATTCTTTGTATGTACCTGACATCCGTATAATCCTGCTTCAGTATCCTGGAATAAGGCAGGACAGCCTGGGTGGTGCCCCCCACCCCACCCCCAGCAAACGTTGAATTGCTACGTGTGGTCATTCGTGATGACGCTGTTCCATATCTGTGACAGGCCACACATCACGTTGCACTGAGAAAGTGCTAGGATTATACAAACTCCAAGTGAACGGCAGTTCACGGGGTTCCTGGTCTTTAGGAACCGGTGTTTTTATAGATTACATATGAGCGTGACAGTGAATTCCTGGTCTTTTGGGAACTAGTGGTTGTTATAGGGTAGATATGAGTCCGCCTGTGAAAAGATCTATAGTTAACCCTTCTAGCCCCGTGTGCTGAATCATACAGCAGAAGGATTTGTGGGGATTGTAGCAGGTGATGCCTATAAGAGGAGGCCACATTCGAGTGGGACACAGAAACATGTTCAATCCGGGAATTGTACGGATGTGTTGGTGATTTGACTGCGTCGCCGTTCGAGCCTGTAGAAAATGATAGTGCAATAGCTGGCGTGTTACTAAGACAGATGTAGCACTGCGCTTCGATACATTCTTGGCCTGGTAATGGATCTGTTTGAAGTTGCCGACCTCGATTTCATACATTTAGAGAACCTGAGAACCTGTACAGTTGCACCATGAAACCCATCAGATACCTCTCAGCGCATCATCATTGACGGAGGGGGGTCAAAATCAAATGGAGGGCGAGCTTAAGACGGCGGAGTGCAGTGATGGCTATGAAGGATCGTCGCTTCCTGTGCTAACATGCTCTTGTAAGGTTAAGCGCTGCCCAGTGAACGCGTGCGGGAAGTGTCCACGCTGTGGCTGTGAGTGCGATGGTGTTCCTGTCGCCCTAAAGACTCCCGAGGTCCTGGAAGACCAAGGCGTACGCAATCAGAACGCGCTGGTGATGAAGCCTCCAGACGGGGGAGGCGGCGACGTACACGATCGGCGACGGCTATAAATAGAGCTGCTCCCAGCAAGGAGAACCAGGCATATTCGCCAGCATCATCGTAGCGGAGAGTTCCGAGGCCTTGCCGTCAGCGAGCTCTACAGGATATTGTACTCGGCGAGGCGGCTTGTCTTTCGCATGGACCCCAGTATCCCGGGATACAACGTGTTTGGAGGCTCCAGTGACAATTGCTGAGCCAGTTGCGGTAGAAGCTGGGATACAGACTCCTGCACAACTTTGGAATGTGAAAAGGTCCCGCTGAAGCTGCTGGACTTAGCGCACCAAATGATGAAGGGATGTAGCTTTGGTCTTCACTTTTACGCCAGCCCACCGCGTGAATCTCACACAGCACCATATATATTCTCACTCATGCGATTTCTTGGCTGCGAAGACGCGCTGATCGATTTTACGAAGAAGACACTACCGTCGAAGCTGAATCGCCAGTCAGCCGAATTTTGGACGACAGACCAGTCGGCTGGAACAGGCAGCTTCCAGGAACCCGATATTGACTTGATCCCCGCTTGCGACCTGCAAACGGATCCAGACACCGCCAGAGCAGAACTGCTTGATGCAGAGCAGTGTAAAATGTCAGCAGATTACCACCAGGATGATGATCATGAGCTCACGCCGAGGCAGACACATCCGCAGCGTATTTTACTTTTACCAACCGGCCAGAAACCCGATAGCTCTGTCTGAATTGCGTGAAAAAACACCTATTTCCGAACACATGGAAGATGAATTGCTGATGGTTTGCTGTGAGCTAACTACACCTACAGCCACCCCCGCAGATGAAGACCTCGTGCTGAATGTTGAATGTCCGCATGCGTCGCTTGTTGTAGACCCAGATGCAGTCCCTGAGGGTTCGAACCTCGGTCCCTGCTGTCGCTAAAGAGCTCATCCCGGATAGTACGCATCCTCCTCCCGGTAAGGCTGCGGAACGGCAGCAGCGATCGGTTTCGTTTAGGCTTACGCGTCTATTGGTAAATCGCATTGTTGAACTCATGTACGGTGTGGAAGCAGCTCCAGCTTTCTTGGAGTTCTTCGGTGAAGCGATCAGTCCACCTCCCAACTCGACACACTCTAATTTACCTAAACTGGTAAAGTTGTTCATGGCAACTAAGAGATGATCGATCGAGAGGCGCTGTTTTCGAGCCCACATGTCCGATGCGTTTTCACTACCAGCCTTAAAGGTAGCGAACGACCAGATTATTGGTTTTAAGTTCGGGAAAAATAGCTATTCGGCTGGGCGTAGCTATCTTGAAGTGCTTTTGAATGAGAGGGTAATTGCGAAAACGAAATGGTCTCGTGCCAAGTGCGACCGGAATGTCCTCGACAATGCCATACGGTACATACTTTCCATGGAAAACGTGACATTTGTATCGTGGGGCACCAATATAGTAAATTTGGACGACCAAACCCATCACGTACTCTCGATTCAACGTCGAAAGCCGATCATTGTGATGTTTGACCGATATGTTGCTCGTGGTGATGATACCAAAGTATCACGACGCTCATTTTTTGTTTTACCGCATTGGTGGTGTTCTGACTCATGGCGAATTGCAAGCTCGTAGAGCTGTGTATTATGTCTCCGGATTTCTCGTGAATGACATCTTTGCTGTGCTAGAACGAATCATTCGTGATCTGCCTCCAGAATCAACGTCTGACTTACTTCCCAAGTTTGCAATATTGCAGGAGTGGCTAAAGTATGACAGTGGTTTTGATATTGATCACGATGACCTCTCCGATTGCTCGAGCTGTCCTAGACATCAGGTCGAATTTGGCCTCACACGTCACTGGAAAATGACGAAGTAACACGAAAAGTATGCTGTGGTCCATGCGTAGCGATGCACAATCTTCTCGATGACACTAAAGACCAATTGGTAGCGTCTGGAGCTGATGTCACCACGCTAGCTGTTTTGGATGACTCACACGAAAAAATGAAGCTCTTCATGGTACACCGGATACGTGTGAGAAACCAGCAAAGATCCCTACAAGGTGCTGCAGACGCAATGAAGAAAAAGTGCGATACTGAGCAATTTTCCAGCGAAGCCATCGTAATTCTGGATTTTAAGATGAAACTGCAGCCCCTATATTTTCGTGAGAAGACTGTGGATCATTACGACAAAGCGGGGAATGTCTTAGCATGGCGCAATGCTCCGCTACCAAACGTTCGATACTACGTTGGAGGATTCGGTAGAAACAAAGCTGTATTTTTTGATCAAATCTGCAATGGCGATAATAAGCAAGACAGGGGAGCTGTGGCGACACTTGTGGAGGCTCTGATGCGTTCGCTTCGCCGAGATGTTCCTCTCATTACTCGGCTCACATTTCAGTTGGATAATGCGTCTAGTTACCATAACGCCTACGTAGGATTGATGCTTCCCGTAATTGGGGCAGTCCATGGATTTACTGTTACGCGATATATGCGTTCTGCACACAAGACGGAAAGTCTATGCTTGGTGCTCACTTTGCCACAGCTACGAGAAAGGTGAAGGCATGGGTTGGATAGGGCAATGATTGCATTACACCTGTACAGGTCGTAAAAGCGTTGTCAGCTAATGAAGGACTTCCGAATTGCGTCGCAGAGCTTGTCGAACACGACCGTTCGAAAGGTGCGGAGATCTACCTAGCAGCGAAGCCAATGGAGAGAGCACTGACGAAGCTAATAGATCGAGCGAACGACATCTTTTACGATTTCAATTTGACGCTTCTTTTGCGGAGGGTCATTTCGATCTGTCCTCGTGCTCACCATTCATAATAGGAGTATTTGCGTGTTCAGAGGCATCGGGATTCTTGTCGATCCAGGTAACAGCACATGTTCTCTTGCTAACGATCATATTAATTCAAATAGGTGCGGAGATGGATGCATTCCTGCTTTCACTCAGAGTAGTTGCATCCCGGAACTAGGAGCCACGACACCTCTTATCGTTGAGAATTCTACAAGTACCATTCGTCGGCGTTTGTGTTTTGACGGCGAGGATGAAGATGACAGTGATTCCGATAAAGATGCAACTTCGGAGGTCGACGATAGACATGCAGCAACTTTGATCGAAGAAAGTGATGATAGCGAAGATGAAGAGGGCAATTTAAGTGCCCAGGACGAGGAGGTCATACTACCTCGAGATAGTTCATGATTTCTTACAGGGATTCGAATCGCCACGAAGGCTCAGCTTCGTCGACGTACGCGAGCTCTAAGTCGCCGACATGTCGAACTTCTTTCGACCCGAAATATCACTGGTTTGTGCTGGAAAAATATGTGGGGGCATACGCAAAGCGCATTCTCGTGGAACCAAATATCGGGGGGGACAAATATCGCTTGTGCCGGATTAGCAGCAAAGTTGATCAGAATTGTTTGACCCAAAGCTGCTCTATCACGCTGAAAAAGGCTGGGCTCGGCGTCCAAAGCAAGGTGAGGTGTATGTCGCCAAATACGTTTCGTTTTATGCGAAATAAATTGAGGATATGTTTTGTCAAGGCAAAGAGAAGAAAAGTAAAAGCTCGGGCCAGCACGGATGCTAGCGATTCTGACCGCAACGTATCCATACCGGTTCAATTTGCCAAGAGAGAACGAAATCGGTGGACTGATCTCGCGGCTCATGACGCGACGACGACGCATCCGATCCCAAAGCGCTGAAGTAGGGGACAATGCGCCTACAGCGATACAACTTCCCAAAGTAGATGGCGACTGTGCAGCTCCGGTGCAACGACAACCGGAGTCATCTGCTATGACCACTGATACTGCGCCCCATCCTTCACAAAAACGTCGTCGCCAACAACAAAAGAAGATTGAATACATCTCACGCCAAGTTTCTAGCCGAACTCGTCGCTGCGAACCCTCAAATCAAGCCAAAGCAAACTTTATTGCTGTTCTACGAGCGTTTTCCAGCGTGTGATGGAATTGCTGATGAAAGATAGATGTATATTTAAAGAGGAAGACGAAGCGATGTCGAACTAACCATTTCAGCCCAAATAGAGCTGAGGTGGTGGCAATTGATTCGTTGCAGGCTATAACATGAACCACGAGATCTGTGCATGAACGTTCTCGATCGCCATAGTGGTGCGTATTCGGATTATGTTCGGCATTCTAGTAGTTGCGCGAGATTTCTACTTTCAGTCTATCCCTGTGGCGATTCGGAGAAATAACTATGTGCTGTTTGTACTTTAGTTGAAACTGGAGACGTTGATTTGATCGGCCTTGCCTCATCAAGAAATCTGGTGATCATAGTCATCCCGAACGACGCCACGCCATATTCTTTGGAGCAACATGTTATCTTCATCTCGTTGCTTTGTTTGACCCGTACTGGCGATGGTCGAGCTGTTTATGACCAACAACAACTCGAACAGGGTTGAGAGAACCGCTTGTGAAATCTCTGCGTGTTGCAAAGGAATTGAAGAGAAATTGTAGTTTTTCAGGGTCATATGTGAAGGATACAACACCACGGAAGCCGATGACGACAATGGTGTAGCTATCGGGATGCTGCTATGGGGAGGCAGGCGTACCAACTTGATAAGTAATGCAGATGCAGACGCAACGCAGTGATATCGTATTTGACTAGTTCCTGACGTGGAGGCCACCAGATCATCTTCACACGGATTTCGTGCACGGCGATTTTATGATGTGCAGTGAACTCTTTAGCCCTGATGTCACCAATACACCCGGACTTGGCTCCAAACAGGGTGACAGACCCACTTGAAAACACGCCTACCGTCAGAATTTCGGGGATTTTTGATCCCGTGCTCGACATGATTGGCATCTTGTCGTAACGTGCTGCGAATACTCGCGTTAGTGGATAGTGACGGCTCGAGTAGCACATGTGGCTGCGAATGCCAAAATGAAGCTCAGCACGTCTTCGTTCAGTGACTTTGCGGCGGAGCCCCAGTGCTGTTCGCCTCGGACGACACTTGGACACGGCACCTTACATTTTATGCTACGTGATCGCCTTGGTGCTGTTGGAAGGTCTCACCGTAGAGTGTCTGCAACTTGGGGCTCCAGAGCTTCAGTTTGGCGTTCAGCAGGGACAAGAAGGCCTGCTGGTTGGTGGCATCGAGGTTGCACGAGGTTTAGGAAGGATAACCCCAGATCACACAAGACACCGGTGAGATGAATTGTCGGAGACGCGATGGCTGCAGCCAGATGTGTGTTATGGTCGTGAACAAGACTGCGCGCCCTCGGTAACGAGGCCTAAATCGATTGGTTTCACGACCTGGATACCCTCGAGGTAGAGGTCCGTCAAGTGCGGGCATGTTCGACAAATTGACGCTGTGGTGATGAAATACAAGCCGACTGCACTCAAACTTGTGGTGGGAGCACTACTTAACGATCCGCTCGACGCCGAACGAAACGCACTTATTGTGCCACTTTAGGTAAAATGAAGACAAAGAGCCACGAGGGTGGTATGTTGTTGGTCTCGCGATGGATAAAGTGAGAGAGGCTCCGTGTTCGTTTTCATTTTGTGTGTGCGGCAGTAAGATCGAGACCAATAAGCTCACTTTCAGGTTCCGTCATTGAACCTTTAAGTTCAACGACACGAAGAGCGACGATGTTGAGAATGATGCAGTGAGAATGCACGATGCGCCTCTTGAAAGTGAGTTCCAGTGATATCCGCTTCACTGGACCGTGATGCAAAATTTGCGCAAGGGTAAGCATCAAGCGCGTCTCGAAGGAGGTCACGTATCGCTTCGGAGAGTGTTCAAGATATATATGAAGGTACACAGTTCGTTCTGCACTACAGTACCAACCACATTATTGAGGGATAATGCGCGCGTATTGGAAGAGCACACGGAGGCTCACAGCTAGGTGATCTACTGAAGCATTCCACGCATAACAGTGCTCGCAAGTGAATGCTACGCTACGGGCAATGAGCCGGATGAGGCTCTTTCCAGCGGATCGAGAAGATCAGGACCTGCTACAGTCTCGTCCGAGTTGCGATCGTGACCAATTCTGTTGGCGAGCGCTCGTAGTGTAGCAATGCAGTATCTCGAGGTACGAAGACAGTTCGCCGGTCAACTGCGAACTTACCCAGTTCCGCTCCGTATGCAACGCGATTTTCCTCGAGAATGGTCCTTTGTCTCCCGCGAATGTGTGCTCGCGGTTTTGCGTAACAGTAAATGCTCTTCGCGAAATTGAAGATTGCTTGAAGTCTAGAAGCGCTTTGGCAGGTGTGGAAGCGTTAGCGGTTCGGATGTCTGCTTTGAGGTGGTAGTGTGACTACAGTTTTATGTCAACTGCAGTTGGAGCTCGTTGCGCTGCCTGATGAGACACTACAGTAGCGAAGCCACCCCAACAAAATCTTCTAGCCAATCGATGAAGCGAAGCGAATGCTGTGGTTTTGATTCCTTAGAGTTCAATCTTGATTTGCTTGGACGTAGGAGTGGCGGCAATGTCGAGAGAACTGACGCAGCGACTTACAAGCTTGCTACCTTTTGAAGAACGACACCACTGACAACAATGGATAAATAAAATATTTTCGGCGCGTTTTTGCACGGTGTTGTGCGGCTGAGAGCGTAACTTGACAATCTCGAGAAATTGGGTTTCCGTCTTACTATTCCACGAAATATGTTGGGGGTAAACAGGGGGCAAACATTTTATAGAAAAGGCATTCAGGGGTAGGGGGAGCTACAGCTCGTTAAGAGCTGGCCCCCATTTTAATAAGAAAGTGGAGCAGCGGGTTTGTTCTTGAGAGCTTGGAGCAGGCGAAATTGAAATGAGCTGCTCTTGCAGCTAGCCTGTTGGACTGTTTGCTGAGAGCTCGTCTTCGGTATCTTGTCGGTAGTTTCCTAACCGTTGATTACTATGTCGGCACCTTGTCAGTGGTTTCGTGACGGAAACCCTCGTTTCTCATGCACGCCCTCGAAACCCACAGTGAAGCCACTCTCTGTTGGCTGCCACGACTGTGACGAATTGCAGTAGTCCTTTGGTCCGCGCTGACACAGCGGAAGTGAGCATGTTGAAGTAGCAGCGGTTGTCTGCTTTGCAAACGTTATATCGAGCAGCGCCAGGAACTATGTCAATGTGGCAAAGCTTCTGGATTAAATGCGTTGGCTCTTCGCGTTCAGCATGCGCGTCAATATTGCCCGCTGCATCTAGACCTGGACTGATACTGCTGCGAGAATGAAATGCATTATTGAACGGGGAACCCTATGTACACAACCTCGGCATTTGACTTGCTGATGCTATATTCCTGTTCATCAAGGATGTTTGGGCAATGTGTACACAGCACTGAATTGCTTGCGGTCATGCGAACAAGGTGGTAAGGCAGTCAGTGAGCCCATCAACGGCGACATCAACCCGATCAGCAGTATGCCGATCACATACTCGACGGACAGTGGCATTTTACGATCCCCTAACCGTGAGCGCTGTTTGCTTCGGATGTTTTCACATTAAAGTTTAGGCGTCAGTACCCACCATGGAGCAGTACTCGTTGCCAACGAGTTATTGGGGAAGCCATGACTCATGGCCCATAAGCTTGTTGCGCGCGCGACGCCACGTCTACAGTGTGGGACGAACGTCCCACTCTGCAAAAGACCCCACCTGGCGATTTCAATTTTTTAAAAGCCTAGTGGGGTCACTGGAGGAGACGAGTTACAGCGGCGCAACTAACACGACGAATAAGCCACCGAACATGTTACTTAGATCACATGAGTAGTTTTGAATTCCTGAACTATCGAGCGACACTACTTGCACTGGTGAAGTGAAGTTGCCCTAATTTGCTGTGTCTTCGGTTCCCACCTCATTAACCCCCTTTTGCTTCCTCTTACAGGCACCGCCTGCTAAGATGGCGGCAACTTCGTAATAGCAAATCTTCTAGCATATATGTTTTTGTATAGGGCTACATTTGAAACAAGAATGCATGGTGAAGTCACACGTTCGATTTAGGATCGCACCGTCTACACACAAAATAGCGGGATAGAGGTTCCCGGCGTTTGAATTATCCCGCCTCCTACAGCAAAGACCCCCGCCATCCGGTTCCTATACTATGCACAAGTCATTTGAGGTTGTCTGGAATGAGCCCAGCTAACGTGCATTGGATGGAAGGGCATGCAGACCACCGCCCTGCTGGCAGCATTCTCTACAAGTGTCCATGATCCCTTGCGCAGGAAAATGAGTTTGTTGACGTTTTTATCGGTACGCTGGCGTGTGTTTAGCTTGATGGAGAAATGAATGCATGTACGTGATATTGGATAGAGAAACTACATGAGCGAAGGCTGGCTGTGAGTTGCTGTAGCTGTCACTTCAAGTGATCCGTCGTGGGCCCAGCGCCACATGCACCACCTTGAAGTCCACAACGAGCTAGATCTTCGCATCCACGACGTGCTAACCCACTTGACCATTGATCGAGCTTCGCGCTCGCGTTTCTTGCACTCGTCAAGAGATACAGCGGAGTAAGTAGCTTTGCCAGCACACAAGCCGACGCGTTTTACGGCGAAATATGCTGAGGAGAAGACGGCCTCGGTGTCGACGTCTGTGGAGCTACCACGGGTGCTATGTGCCGTTCAGCAGAACTTGAATCTGGTGTGCTGTCGAATAAAGCAAAAGAGGTTTACCTCGATTAAATAGAGCAGTAGATACAGCGTTAGACGAGGATGATGTTCCCGAAAACGACATTCACGCCGAGAGTGACACGTACGGCTCCGACGGCTTTGTGATAAGCGCCTCATAGCGCACCAACACGCGGCGACAACTGGATCCCTCACCGCAGGTAATACCTCGTGGTCGATGTTTGATTGTCTGTGACGGTAACACACAGCTGTGCAACACAGTGAGGCGTTCCGCTCACGGTTACGCGCTTAGTGCTCCTAAATCTAGCATGACGCATGGAAGCACAACACATATGTGATACGTAAGAGGGGATGTTTATAAATGCACATGCAGATAGAGACGGAGTAAGAAAATACATACCCCTTGCTTGAATGCACTTCTTGCTGAAAGAACTTTGTCCATTTGTTGTTGCGCACATACTTGTATTACAAACGGACAAAGGTTTTCTTCGCGCAAAGCTCGCCCGCGGACTGCACGCCTCCCTCTCCACTAGTTTTGGCACGATACCAGCCCAGGATCAACACTTTAAATATCACTCTGCGAATCACTTTAGCAAGGGTACCTATCTTGAGAGGTACTTCGCACGGCCTTGCATAGAACATTAGCCAGTCTGAGCTATAGGGTGATCTGAGTCATGGGGATTCTGCTGGAAGTGGGCTACAACAGATTAATTCTGCCTGAAGAGGCAAGTATACCTGAATCGAGTTTATTTCCTTATGTTGTATAATACTTCTCTGTCCCACCAATTTATACCGAGTTGTCTTGAATGTGGGTCACATGATTTGTTAGAATTATTTGATTGGGCAAAACTAAAACATCAAACGAATTGATACAACGGCTAATTCGGAGGTTGCCTCTAGCACCATTCATCAACCGCACTCCCAATCTCACAACGATGCCGAGGACCACTGCGCGCACGGACATCACGCCTCAGAAACGCGTTGCGGTTGCGAGCTTCCTTACAACGCGGTCTAAGGGAGATTGACCGCGACGCGTTAGCATCAAGGCTGCCATGCAGTTGTTCAGCCTGAGCCGTTTGTATGTGCAGCGCATCTGGCACTCCCGCGATAACTCTGCGATGCTGGTGAGTCCACAGAAGACATGTACGTCTCGTGCGACTCGTCTCACACGGGAGGAAGTTGCTAGTCGTGACGCCGCCGCCCCACTATGCCAGCAGCAGACAGCAGACAATCCGAGCACTAGAAAGCGCATCCGGAATACAAGGTCAACCCTCGCGCGAAGAACACGAAGAGGTTGTGACAGTTGGGAGTGAGAGTGGCTGGAAGATCGATCGTTCTCCTGTCTGTAAAATCCTTGATCTTGGATTTTTAACGCGATTCAGTCTCTTCAGTATAGAAATCCTGCAAACGATGTCAACAAATTGATATAATCAGTAGAGGGTGCATTTCGGGCAATTAAGTATCAGACACTAGAGAAATGCTTCATCATTTTGCAAAAGGTGATGGAATGTATTGTTATCCACGAGGGAGACAACGACTTCAAGCTCCCTCGTGTTGGTAGAGTCGCATCTCGTGGGGTGGGGTCTTTCCAACTTATCTCTGTTCTTAGGTCGGAGTGGTAGAAAATGGTTACTGCTCTAACAAAGCAGCTCTTATCTCAGGAATAAAATGCAGCATTTTACAGCTAAACTTGAGTCTAATTCGTAACCTCTCCCTGGTTGGCTAACTACTGATATTTCAACTTATAACAGGCAATAAAACCTCATTAGCTCCGGCTTATTTGGCACCATCTGAAGCAGTTTCGAAGATTTGCGAACGGCTTGAATCTAAGTAAATCTGTTGCAATGTCTCTGCAAAATGATGATGAATATCGCTAATTCGCTGATGAGCTGCGAAAAACTGACCCTGCCAAAAATGATGGGACAATCTCAGTTTTATTTGTTCGGATACATAGGTTATAATATCGCGAGATATCGATAAAAACGGGCTTAAATGCGTGCTTTCAGAGAGGGCTTGAGGGCCAAAACCTGATTATGATATCGGCAAAAATGTAAAATCGGTATACATTGGTGGGACAGAGAAGTACAGCATAGGGGCGGGGCTGAAATGGTTAAGGCAAATTTGTCCTATGAATTATGCTAGATCTAAGTCAGTGTAGGGTTAGCACGTAGAGCCCTATGCAACATCTTTCGTGTGTAGATAAACACCATGAACCTGCATATCTGCATAGAATCAACCAGGACCAGCGGTTCGGACGAATGACACGTTTCACTCTATATGTAACCAGGGTACAGTGAGGTTACCCAGTTACAATATCGTAGTAATCGGCGCAAGTATGCGCCACTTCAGAGTAAGTACTTAAGTTAGCATGTGTCGCAACTGGTTGTCAACGCGTTGGTTCGCAAGCAAAACAGCTCGCACTGGGTAAGTGCGGTTGAGCTTGTCCGCAAGTCTGGATCGGTGGATGAGTTCCGCATGACAAAGACTATAGGAACTTTAATTCGCTGACCATCCATATCGCGGGGACAATGCCGAACATCGCGGCAAGGCCAATTGGGCTGCCATATTTTCAAGCTTTGACCTAAAGAGTGATTTTGGGCAGCTACCTATCCACGAACACAACCAGGAGGTTATCTAATTCATGACTGAGACAGTGTTTCCAGCTATCGCTAGTTGGGGCAAAATGAATTTCTTCATTAGGCCACACTGGGGGCGTGGCGTGGCGGGTTGGCTTTAGCGAGAAGTATCGAGAATGTGAACTGCGAGAGTCGTAGCGACTTCTCGTCTTCTCGTCCTCGCTGTTCCCTCAAATTCTTATCTATCTATAGCTGACACTACACGATCGGGAAAATATTGTTTCGTTCAAATCGGATTCAGCAGAGCTCACTCCAAACTCCCGAATCCCACTCTGGGTCCCCCAGGGCGTCATGGCCTCCGCCCTCCACTTCCAGATTCAAATGAGGGAGGTGCTGGGTGATAGAACATGACGATTTTGGATCGATGATATCCTGCTTTTCGCCAATGATATGGAAACAAACGTTAAGGTGCTGCAATACTTTTTTCTTCTCGCCAAGCACCACTTAAGACACAATCTAGTCAAGACGTCGTTGCTCACGACAGAACTAGTCTGGCGTGGCCGGGTGATGGCGGATAAGGTTATTCGTCACGAACCTGCTCGCATTAACACGCTTACAGAACTGCCTCTCCCGTCTACTGCAGCAGAACCGCTGTATTTGATCTGTGCAGGCAACTGGCTTCGCGAATCTATTGTTATTTCTCCCAGACATTTGCCCCATTGCTCGCCAAGCTCGAGATTATCCGGATGCGGTTACGAAACGCAACAAACCCGCACTGTACATCGCGATTGTATGGGCGGGGGCGAAGAGAAGAAAGCGTAATCGGGCACTATTTTCTTAAATCCCATTCTTTTTTTTTCGCTCATCACGGAGATTTCAACAGCATGTCCGCGGCCTACTCCAGCGATGGGCGCTGCGGCTGAATGCCTACCGCAACACGATCCAGCATATAGCTGGTGAAAATAATTTCTGAGCAGACATTGACTCGCGCTGGCACCCGCACACTACTATTCACGCTCGCGGAGCAACGCTTCAACCTCAATCGCAGCTTTTTCTCGAGTGCTCGCTGATGCCGATGTTTGCTTTCCTGAGATTGATGATGTTGTGCAGGCGGCTGTTGCCCGCGTCCCGACTACATCGGCTTGGAGGAAGAGAAAAGGCTGCTCGTGCATGAGCATAAACCGTGGATCGCAAGCACTGCGACACCTTCTCGCTAGCGTTTTCGTCGTGGCTCACTGCAGAGCGGAAAGGAACAGGGACATTGACGTAATGGTGTTGCTAATTGCCGGTGTCTTCTTTGCCGGCAGTCTTGTTGGAAAAGCATCACAATTTACAGATCATGCCTGCTCTGTAAGCACATAAAGGGTCCGAAGCAGATCCAGCGCCAATATGGACCAACATTCACAGCCACGCGTCGTAAAAACGAAGTTACTGATTATATATATACCTCGGACCGAGCTACAGTGAGGAAGTTAGTGATTAGGACTCGCTGACTCACTACTGCGAACTCTACGAGTGCGTCAGCCCCAACGCCTACGTCGACGTTGAATCTCTACTAGATTGGGTGAACAGCTTTAAGACATTGATATCTGATCAAGGCACGCACTTCCGGAACGAAACTGTTGACGACCTGTGTGCCAGACTCAGAGTGGAGCGTTCCTTCTCACCCGTGTAGATGCCCTGGGTACAGAGAACTATCGAGCGTCTGAATAAGGATGTGCTACAAGTGATGCAGGCACTACTCCTGGACTACGGTTTTGATCGTCATGAGTGGTCGTATCTGCTACCAGCTGTTCAGGCGAGCTTAAACCATTCGCCGGTACGATCCTTAGCTGGACATTCATAGACAGCGCTCTTTTCAGGAATCAAACCAACGTCTCCGCTCGATGTGATCATGCGCCTCACCACACCTGTTGAAGAAATCATCGTCATCAACCCTGACGATAATGCTCCCCAGATTGAGAAGCTACGAAACTCGCTCCAAGGGATGTGCCAAGAGGTTGTCAATGCAAAAGAGCGCAAACGATTGTTCGACATGGACCGAAGGACTGGATCGGTGTGCAATTTCGCTGAGATTTTGTTCTTTGGTCGCGGATCGACACACGTCTACAAAACGAAACGTTGCTTGGTCAGTGCCCCATCGTGGAGACGAAGCCCCATGCCTATTTCATTGAACACCTAACGACAGGCAGGACGTACGGGGTCCATGGCAGTCGGCTTAAGTACTACGCAGACTCTTACCTGAATGTGACCGAAACGATGATCGAGTTAGTCAGGACACAAGGTATCGTGCTGGACGTTGCGGTTATTTGTGAACATAGGTATCGAAGTCCTAAAGCGCTGGAAACTTCTTGTCGCTTGGTCCGGATTTCAACCGATCGAGGACGTTTTGGACCCAACAATATGCTCCAGGATTTCCCACAGGTGAACCGGCAATAAGTTGAGAATGCCGATGATGAACAGCTCCGCGCGCAGCTGGAATAGCGGTCGTGCACGCCACGACGAACGCGAGCGTTGAAGGAGGCGATATCGCCCTAAACTGGATCAACTTCGGTGTGGGCACAATCATCTTCGACTGGAGCGCAATCTTCGTCCGGTCGTGAGCTCGTTTTGGTTTGGTCATCTCCGATGAATTGACTTCCCAACTTACCTCTTCACAGGCAACCAGCATGTGCGATACCAATTAACTAGACCCAATAGTAATGGCGCACAGGTTATTGTGTTGCAGGCCAGACCCCAATGTCAGTCCTGACAAGAATACCACCCCAAAAACGTTATTCCACCTATTCGAAGGATTGGTTCAGTAGCGCCTAGTGTTAACGGCTCGGGTGGTTATCTTCCTAACTAAAGACCCACCGACGATTTAACTGGCTAGGTGTCGACAGAAAGCTCCACCAGAAGCAGGGTGGACCTTTATACAAAATTGGGGGACGAATACCCCCCAGATTTTGATCGTTGATTGTTTGCAGTGAAACAACACCACTAGCGAACCAGCACGCTTAGAAAATAATAGACTGAACTCATCCTCCCAGATGTATAGGACTGGATCCGCCCCTGTCCAGAAGTGCCACCTTTGGCGACATCGCCTCCGCCAGTGACCAGTGCGTAATTGGTAAGCGTACATCACCACGGAATGGGTGAGTATAATCGCATCATTAAGGGTGAGCTCCCAAATTTTAAAACCTGTTTTCTACGCTACGAGTAGCGGTTTCCTTTACCTTACAGCTCGCAATTATGTAGAACTGTCGCTTGTGGCCCCAGCAACGTTTGTCATCAAACAACATTCGCAAGACATCACTTCCTAACAACCTTCACACGACGTGTATAGCAAGCAGCAATAGCTGCAACACAAAAGCAATGTAATCAGTAATCAATGCCACTAATGCAACAAAAGCAGGTATGCTACCTAAGGTAGCAATGGAAGTCACAAAATGCAAGTTACAATGCAAGCAGCAGTGCAAATAGCAACCACATGCGAGCGACAATACAAGCAGCAATGCAAGAACAACAATGCATGCAACGTTAGTCAATCGAGCAATGATAGCAAAGATCAATAGCAGCGTAAATGCTAGCTACAGAACGTTGCAAGGAGCGACACCGACAGCTCTTTTACGAGGCAGCAGTGCCCTAAAGCAGTACTACGGGAATTACAACACATGTTGAAGCAGGACCAGTGTTGTGAATCAGCACTGTAGTAACTTGGCATTGCTATGAACCAGTTAACAGACGTTAACATAACCCAGCATTGTGATGAAGCCGCTGCAGTAAAACAACTGCACCTCACCGCACGGCCACTTTTCCGTGCAGTAAGACACTAATATATCAGCATTGCGGTGAGGTCATATAATTGGCGAGGGCGTTGCTAAATGCATTCAGCCTCTGCTAATGCACTCATCGCGAGTAAAATATTTGCCCAAACTGCGAATCACTGCAGCCCGCGAGCCAATAGGTCGACTACATGTTTGTCATTGAAATTCTACATCATCGACAGTAATTAACATGAAGGGTTAACCAATATGTTGGCGTAGATGTCAGCTATATCTTACGAGTCGATGATGTAATGTTTTATTGAAGACTTTGACCACCAACAACTTTGACTTACTTTAGTGCGTCAACTCTCAAAGAAAGGGGCTCTAAGTTTGAAGCTATGCTCGACCGCCAATTCGAGGCGTGAATGATCGGGTCTTTCGATACTGTCAACACCTAAATCGTGGACTGACCGTGCGGCACGGAGTTGCGGACAGCGGGTTTGTTCCTCGCTGCTAAGAAACTACTACAAGTAACTGAACAACAGGTCGGGCACGAGTGCGTGCGAGGGGCTCCGTTTTACATGAACCTATGGTTCACCACGGGACAGGGCGCAGGTACTGTGGTCAGCAGTGATCGAAAAAATGATTGTGATATGATAACTTTGGTATTATATTGACGTGATAACGGATTTTGAAAAGCCGGACAACCGCACAATAATATTGTAGTATGTAATTGGCTCCGTAATAAATATATTTACGTTTAATTTTTGTAAAACGGCCTCGGTGATTGATGACTAACGTTAAAATGAAGTGTGTTGGTAGCTCTACTCAGTACGGTGTGCTTCTCTCAATCATGCATTCATTTTGATTTTCGACTCCAACATCCAAGTACCATGTCCAGCTGGCATCAGATCGCGCAGTATTTCCTAGCTGCAGCGTGCCACGCAGTTCTAAACCCTTACAATATTTGTAATGATTGCAATACCGTGTCCCAAAAGTACTGCACGAAAGCGCTTTTCTTGACCTGTAGCAGTGAAAAATACTAAAAATGACATAACACAGGTTGTGTAGGATGAAGACAAAGCTTATCTTATGAACTGGTGTGCCCTCTTTGCTCTAAAACATATATTAACATAACTACATCAAAGAAAAGGGTATTGCTACCTCCGACGGGTGTGATACCATCTATCTTTCCCTTTGCTAGCATCTCCTTCATACGACGGTTTGATCAGGAGGGATGACCTCCATAAGAAACCAGGCAGTGAATGGCCTGTCCATTTCACAGGGCTTTGCAAGCAAACTAAAGCAAGGTATACAAAACCGGACCATGCAGTATTACTGGGACAGAGTAGTACTTACTCCCTGATTTTTTAGAGTTATGGGAAGAAGTTACTCCGGGTCCTTCTTTGCAAAAGATCATCCCCTCCAGAATCGTTATGTATTAAGTGTGTTTTGGTTGTGATAATTCATAGCAGATACAGTAATAGGATATACCATTCCGACCGCATAACATAATAGAGAGGGTTCACAAACCGGGAGTTCTTGTTCAATTCAGAACACACGAGGTGCTCTCGGGATCTAGCTGGAATCGGGGTATTGAGGTTCGCCACAAATCTTTTCCGGTGCCAGTCAGACAGCAGATGGAGAGGAGTGGGAATAAACTGTTAGAGTTGGAGCGCGTTCGACCACTCACTTTCCTTAGCTGTTCCTGATAGACGCCACAAGTAGTCGCTAAAGGGATTGGACTTCATCCATCCGCCGACTGCATTCGCAAAGGCTTGAGATTTGTCCATCCGCTGACTGCATTCACGGAGTACTCATTAAGCGATTTTAGCAGCCAGTGATGCTACATGGAGACCCGCACAAGCAACCAGGAAGCCATGCAAGAGCAGCACCAAGCCCAAGTCGTGACCGACAGAGGTACATCAGCACCTGTAGCCGCCATCTCCACAGAGCCCCTGCATACCACATCCACCGTGCCTTACCTGCCGCGTTCCGCAGACGCTCGCCAACCACCCAAGCCTGCAACCACCAATGGCAAGTCAGCGTCCACCAAGACCACTAAGCCCAAGCGCAGGAAATTCAGCGTCCAGGACGACGTCGTTCTTTTCCGACAGGTGGCTGATGACACGCCATTTTTGTTGGGGTGGGGTGCACTCATGGATGCATGGAATGCTCTAGCTTCTTAATTGAAGAAGGTGGAAGGAAGTGTTCGTGAAGACTGACCTCAAAGGCAAGGCTGCGTAGGCGCATTTTGGAGCTTTAATTCAAGCCCATCGACACTATGACAACAAGTCGCTGACGCTGTCAGGTGCTTCCCAAGACTAAAGGAGCGCAAGCAGCTTCTGGATGAAGCACTTCTTCTAGGCGATGAAAAAATTAGGGAAGATGCGACCCAGCAGAGTGCAAGAAAGAAAAGCTGGTAGCGGATTAGACGATAGCAAATAGTGTTCGTGAAGAGGTGGTTGAGCGGATGCGCAAACGCTCCGAGCCAACTGCAGGTGGCAGCGCCACGAAGAAGAAGCTCAAGTACACCGTTTATGACTGATCCGCGAGGACAACGATAAGGAACGAGAGCAGAAGGCAGCTGAGCACCAGAAGGAGACAGAAGAACGCCAACGCCATCGGGAACTAAAACAACAGCGTGAGGATCGTCGCCGTGAAAGGGAGGAATAGCGGGAGGAGCGTTCACCGGATCGAGAACTTCAGCTGGGGCTAGCGCGCCTCGAGAAGGAGAAGTTTGAAACTAAGTTGAAGCTGGCGATGATAAACAATTCCGGCGATGAAAGTCCGCTGTGTCTTTAGACACTTGAAGTTTCATTCCACCGATTTTTGACACTCCTCATATCCTTGTTAAATGCAGACTCGAACGGATCGCTCAAGTTGCATTTGTAACCACTCAGGATGTACTTCTGCACACCGTAGGCTGGGCCACCATAGAGAAATCGGCCAGTAAACAGCGCAATGCTCTTCGAAGTATGTCAACAGTTTGTTTTCGCGAAGCATGGCAATATCATGCCGTCATCCATCCATTGGCTCCCAAAAATGAATGCACATTCCGTCTGGCACCGTGACTGCCTGGTAGTTTAGACAATGACAGCGCTTGTGTCCGCTGTAACAAGACTTCTGTAAGTTCTCCCCAGGAACTCCTGGACGAGGTGATGGTAGGCAGAACCGGAGCTTGGTACCGTCCGGAAAGCCGAAAATGGTGGTGATGGGAGCGCCTTTAAGATGAATGGCATCACAATACGCCTGCATCCTGTTTTCCACAAGTGCATGCACGAAGTAAATCTTCGCAGGAAATGTGTCATAAACATGATTACATATGTGAAGGAAAATGCGAGCCAGAGGGCTCCTGGGGCTCCTGAATCGCTCGAGAAGCTCGTAGTACCGTTCTGGGTAAGCTAGGCGCCGCGGCATTATGCAGAGTTCCAGGATTCCCACAGCACGATCTCTGTTGGCAGTAATAACCACATCTGGAACACGAAGGAGAACGCATAAGCGCTGCAGTCCTGCGCACATGGATTCCAATTTACAGTTCGCATCCGTGCCGTAAGCCAGATCGAAAACAATGTTAGGAATCAGGGGCCTCTCTATCTCCTCCCCGTGAAGGAGTTGCAGGTATAACAGCTCCTTCTTCTGCGACGACGTCTCTTTACGATGTACCAGCGCAGAATTTCCTCGTCATCCGCCATAGGATCCACTGGCTCCTAGCCAGAGAACAAAATCGATTATGACAGGCAACCGTACGAGATTTTCATTCCTCTAAATGTCTACCTTGTGTGACTCTCAGGTTGCAATTCAATTCCGAACTAACCTAATCGCCTCCTGCGTCGGATTTTTCATCCTGAATATAACAGGAATCGCGTTGCGAAACCTTTCGAATACCTCCTTGATGTCTTAAAGTTCCCGTGTGTTGCTTTTTCTTTCCCTCGGATGGAATTGTGGACAGGGTCGCAAGAAGCAGGGGCAGCGCCTCGTGGCCCTCGCCCAAGTGACGATCGACCTCACCGGCAGTGACGGCGACTGTTGACGGGGTATTTGGTGGCAAAGAGGTACACTGCGAAGGCACGGTAAGGCTGGAGTTACCGAGTGGTGAATGTGCGAGGCGCACGCAAGTTGAAGCTCAGGCGGCGTTCGAAGATCGCAGGAGGGACGACACGTCAGCAAGGTATGAAGACAATCAAGGGCAGAAGGAGCGACGAAGTGCGTGGTTGGCTGTGAGGCCAGGGATCGCCGACGGGGGCCACGGCGAGCGAAGCCGCTGCGGGAGTGGAGAGAAGGTCGGCATAGTGAGGAGTGGATAAGCTTCTGTCGTGAATAGGTGAGGGCTCTGCAGTGACGGCGTGGCCGCTGCATCCCTCAGTCTTGAATTGGACACGGCGAGTCAAGATAAAGCTAAATACAAGCGTGAGGTGCTGCAGTCGCGAAATGCTGGCCTCACTTAACCAAAGGAAGGGCTGAAACAGAGGTGAGCAGCAGACCTACTAGATAGCGAACAAAACTGCAGCGGCTGACAAGTCAGAGGGAGGGCTCGGGCAGCGGGTTGTACCGGTTGGGGACAGACTAGCGTCCACATGGGATGCTGCCTGGCCGTGTGTGCCGTGAGGATGGAGCAAGAATGTGTAGTGGTTGTGAAGTCCTCGAGGTACGATGTATATGCGTGTGAATGCCCGGATTCCATTGCAGGAGGAGACCAAAAGCCGTGGCCGGACGGTGCGGTGCCGGTAATGCCTCCACCTGTAAGCCGTCTCCGTGGAACAGGTCGCAGTACTGGAAGCGAAGAAGTACTCCGTCATTCATGATGGACAAGACTGTCGAAGTGCCTGGTTTGGTGTACCATCTGTGTGGGTGTACGTGAGTCTGCTGGCTCGCTGCCCGAGGTTACGTGGGAAAATAGGATGTGGCCAAGAGTGTTCCGACAGAATGGTTGTACGAATGTTCATGTCAGTACGAACCCAAGAAAGCTGCGGAGGAGAAAATCTTAACGATGTGGTGATGCTAGAGGAAAATATGCGCCATCGACATGATCCCGTTTGGCGCGATATACAGTAGTGCATCGCTGGCGATTTGGCGACTACAGTCAGTGACATTGAACTCGTCAACCTGCACTGTTCTGAAAAACTCCTGCCAGTCTTCACTGCAAACGAAAGCTTTCTGCCGGACGTCCAGCGCCTTAAGGGTCGAGCTCAACGAACTAGCCACCGTGAATTATTGCAGATCGAAAGGACTACCCCTCCATTACTTTCCGCGGATGTCTCTCACTCACGCTTCGAGCTCACGGATGGTCAGCGCCGGAGTTTACTATACACAAGAAGCGACAAAACGGGCGGTTTCCCACCTTTCCTCGCGATTGCGATGGGTATTTCACTCCATTCGACGCAGTGCTGAACGATACCGGCCGGCTCTCGTCACTTGAAAAACAGTGCGACCAGCGTGGTTCCTAAGCGGTCGACTCTCTTCTACTACATTCCACGTCGTCTTATTCAAGATTATACGAGGTTCTGCTGTTGAACGTATTGGTTCGTCGTGCTCCTTGTGAGCAAGTTGAATGTCGTGGGCGAAGTGGTGGCAACGGTTGAACAAGGTCACGTCGGTTGTAGCTGAATGAACATAGAAAACGCAAGAGGACGAGAGCATCGAAGTATGCAAACTGCACGAGACAGTTAGTCGATGTAGGACAAGAGATATAGTAAAGGTTGTGACTTTAAGGCCGTGGTCATGGGGATACCGTGAGATCAACGAGATTGGGGACGCGACGTCACCCGGAAGCTCAAGGTCGTTAGGTCCCTGCTACTTGAAGTAGCCTGTAGTGACCACTGGTTTTCACCTTAGTGGTGTTCCCTCACGAGCAACGCAACACCACGAACTGAAGTAATACAGACAATCACTTTTGCAATTTACCAAGACACAAGCAACGCATCCTGGAGTCTAGTGCACCAAAGACCAAGGTGCGGCACTGAATCAAGTCGTGAGTCTCTTTGATTAAGCCTTCTCAGCTCATTTTTAAGTTCAGAGCTTCGTCGGGCCATAGGCACGCGCTGTCACAGGAGTCACGCTTTTGCTTTTTTTATTTTATTGTCTGAACACTGGTGGCCAGCCCGTGGACGAAGCAAACATGTTATCATCGGTCGACAACGGTCAGACTTTTACCGCTCTACTAAGTACTGGTAAAGACTTTCCGGTCAGCATAGTGGATGCCGGTTTGCTCCGGTTCTACCGGAGCACGTTCAGGGTCGGTAAGACTTTCAGTGCCGTTGAAGGAATCGATTATTTAGTGGTGTTAATGTTGTGTTTGAGCTTGTCTTCAGCGCACACACTGTATGCAAAATGTGAAGTTTGTTGAAGCAAGCGGTCGCTACAAACCATTAAGTAAATGTTTATTAAACGAAATGTCCTTCGGCGGTGTACAAAAGAATGTCCTCGAGGCGTTAAAGCTAGCCTTCAAGGTATATCTGCCCGCTCCACTTTAACTGTGCATAGATTCCACATGGATGCCTGAATCTGTTGCTAAACCGCCCACGCAAAATTTAGTTCTCTCGAGAGCAGTAGCGACGACGGCTTCGGATGACCAACAGTTCATGGTACAGTAGCTGCGCAAGGCACACGCACGATAGGACCGTGCCGACCTCCAGGAGCACGAAGACCGGTCCCCATGAACACACTTGTACACAATGGGGGCTTTTCGGGTCGCAGCCTTTAGGTTCATACTGACAGTTTGCCAAGTATCCGACAAGGTACTGAACGAGAGCAGCGCCAACACTTCCCGTTCCGTCAATAATCCCTGTGACGGTCGAGAGAGCCTCCGTATCGCCACGGATACTCTCGTGAGTGCCTAGATCCGCCGAAATAGCAGTACTGATCAGGTTGGCTGGACCACCCAGCATGAAGCCTGATGTCAGCAAGAGCATTGCAGTCACGCCATACGAAGCTCCTTCCATGAAGTACAGAGCAACGCTGTAGCCAAAGTTAGCACTGTACGGAATAGAAAACGTAACAGTTCGTGCTGAATAACTTGTTGCGTACCATGAAAAGAGCAGCATCGTCACAACAACTGGGGATCGCACGCCCATTCTGTCAGAAACGATGCCACCGACAAAGCCGCCGAAGATTTGGCCGACGTCATAGAGCATCTTCACAGATCAAGAAGGGTTATGTGATTAGAGCTCATGGTCGTCACAAGGTGCACATTGATCAAGCTGTAACGAACCGAAAAGGAACCAGCTTGTGAATTGTCCATGTGTAGTGACACCGTTAAGTAGAACGGGATCCAGAAAAACAGAGCGTAGTTGACCGATTTCAGGCAAGCGTACGACATGGCGTACGGGAAAACCTACAACGACAGAAAAAAGAAAGCGTTAGCCAGCATTAACCCCAAATCCTAGAGCAATCAGTCGACTCGCCCCAGGAATGCACCAGGCCTCAAAGAAGCCGATGCCTTTAGCACTCGGCGCGTCCTCAGTCGTCTCTCCTTCCTCCGGGTCGTCTTTCTTCTTGGCTACTTCTGGCTTGGCTTCCTCCAGACTTTCATGACGATACGGCACGTCCTTCGGGTCCGGGTAGAGAAAAAAATGCACGAGCACGCCATGGAACGCCACGAGTCCCGCCGCCACGACAAGTGCGATTTTCCACGCCACAGTCTTGTCAAACAGCGCGAACATGGTGGTCACGAGCGCCGTGCCCACAATGTTGCCCAGACAGGCGTTGCCGCTCCAAATTCCGAGCACGGCTCCGCGTTCTCGTTGGTCAAACCACTTGCCCATGACGGCGACATTGGCAGGCCAGCCGCTGGACTGGATGAGTCCGTTGAGCCCCATAGTACTGCATAAAAACTCAGCGCGTGGATGTCCGCCAGCGCGCCCAGTCCGAACATTAGCACAATGGCCGCCGTGGCCCACATGCCGCCAGCAATCATCCTCCTCAGATCATGCTTGTCCCCAAGTATCCCGCTAATTAAAAATACAGTATCAACACACCAATATTATCACACGTCACATATTTTGTTTCGTCCTTTTTGGGTTTGTCCGGTATACAAATATCAAGTGTACGCACGCACCTGATATACAGGCCGAGTGCATAAAAGCCCATAAATAGCGTGTCCAGCAGTCCGTACATCTCGGCCTGCTTGTCGCGTGCGTACACCTTGGAGTGGATCCACTGCTCGTCGCTCATCTCGCCCTTGATGGCCGAGAAGCTCTTGCGGCTCGCGTGGAACAAAACGTAGCTGAAGAAGGTCAGGAAGAACACGCCGCGCTTATTGGCCGCGACCTCGCGGCAGCCGCGCTGTGAGGCCTCGGCGGCCGCCACCACCGTCGCGTCCGTTGTCGACGCCACCGTCTCCTTCTTGCCCATTTTCTGAGACTGACTGTGATTGGCGGAAATGAAAAAGCATCGAATCAGATTGCGAGAAGATACGCATGTCGCAGAACTGAAGCAAGACATGGCTACATTGTTGTTGAAGTTTGTAGCAACAAAGTGAGCAGATGATCGTTGTTAATTGTTTTGTGTATTCATCCTGTAATGTGGGAGCTACTTTAGAGGTTGAATTGCGCGAGCGCCGCGGCAAACGCCTGGATCGGGGTGATCGGAGCACGGAAGTCGAGGTGGAACTTCTTGTCGTCTACCTTGCCGAACTGCAGGAAGATCGGGCGCTCGCAGTTCTTCGTGTCCGCCTCAACGCGCACGAGCTGGAAGTTTTTCACCGAGGGAACGGACACTCGACCGTTAAAATTGAGGCGGTAGAAGCCGTTCTCGAAAACAGGCTCCTTATTCTCGAAAAGGTGGAGTGACTCGGGTGGTAGGGCCGAGTGAGCCACGGGGATATCGGCGTCCGACATACTCCTATACAGGTCGATGAGCATCGAAAACGTCGACAAGCTGTCTCCGACCGTCAGCCCTTCGATTTCCTGACGTTTTGAAATGGGTGGAAGAATGACAGTTAGCCGTCGCGGCTCAGACGAGTTGAAGGTGCTGCCAAACACCATGGCGCCAAGTTCCGTTTTGCGGCTGAAATTCCCGACGAGCACGTTCTTCTTCTTTGAGAAATTGGAGCGCAGCTTGCCAATGTAGTTGCCGCTCTTCTTCGTGGGCTTAGAAGAAAGCACGACTGACCGCGTCATGTCGAAAAGGTGGTAATTCGAGGTGCGGTTCTTCATCTGCTTTTCAGCCATCAGAACGAGTTGTCCGTTGATAAAATAATGATACTGCGAGCTCAGCAAAGTTTTCACCCGCAAGATATGTCCTTGGACAAGGTTTACCTCCGTTCCCGGAAATACAGCTAGTTTTGATAAACGAGACAAGTCCACGCTAGTAGCTGAAGTAGCAGGGGGCGGAGAGACAGGAATTGGTGAAGCCGTCGTAGACTCATTGTCCGAAACATCATGATCATCACCATCATCAGATTGCTGCGATTGGCGTCTGCGCCTACGAGTCGATTCGGGTTCTGTATTTGCTTTGCTTGGGTGTTTCTCTTTGCTGTCACTTTCATCATCATTGTCCTCGTCTTCGTCCGAAGAGTACACAGACCCCTGGCTTACGTCGTCCCAAGCCTTCTCCGGCTTGTGAGGCTGCCCTGAGCCTTTTGAGTCTTCAATTCTAGAGCTTGCTTTCAGAGATGAAGACCGCGTCTCAAACATGGGTTTTTGGCTGTGATTGTTTACCTCCTCATCGACATCATCACCGTCAACCGAGAAGGGCATAACTTGGTTCTCGTCTTCATGATTGTCTCGACGAGGCACTTCTAACACGCCTTTTTGGCTTCCAGCTCGCGGAGGCAATGGAGTTAAGATGGTGCGGCCTCGTGTGCTCATTGCCTTGATCCTCTGAAATGAACCTGGATTGATAAACTAGTTCCTTCGGCGAAGAAGTAAATGAGCGAAACCCACACACTTCACAATTCTGCGGGGTCGACGACACGCACTAGAGATGGGAACGAGCTCCACTGAAAATAGTTGCCACCACAATGGAAAACGCGCCGCGCTTGTTCTCCCAAAATTGCCCTCGTGCTAAGGATAGTGGTCTTGACCGCCAAACTTTGATCGTGCTGGCTCGCTTTTGGTGTTCAGGTAACTTAATCTGAAGAATGAGTGCCAAACCAGACCGCGAATGGATCGAAGCCAGGCGCCGGATTCTTGTGGGGTCCATTCTTGCTCCAAGCGATAAGGACCAGTTCATCGAGGCATCATTTGCCACTCACTTCGGACGCAACCTTCCTGAACCTGGGTTTTGGTCGGCTTTCGAGCAGGCATGCAGTTTTGTTGCGGAGGGTTTGCCGTGGCACAAGCCCAGACAACTTATGTTGTCGTATTCCTTGCCACAACAAGTTAATGGCAAGGATGCTCGGGTAGGATAATATTTCTCATTAGACTGGCCGTTGCAAAGTTGTATTTTGTTTTCACAAAAAATTCTTGAGCAGGGCGACACCATGCTTACCCTCGCTGCAACATTTGGGCGAGCTAAGGTGGTGAATATTCTTTGCCAAATCAAAGGCGATCCACGATTAGAAAATGCAAAGGTACTACAGCTGCGAGCAAACGTTAGGCTTTCGTAATTCACTAATGGGTTGCGTACAGGGGTGGTCAACTGTGCATGTAGCAGCTGCCTACAATCACATCAGCGTTCTCGAGGCTCTTTTGACGCTTGGTGTAAACATGAATGAGGTTGATTCACGATTAGGCTACACTCCTCTACACTTGGCAGCTTCTGTTGACAACGTCGACATACTGAAGATGTTGTACGTCTCGAAGCAAGCCGATTTCTGGAAGAAGGCGAAAAATGTACGTTTGTGCGTTTGTCATAAATTTGGACTACCTGTTTTTTTCCTCACGTTGTAAATGCCAAAGGGCTTTTCAATTCTTCATGTTGCGTCGGCCCATGGCTCCGAGAAATGTGTCAACTTTCTATCGGAGACGTTTCCGGACATGAAATTCCACGATGATAGCATTTTGAAAGAGAGTCCAGCTCACAAAGCGGCTAAGCACCTCCATCCGAGTTTGTACAGTCATCTAGTTTCTCTTGGGGCTCGAGACGACTTGGAAAATATCGAGGTGAGGCAATGGATAGGGATTTATGCTGTTGTCGAATATCGTGCACTGACCCATGAAACAATTGTTGTGAATGATAAGGATGACACAGCACGAGATATCTCATTATTCAACTCTCGTTACTGCATCTAGATGACATTTGTTTAAATAATAGAGCTATCTTACGGAGCAGTTGATGATGTAAATGTATTTGAGGTCGCATTCTTCGAGATGAACTTCCGCACCAATTTGTACCGTAAGTCGTCGGTGGATGTTGGCTTGCACACATCCACGTGTGTGGCATCGGATATGGGGACAAATTCTCCGAATCCTGGGTTGGCCGACGCGGATGGCACCACCAAAGCCTCCACACCAATAAGAGGAAGGCGACACGGCAAACTCTCGCCCACGCTGAGTGACGGGATGTTCTTTTCTTCAAAGACCTCAGCACACCAGTCATTCAACATCTCTAAGTGTGGTGTGCCGTGAAGGTGCTCGGTAACGGGGTGTTGCGTGATTCGTCGCGGTTTAAAGCTTTGGATCCTCTGGGCAACGGGGCTGCCATGATGAGGGACCCCGAAGAAAACCACGCCATTCACGTTATCAATCAGCGCAGAATCCTCGTTATCTTCTGCTGAACTCGCTGAGGCCATTAAAACTTGCTTCAGAAGGACACCACCAAGGCTGTGCGTCACGAAGACCACAGGACGATCACCACTGCCAACCCGAGCCGCGTTCAATTGTGCTAGGATCTCGTTGCCAGTGTCTTCAAAGCACATGGGTCTCCAGACAGACCCCGATGCAAGAAGTTGCGAGTCGTAGCCAACAGACAGTACCCGAGGGTTGAGACCCTCGCTTTTCATGTCTTCCAGGAGCCATTCTTGGGCCCACACAGTACCTTCCTCTTTGCCGCAAGTCCATGTTTCGAACGGGCAACCCAAAAGACCATGAACAAATACCACATCGATATCATAATCGCCTTGCTGCGAACTGAGGTTCCCGGATAAGTGTAGAGGATGAATTCCATCCAGATACTTGATTTCTTCACCCTCCTTTGTACCTTTTTGCAGTGCGTTTTGGTATCTCCTGTTCGATCGAGCTCGATGGGCCATCGACTGAAGGCGGATATCATCGGACTGCGTCCAATTCTTGAGTGATGCTTCCAGTTGACAGTCATTCATTGCGAACCCTTCAAGGGATTCTGCCATATCGTCGCAAGCGAACAGGTTCGCGAGAACACGCGCCGTCTCGCGCTGCACCAGTTGATTTTCAGACTGCATCAAAATCTTGAGGATCGGGATTCCGCCGCGACGAGTAAGCTCCTCCTGGCACTCCTTCCGCTCTAGAACAAAAGCGAGGGCCCGCAGAGCCTTCGCGTGAGATGCTTCATATGCCAAAGTGCTAGTAGTGAAACCTTTAATGGGCATCGAACGAGACCTTGCTTCTCTCACGCTGCACGATCCACAAGCGACTTCAGGGGGCACTTTATCCAGTACTGAATCCAATACAGCGATCAACCATTCCTGAACGGCTTGATTCTTGTGCTCGCTAGACCTTGCCATTTGCTGCAAACACAGTGCCGCTTCATCGCGAATACTCTCGTCGTCGCTCTTTAAAAATGCCGTGAACAACTCAATCCAGCCATCGACGTATCCGTGCGTCAGAACGATGTGGATATTCTCGATATCATCGTCGTAGAGCGGTTCGCCATTTTCAGAGTCGTTGACAAATGATAGTGCGTCCCGATCCAGCACACAGGGCGATTCTGGTGTAGCAGGAGTGGCTAGACAGCGAATTGCCTGCAAGACCTTCGCTGTGACTCGACGATCCGAGTCCTCTACTAGTCGAGTCTTCAGAACGTCCAGTGCTCCAGCCTCTACCAACTGTTGCTGCAAGGCATGGTCGACGGCTGCGAGCTTTGACACAATTTCGTAAGACGCAGTCGCCAGCGCGTCTTCGGGTGAGCCCATCCAGTGTACCAGAAGTTCTTCAGTCTTTCCATGCCGTTGCATGGCCCGCGCCGCTGTCAAGTCGTTGCTCAGCTCTTTCATGAGTAGAGCAGCTTGAAGTTGCACCTGGTCGGAGCGATGCTGTCCGATCTCAACGAGAGTATCCCACAGCTTGTCGCTCGCAATGAGCTTTCGTCGCGTCTTGGCCGTGCTGTCGTCTCCTAGGATCGTTTTCCGCCACTTGTATCGTCTACTAGCAGCTTCCGGGGTCGCAGCCTTCGCCAACGCCCACAGTGCAAACTCCAAGTACTGGTCGGGCACGTCAGCAAGAGCCAAGGACAGCAAGGACGCGAGGTTCGCCGGTCCGAAATGGCACTCGGAGTTATCGAGCAGCACGAGCTGGTGCAGCGCCTCTCCCATTCGAGGCTCGTCGTCATGCACCAGTGCGAGATTCAGCAGCGCTTGCTTGCCATACCTCGTGGCTCTCTCTGCGATTGCATTGAGGCACTGAGCGTTGGTCGAGAGCACGCCCACAACTCGGTACAGCTCGTCCTCGAGGTCTTGCTGAAGCGAGAGGCCGCACTCGGCGTCGGACAGCAAGTTCAGCAGTGTCGAAAAGCTCGAGCTGCGCAGCACTTGGTCCGGGTCCCAGCCGTTCGTGTCGAGTGAAATGAGGTGCAGCCAGCCGAGCAGATTCTGGTACACCTGGTTGCTCTTCATGGCTTCAGTCGACGAGGTCGTCGTCACCGCCTGTTTGGCAGCGTACACCGACGTCGATGAGACCCAGCAGGCCAAGTCTCTCATGAAACTCTGCTGCAGTCCGAGCTCCTGTTTGACGTCGCCTTGAGCGTCCGCGATCGAGTTTTGCGGGTCAAGTGCCGTTTGATGCTGCGGGAAGAGGTCGGAGTCGTCGTGGACGTTCCGTCGCCAATGTACAGGAAGCCTGCGCTGGCACTGGCCAGCAGGAGCAACGGCCGCTTGGAGACGTGCAACATCGGAAGTGGACTTGTCGCTACTATTAGTGTGCGAGTTGCACGGCTGCTTGGGGAATGAGAGTTGGCAAATACTTTTAGTACCGGTAACGGTAAGTTTCGCAGAGGGAAAACACCTGGGACGAATCTGCAGATGCATCATGCAGATATTTTTGAGCTTTGTGATGTGTTGAACTCAGAACGTCACCGACCAGGTCAAGCGTGTCATGGACTCCATGCACTGGATGTTGGGCATCGCATGCAAGTAAATCAACGCAAGGAGCGTAATGGAGCGTGCGGTTATTTGTCAGATAGCGGCATGTTGCTAATGCCAGCAAAGCTGTAACGGACACCTTCATCGCATGGTCGCATGACGTCACAGCACGTTTGGTGTTCTTTTTTATGGACACATTCGAACTGCAGCAGCTCATTTAAGTAGATCCAACCCTTGAATAGGAATCCTATTAAACCTAAGCGAGGAAATACACGTTTGCCGAAACTCTTCGCACTTGACATGGCTGCACTTGTGCGTCATCGACCAAGAACCGACTGTGATGGTCGAGTCGAGAGTAGCAAGTCTATGGACATTATAGTGTATGCTCTTTCACGCAGGACTTGCAATCCTTTGCTGCGTACACGTGGCACGATTCCTTTTAGTAGTAGCCGATGCGCAGGCGAGTGAGGTCGATTGCACTCGTCGAAAGGGTATGCGCCGGGGGCGAGGCGGTCCGCGATCCACGCGCGAGGGATGCGGACGTCCGTCAAGTACACGCCACAGAGCACACCGCCGCGTGTGAAACCGGCAATGAGGTCGAGCCACTCGCTCCCGTGGAAGTCGTCGCCGACCTCGTTCCACCCTGCGGTGGACGCACATAGCGGACGTGCTGCACGTGGCGCGTCATGAACTTCTTCAGTGGCTGGTAGACGTCGCGGCAGTGCTGGCGCATCAGGAACTCGTACTCGGCGTCGCGGAACTGCGGGTTCTTGGGACCCTCCACCATGCTGTCTGTCTCGTCATCACAAAAGGGGCAAAACGTCGTGTCAGTAGCAAGGTCCACGTGGATGTTTTGGCAGTGCGCTTCCACCATTCCCTCCGGACGGCGGGGATCCGCAGCGCGGAAGAAGCGTGAGCCGAAACCCATTTCCAGACTGTCCATCAACCGAGCCAACTGGACCACATCATTCACATTAATTGGTTTGAGGTCGTCCTCATTCGCTCTTTGCTGCTCTTCCAGCGCCGTAGCTAGGGAGAACACGACTGGTTGCAGCACGCCGTACTGCCTGTGTTCGAAACTGCGGTCCAGTTGCAGCACCTGGAAGCAATGCGGCTGAATGCCTCGGTAGAGCAGACACATGGCCTCCAGCAGGTTTTGGCGTGCGTCGAGCAGTCGCGGAAGCGGAAGATCGATCGGCCTGACGTTCTTCTGCTTGGTGCATCCGCAGCGACCGATGCGTCCGCCCGCACTCTTGGTCGGCACCAAACGGTGCCAATCACTCAAGCAACCTTTGCCCAAATGGACCTCTTCTCGGTCGTAAAAGCTTTTCAGTCCTTCAGTGGCGACTGCATTACGCAAACCTTGCGAGAAGGATTTCGAGCAGCTGGTTAAAAGACTGAGTACATCTTCCGGGTCTAGGAACTGCGTGAAGACCGAGTGCAGTAGCGCAACGACATCTGATAGCCACATTTCGTGATCTTCAGTGTCCATCTTGATCATCTTCGAAGTTCGCTCGTCCACCCAGTCGATGTCCTCATGTGCACGGATTGATGTTAATACTTGATACAGAGCAAAATCAAAAGTGAAGAAGGATCTCGGTCGAGAAGTATCTTGAAGTGAGTGTCATTGTTCTAGAATGTCCCGCAAAGAGTGACATTTATAACCGCCAAAACTAAAGTTGTTCGTTTTAACCTTTGAAGCCGGCATTTAATAACCGCAAGAAATAAAATAAAAACAAAAACTTTAGCCGATGGCATCCCAACCATACCACGCGCTTCGTTGTTGGCATCAGCACCATAGTTGAGTTGGCTTGGAGATGACGTCACGCTGCTTGAAGGCGTTGGCCTCACGAATCGAACGCTCCGGATGCTAGTCGTTCTTGTACCAGTCTGTATGGGACCCGGATGTCGGTCAGATAGACGCCGCACAGCACACCGGCGGGCGTGATTCCAGCGATGAGATCGAGCATGCGGTCCCTCGAAACTCGTCGTTGCTGGAATTCCAGCCGCGACAGGGCTTCACGTAGCGGACGTGCTTGAGATGGCGCGTCATGAACACCTTCAGCGGTTGGTAGAGCGCCTTGCAGTGCTGTTGCAACAGGCGAGCGTAGACCTCCGTACACCGTTCGCAGCGGTGTGTGGACGCGTTGCTGTTGATATACTCGCAGTAGCAGCACGTGACCTTGAGTGTGTTCGGGTTCACGACGATGCTGCGCCAATGCGCTTCCACGGCATTGGTCGGCGCGCACTGCTGCTTCCTGTTGCTGAAGAACTGCGTGCCGACGCCCATCTGGACGCTGTCCATGAGTCTCGTGAGCTCCTCCACATTATCTGAGTCGATCTTCCCTTCCTGTGCCGTCTTGACGTCCTGCGCTTCCAGCGCCGCCGCCAGAGAAAACACCACCGGCTGCATGGAGCCGTATCTGGGGGTGGCGTACATGCCAAAGTGCATCTGCAGCACGCCGTCGCACGCGCCCGAGAATCCCTCGTCCGCCAGACAAGCTGCTTCTAGGAGGTGCGTCCTGGCGGCGCCCCGTCGCGGCAGAGGCAGCTCTGGCGGCGGCTCCTCGTCGCAGATGACGCAGTAGCCCTCGCCGCCCTCGGCCTCCTCGGGCACCAGCTGGTGCCAGTCGGCGATGCATTTGCAGCCAAAGTGGACGCCGTCCCGGCGGTAGAAGCTGCGGAGGCCGACGGTCGCCAGCGCGTCCGCCACGTCCGGAGCGAGCGACGACGCGCAGCTCGTCAGCAGCCGCGACAGGTCGCGCGGCGTCAGGAACGGCGCCAGCTGCAGGTGCAGCAGCGTCACCAGGTCCTGCAGCGTCGTGGTGTCTGCGCCCACTTGTGCGTCCTGCACGGGTCTGGGCGTCGTCTTCCGCCGCTTCCTGGCCGTCATGGCCACCGCCTGGCGCGTCTTTCGAGCCATTTTCACAAATGAGCGACTGAGCGAAGCGGCGGAATTGGAGGTTCAACACGTGGCAGTCAAGCGGGGGACGCGGAACTGTGACGTCCATCACTTCAACTTTGGAATGGAAAAACAAACGTGTTTTCCATGTGCACTTAAATTGAAGAAGTTGAGTGTAAAATTCGGATTCCGAGCCACAAATGGCATTGTGGTCTCAGTCGCCGCGTCCTCTCGCCAAAATTAATTTAGCTCAAATTTGCGAGCCATGGAAGAAGCAGAGCAGTCGATGGACCTGGAGGACTGCAACTTAGAAGCGAACACCGTTGACATTTTTCCTGCGTCATCGACAATTGGCCAGCCGATCGTCCTGAACCGAACGGCGGTGGTGGACCCTCCCCGTATTTGGATGTGCTGGCGTTCCACTCGAGTCGACTGCTGCCGGTGCCTCGTAAAGAGATTGAGGCGCGTGAACTACAGCGGCGGAAAAAAGTGGCAAAGTTTCAGTATCCAAAGCCCACGAATGTGAAGCTTTTTCGCCCCAAGAGGAGGCAGCTCGACTCGATGAACTGTTGGCGTCGGTTCATTTGATGCTCGAGCCGATCCAGCTACCGGACTTGAGCCACTCAAATGTGTTTGATCCGACCACGTCCTCACTTCGGCCGGCAACACCTGCGGCGTCGGTACATAAGCCGGCGAGTGAGTCCGCCACGAAGATGAAGATGAGCAAACGGGATAAAAGCGACGAGGTGAAGTTGTTTTACCCCACTGGCGCCAAGAACTCGAACATGCGCGACTTCATCAAGGAGACAATTCAAAACCATTTTTCGACGGACGACTTTGGGTTAGCTCTCAAAGATCAAACACTTGGGATGTCTGCATCGGCTCCAAATTTCTACACATCAGACCCAACGTCAAATGCCCGAGCTGCAGTGAACGCAGACGGGCAAATACGGACGTCCCCATTAAAAGTGAGGAGGGCAAACAAGAAGAAAAACAAGCTCAGTGCCATCAAGTCGCCGGTAAGAGAATCTTTGGCGCCAAGCCATCTCCTTAATCCACATCTCACGAGGCAAGCTAAAGATGTTATCGCTGCAGTTCGTGCAAATTCGTCTAAGATAAACGAACTGATTTCGAAATAATACTACCGGTAGCATCACTCGTCCTTGAACCAAATGCTCACGTGCTCAACACCGAGAGAGATGTCTACTGCTATCTTCTCTTTTTGCCTTCGGTGAGGTTGATTTCAAGCGCCGTATTGTTGCATCCAGGTCTGTGCAAACAGTTCGCAAAACTTCATTGGTTTCTTTGGCTTGATCAACACGGAAGAATCCCATCTCAATGAGTTCTCGGATAGTTGACCGCTTACGCGGGTCTCGCTGAAGGCATGCGCGTACAAGACTCGTTAAACCTTTTGACGTAGACTCTGGGAGTGCAGGCAATCGAATGCCTTTAGGAGACACGGATCCACGCGTTTTGGTTGGTGACCGACTGGGGCTTCTGTTGAGAAACTGAATGTTACGGGGAGAAGCGGGAACTTTTCTGTCTATGGGCTCAAATGACTTTCGGGGTTGGAAGTTCTTGAATCCGTTGGCCATTTGCAGAGTTAACATGCCAACACACCAGACGTCGGTTTTCTCTCCCCAGAGACGACTATCGCGGAGAACCTCAGGAGCCTACGGATGAAGTATTCAGTGTATCGTCAAAGACCTGGAATTGTCACTTTCAACGAACAACTTCACTTTCCAAATATTTGCGAGTCCAATCCGCGTCTGTAGCCTTTGCCGACGAAAACAACGGCAGCAAACTGCGACGGAGACCAAAATCAGCAATTTTCAGGAGGCCGTAGCTGTCGATGTTCACTGCTTGCATCGTCAGATTTCTGCAGAACGAGTAGAACAATAGGAGATAATGAGAATACTACGCCATTTATCAGGAGTTCAAATCCATGCCTACCCATGATTAACACCGTGGTCATGCAAGAACGACAAACCCTGGAGCAACTGCAGCAGGTACCGTCGGATCGTGGGCTCCTTCATGGGCCCAAAAGATTCCAGAATCGTGCGCAATGTGCAGATTTCGTGATCGTCCTGAATTATGAAGAAGGAGGTCTTGTTTTGCAACGTGGTCTGATAGGTGACGAGGTTTGGGTGAGTAAGCAGCCGCAGCTCGTTTACACGGCGTCGCAGTTGGTTCGCAAGGTCACCAACTCCATCAAACTGGGTGAGTTGCCCTGTTTCACTCGCAATCTTCGTCAGATCACACATCTTGAGAATAACAGGGCGACACCCTGGTTCATTCAGTTCTTCTGGTCCCCTTGTTGCTGGGAATAAGATCCCTTGTGAATGTTGAACAGATCATTGGTAGCGATCTGTACCTTTAACTTAATTTTTGGTGCTCGCTTGGTAACTGGGAAAAATATGTAGTCGAGAAAGAGCTGGTAGTCGAAGTTTTGCTCGCTTTCCTCGCCCCGGAAGAAGAAGGCGCAGAACTGGGAAACCTCGTTTGCAGACCACTCGTGTATACGAAATAGTGTCAACTCAGCCACTACGTTGAGCACCGCGTCGCATGGCACCAAGCCAGTGCCATTCTGTAGAGCACACCCAGAAAATCAGTGAGCAAATAGGAGCGTTGCAGACGAAAATTGTTTAAGTTGTGCGTACCTCGTCGTAGCGCTGGAAGCAGGCGCTTAGCCAAGACCGTGCTGATTGACCAGACACGTTCGATTCATTACAGTGACAGCCAAGTGCCACCAGAATTCCCTCCCGAACACGGCTCGCACTAGCGATGGACACGCAGTGCGAAATTAAGCTGCCCATGTGCCCCTGCTATTACGGCTTTCGAAATAGCCAAGTCCGTTATTGCGCGAGTCAAAGCATAGCTTGATATTGACACAGGGACCATTCGAAATGAGGTAGTTTGGAGACATCTCACGCCTCGTCTCGTTAGAGAACTTGGCATTGTGCCACGTCCCTGGTCACTTGAGTTTGTAGTGATGTAGCCAGCCAAAGAAGGAATTACACCTTAAAAAGCAATGTGGGTGAGCGTGATCCTGATCATTTGCGCTTTCATCGCTGGCCATGCCTCGATGTATTACTGCGCCGTGTATCGGAAGAAGAAGCAGCAGCGACAGCAGATGCCGCAGTATCAAGGACAAGTGCCGGTTGTCGTGACGCCCCAAGGACCAGTCGAGTACCAACGTGCCTGAGATGGCAAGTGAATTTCCTGTTTGTGACACAATGGCCAGCATACCAAATTGTGGTCCCAGTCAAACATACCAGTCTGACAGCGGTAATCGAGTTAATTCATGTCATCCGGCAACTACATTGCAAAGAGCGTTTGTTTTTTTGGTAGGTTACCGACCGCGGTTTGACTCACCTTTGACTCACATTCAGGCATCCCCAACAATAGATATATCCAAAACAAAATCGTATTGGCAAGGCCAATTATCTACTAAGGGTTTATCCGTGTCTCGAGCCGTAACTTATTCTGAGGATGTCTGCATTTTTGTTATTTACTGCTTTGGGTTCCGTCCAGACCCGATTTGCTCTGTGATGTTGCGTCATGTGCCACCACATCTTCCTATGGTGCTGAAAATGATCAGCTTGTTGGGGGTGAAAGGATCGTACTGGGACGTAGCGACTGTGGAGCAGTGCTTGTAAGATGACTATTTCATGAATATGATTGCAGTAATTTATTGTTCTAACACTTTGTTGGGGTTATCTATTTGCTTTCGTTTAGGCCCACGAACAGATACTCATTTCGTACCTCTTGCTACAATAGATACTTCTCAAATTTTGAGCATGCCTTGCTTTCCTGTGAGCATTCTGACGATTTCAGCAGTCTTGCTAGTAGCCAAGCAATTAAATTGATTGTGCAGGCGAACCTCCTGTAGAATTTCAAGTCGCTTATCGATCCGAGCTGCTGCAGCCACGACTCGACGAACCGACAGTGATCAACAAGACTTCGTAAGCAGCTTCCAAACTGCACCAAGTACGGTTGCTCCAAAGCGCGCGCCACCATTCCTCTACCCCAGTACGCCCTGACCATCACTTTCGAACTTGCTTCCTACCTGGCAAAATAGCCTAAGTCTCTCAAAGCATCACCATGTGACTGCTCTGAGAACAAACAACGCCTTCGCCGCCCTCGACAGCTCGGTCGAGTTCAAGTCGTCGCCTGGTGACCGCATCGGCATTGGTGGCCTCGGTCACATCGCCATCCAGTTCATCGAGACGCAGCTCAAGAACTAGACTAGCAGGTTGATCAAAAGGCATTTTATCATAATATTTTATCATAATAACAAACGTGAACGGGGTGAAGGTTGTACTGCCGAGGCTCGCTTGTTAGCATGCATCAACAACTGAAGTCTTTTTCTTTTCATGGACCAATCTGGATATTAAGACATACATTTCAAGTTCTGCGCTGCAAGGAGGGTGTGCTAAACTCCCTGACGGGGTGTCGTTAGCTCTGCCACACCCAACGATCGATTGTCGCCCCCAGCTCCGCCAGATCGATACGGATAACATCATCTTCGTGTCCGGTCAGAACATCGGGCATCATTGTACCGTGATACAGCATTCGGAGCGGGAACGAGATCGATTCTGGCTCGCCTGCAGCATAATACTGCTCTGTGCTCGCCTCGTCACGTTGGAAGGTGATGGCACGTCGGCGAGTTGAGTAAATCTTGATACCGATGGCGACTTGTACAGCGGTGGTAGGGCGCATCCAACGCTGCAGTTTAGCGACGAGTTTTCCCCACGACTCGTTCTTGTAGGCAACTTCTACAATAAGAGTAGGCGAAGCTCCACGTGCCGCACCATTTGGTTTTAGTCCTCCGTCAGGCTCTTGGTCGCGATCACCAACGTCGCACGTTGGCGATGCTTGAATGGAAAGTTCCGAACCGAAGCGGGCCCCAGCGATGGCATCGATTTGAGAGGCAACATCGTACATGATGTGTCCGCCGCTGATTCATGGACTTGAGTAGGAAAGCTGTAGATCACCACGCGTCCAGTATCAGCCGTCAGTGGCTCGTAGTCCCAGCGCCGGAATCTCCTTCATGATTCTCGAGCCACCGACTAAAGTCCCGTCGGCTTATTGACTCAAACACCTCTACCGGACGACAGGTTGTTGCTTCGTCGTCCTCGTTGGTCACCGTTTCGAGATGGTTGGTTAGAGCCTCCCTCACGTGATTGATGCGCATCTTAAATCCTCGACGCTGGAATTGAAAACGCAAATTTCACTTTCCCAAGTGGATGGTCAATCGGTTTGTGCCTCCAAACAGGATTCTGGACCTAACGGGCGGAACTGACAAGGTGGAAGTATGTGGACTGTTCCAACTGGGAGTAAACTTCAAAGCGGTATTGAATTTGCTGTCTTCGCTTTCTTGGACTTCATCGTTCAACTGGTGGAATTGTGGTACGCCACCACAGCGCAAAATAATCGTCGTACGGTCGAATCTCAACACGAGCCGAAGCAATTCTCGGATTGCGTGTGTACATTATTTCAGCAGCGGTTTTGGTGCTTTTTACCCAACTCGTTCAAGTACTTCGTGCGCCGTACCAGCTCGCAACAGTATCTAAGTTCAAGCCATTAATACGCGATAAACAACTACGTTGACTCGCGTGCGTCGGCTGTAACACTCGATTGATTCCGATAAACCCACCTATCGAAGCAAAACGCGATACGGAAAGCCTGGTAGCCTCGATACAATCGGAATGCTTTTCAAGTGAAGCATTCAACCTACTCGCTAGTTGACAGCGACCGCATAGCTGCGTGGCCTTATAGCAAACTGATCTCGCGAGAATTGCTTCGCCCGGTGCGGTGGTCTTCTGTCGATGCAGGACATGGACAGCAACATAAACTATGACGCGGCAATTAAAGATAATGACGACAAGACTCTGGATAACGCAAATATGGAGGTCACTAGGAGACTTAAGAATGCGGGGAAGAAGGATGGGAGCATGACCAAGTAGACGCAAACAAAATGATTGAAGAGATCGAGGTCAAAACTCGACACCTGCAACACCAAATTAAAGCGTCGGTGTGGAAGCGAGCTTCACGAATAATGGATACGAGTTGGTCGGTGTCGGCACTTTCACATTCCCTGAACACGTTATAGCTACCCAGCATCAGCATCAGCGTCATCAACAGCAGAACCCGGGCTAGCACCAACAGGATCATCACCAGCATTGTACCATTTGTCTGCTGACCCATGGCATGAACTTCCACGTTCTGACTGGACGAGTTCACGGGCCTGGTCGAGCTGGCAGAAGTATTCCCTGTCAGCGTCCCCGACGAACATATTTTTTCTCTTCGGTCACTTTAGCTTTTGCCTCACATTTTTCTTCCGCTTCACGCACTGCTCGCTTACGTCCAGATCCCCATCTTCCTCGACCATAAATGCCTTAAGCTAGAAATTCGAGAGGAAGAGTGTGGACTGTCCAATTGAAAGCAAATCCGAAAGTGACACTGAATTTGCTGCCTTCACTTTCTTGGACTTCATAATCCAACTGGTGCAATTGGGGTGAAGAACGCCACCATAGCGCACGAATACGGTTACCAACAAATTTCAAAACTTACGATTTAGTTTGCTCCGAGGAGAACAGAACCGTAAGACACTCGAAAAGAGATTTTCCGCCCAAGTTCCGTTGAATCTGTGTAGATATCATTGGCTCCATCCCCAGGCAATGCTTAAAGGCTCAGGCTTGCAAACCGTCAGGTTCGACGCTGCCTGTGCCACTCAAGCAATTATCAGTAGAGACCGAGCCGACTGCAGCCAGCAGATCACTGCCCGCAGCTGCGATCGACCGTCTGGGACCACGACAGGCAACGAAGTGTATATCTCGTATTCACTATTTGTTCCGTTTAAACTTGCTCTCACAAGTGGATTAATATTCAGGAACGCCTTGCTTATCTTGCTGTTTCAAAGTTATGTGTAGGTGTTGTGACTCCAGGGCCAACGAAAACAATATCGACATGATGTAAGCACCGAGTTTAGCCAAGTTATGTTCGAGTGTTGACAAAGGTAATTGAAGACAGTAGTTAAAGCCAAACTTAACCTTTAACAAAACATTATCCGATGCAGCAGCAACTGGTGTGTATACCGTCTGATGAGAAACACTGTGCCGCAATTCTTCGTCTTGCTGCTGATCTTACATGCGGCATCACGAAATTCCTCGGTTGTTTTCAGCTGTTTGCGCCACAAGCACAAATAACTCTAGAAAGGCAATCAACCAACAGCCAAAATGGGATGGCATCTATCGAGGAGAGCTTGAGTGGTTGCTGCTGCTCGGATGATACGATCTTGACTGAATACATGTGGGAGCAGCAGTTTAATGTGTGTGGGCATTCTTAGTCTTGTGACGAGATAGCAGACTCCCCGGCCACAGCCGTGAAGGAAGACCTTTGATGAAAGTCATATATTCACTGCCTCAAGTCAGATCTCTTAACTACAATGTCGTGAACGTGGTGTCTACAACTTCAAATTGCGTCGTCATTAGTAGTTGCCATTAAAATGCGGGGCCCCACTACCCCTTACACTAACGAAAGGTTTGAGCCATCATGGCGCAAATGACAAGATAGTCAAATAGTGGCGAAAATGTATCTGCTTGGGAGCCTCGACCGTGGCAACCATACTCAAGGAATTCGTTCCAGCAGACACGGGTATTACCTGTTTTCGTCTCCATTAAACCAAATCATCGATTAGCGTCCCTAAGTCCGCCAGGTCGATACGAATACGGTCGTTCTCGTGTCCGGTCAACATGGCGGGAATTGTTGTACCGTGATACAGCAGTCGGAGCGGGAACGAGATCGATCCTGGCTCGCCTGCAGCAAAGTACTGCTCTGTGCTCGCCCCGTCGCGCTGGAAGGTGATGGCACGTCGGCGAGTTGAATAAATCTTGATACCGATAGCGACTTGTACAGCGGTGGTGGGGCGCATCCAACGCTGCAGTTTAGCGACGAGTTTTCCCCACGACTCGTTCTTGTAGGCAACTTCTACAATAAGAGTAGGCGAAGCTCCACGTGCCGCACTCCTTGGGTTTAGTCCTCCGTCAGGCTCTTGGTCGCGATCACCGACGTCGCACGTTGGCGATGGTTGAATGGAAAGTTCCGAACCGAAGCGGGCCCCAGCGATGGCATCGATTTGAGAGGCAATATCGTACGTGATGTGTCCCGCCGTTGCTTCGTGGACTCGAGAAGGAAAGCTGTAGATCACCACGCGTCCAGTATCAGCCGTCAGTGGCTCGTAGTCCCAGCGCCGGAATCTCCTTCATGATTCTCGAGCCACCGACTAAAGTCCCGTCGGCTTATTGACTCAAACACCTCTACCGGGCGACAGGTTGTTTCTTCGTCGACGTCATCCTCGTTGCTCACCGTTTCGAGATGCTTGGTTACAGCCTCCCTCACGTGGTTAATACGCATCTTATACGCTGGACTCAAATGTCACTTTCCCAAGTGATGAATGGGCTTATGCCTAACAGGGATTGCAGCCCTAACGGGTGGAACCGGCAGGCTGGAATAAATTCGAATTTGCTTCTGTGCACGACAAACGGGTGTCATACGGCTACAAACAAGAGAATGTGAGATCACTTCTTTCAAAACGTGCGATTTAGTTTAGCTTTGCCACCGCAGTTCCGTTCGGCTTGGCCCCGGTTGCATCCCTTAGTCCTGATTGTTCAATTTTATTGATGACCTCACTGTCGTTCCAAAGCAAGTACTTCGATCCAGAATATTACGACCCAGCACCAAGCTCGCAGATGTCATGTACTTCCGAAGCATTCTATGTTAACGTAAGCGTGGTGAGTTCATTGCCGTCTACATTGATGCCAGTGCAGTATTTTAGAAGACGCGCGGAAGCACGCCATTGTAAGCGACCACGAATGATGGCTACGCTACGTTACGCTCGCTCACGGGGCCGGGTGTCTCTGCTGTCGGACGCAGCACCCGGCTGATGCCGATCTCCGTAAGTGGTTGCACGAGTGTCGACGGCGTCACCACTCGCTGGCCTTGCAGTCGCGCCTTCAGGCTGCTGCAACTGATAGCGACACAGTCCAAACCAAACAAACGGTTAGTGGCAATGCTGAGTGCAGCAAACACTGCTACCAGGTGCCGTACCTGGAGCTGTGAAAGCGCTTGAGCTCCTTGGTCACGTGGGTCGAGAAGAGCTCCGTCTCCGAGGTTGTGGGGTCCAGCGACCGCATCTTGCGCTTCTGACTGGGACTGCTGTCCACCAGCACTACAGTCAACACCAAGCAACAACATCAAGTTAACCTCACGAAAGCACTACCCGGTAGTTTGCCTACACAACGTACGGCACGAAGTGGAGGCGAGGGTCTTGAGTTTGTTGTACGGACGACGCACTCGCTCCGGCGTTTCGAACGGTACGAGAGCTGGTCGGATGGAGTCGGACTTGCGATTCGGAGACCCGATCGGTTGTGTGGGGGTCTCCACCTGCACCTGCACGTCCGCAGTGACTGCGGTTGTTGTTGTTGTCGGATTTGCATTTGCAGTCGGTGACAACGTTGCTCGGTCGACCTGGTCGTCGACTGAGACGGCACTACGTGCGCTCCGAGATGACCCGGGGTGGACACTGGTACTCCACTTCCCACCACGGCACGACGTCGCTGCTGCAACTGCTGGATGTGGACGCCGGTGTCGACTGTCCGGTGGTGAAAGACGCGTCACCCGTTGCAGGGGCATCGGCGTCGATCGTCAACGCTAAACGAGATTTTCGAGACGCGAACACCTTCCTCGATCGACGTTGACTTGTCCGAGTCGTGAGGCTGCGGTTCGGTGGGGCTGTGGTGGTGGTGGAAGTCGTCGCTGAACCGACGACCAGACAGGGCGAGGTGATCATCGAGAGCCCTGCCGGTGGGGTCTCGACCTCGTCACCCTGGGGGTGTACTCTTTGGACTCTCCATCATGTCGAGTTTGCTGTGCTGCTAAAATCTCTCGGATGAAGCGACCTACAGACGTTTGCGAGATCACGGCGACGGAAGATAGAGAGCCGGCCGTCGCCTCACCTCGAGATCCTCGGCGTGGGCAGCAGTTGTGGCACGCTGAGCGGCCGTGACCAAACCGTTTTTCCACTTTGTGCTCTAACTGAGCTCGGCTCCCATCACGCAACGCCTCGAGAGACATCCAGCTAAACTTATCCAACGTTGGTGCGTCCGAAGTGCTCTCGGATTCCAACCACCGGACTTTGCTACGCCGGACTTTCACGCTTCGACTCGACAATGTTCCTGCAGAAATTGCTGGATCCTGAAGATGAACGTCGACGCCGCGTGAGGCGTGCGCGGATCGTACGACGCAACCGAATCAAAAAGGAAGTTGCTCAAGGTTTGCCGCTTCGTCGACGACGCGTGCCACGTGCAAGCGATTATGCGCTGCAGCTAGACAGCGAAGAATGGAGCGAATCGACGACGTCACCATACCAACCAACCTTTGGTGGTAATTCAGATGAGTCAAAGCAGAGCCGTGGAGCTGGTCGTGTCAAGCTGATCCGTGCTCTTTCTCAGCAGTCAACGCTTTCGCCGTCGCCCACATTGAGCAATTATACATCGGGTGCTAGCTTATCAGCTTCGACTTCAAGTCCTTCGACAGGGTCTTCGACGGTGTCGTCGTCTCCGGCTTTTACCGTTTCTGCTGACATGAAGCATGATAAGCGTTTGATGTCGCCGCATATCCGTGCCCGGTGGAAAGAAGCTGTCCAGCGGGTTGTGTTCCAGCGTCATGAGGAGATTTTGGCCAAGGATCCGAACAGAAAGTGGAGACAGGAGCGCTTTGGCTTACTGCTCTTTGCCAAACAGGACTATGCTCGTGCGAGCGAGCATTTGAACAAGGCAATTACTCTAGGCGCCACATCCAGCCTCTGCTGGCGACGGCTAGCCGAAAGTTACTTTCACATGTGGGACGATGGTGCCGAATGGGAACTACTCTGGGCTTGTCGGGCTGCGTACGAGCAAGCTCTTAGTCACCTAGAAGTGGCTTGCAATCCATTTGTGCTACTTACCTACGCGAAAGTGCTCGAGATGCTGGGTAGCTACACCGGCGCTCTCACTATTTGCGCCTCAATCCTGCAGACTTTCCCGAAATTTGAGCAACTTCGCGAGGTCAAACTTTGTTTTGTTCTCCTCCAGCGCTATCAACTCTTTTCGTCATCGTCATCGAATGATCCAGGAGTTGAAGGTGATGCCGTAGCGAGATCGGGAAAACAAGCGCTGCTAACTAAATGCATCGGGTATACGCAGGAGTTGCTTCTAGACAAGGCGATTACCGAGGTGAGCTCGATTTTTCTTCAGCACGGTCATCTTGTAGGCCGACTTCATATAACGCAGCCGTTGTCTGACAGGGACCGCGGCATATCAACGTCATGTACTTGCATACAAGACTGAACGAGCTACTGTCTGAGGCCACAGCGGCCGAAGCCCCTGCAGGTCAGAATCAAGTCGCAAATGCACCAAAGACAGAAGGACAGATTCAGACTCCTGCGGCGCCTAAGCCAAAGATTGTCCTCTCCAGCATTGACATTTTGTTTCAGGAGCTTTGCAAACTAGCAACGAAAGATGGACGCATTGCACCGCCACCAGGCGTAAAGTGGAAGGCCTGGAAGAGCCGCAGCGAGACTTATACAGCATTTGCAGAGTACTTTCGATCACAGGGCGAAAGTGTACTTGCGTCTGATGCGCTGTCTCGATCACTGGAGCTCTTAGAAGCTCTTCCAAGTGAGAAAAAATACTGGGAAACGTGCTAATCCATGGAGAGGTACGACGGAAGATCAGCGGCACAAGAGAATTTCTGTGTATGTAGTGCTTGCGCGGAATTACTACCAGTGCAACCAAATGGAGAAGGCCATTCGAGCCATGGAAGCTGTATTTCAACTTGATTCTCTGCATGCTGAAGCCCGCGCAAGTCTTACAGAATGGTTTCCCGCTAAGTGGCAGTAAGTTGCCGTTTTTAAAGGCTTCCTTCCTGTCTATATTATTTTTGCTGACGAAAGCTGCTCGTGACGATGACACAGATATCGACTAGAATTAGAGGATGCCAGCCAGGTACAAATCGCGCGCGTGCTACGCGGCATATGGGGGCGTGAAATTGCGTGCTTATTTCGTCGGGAAGCTCAGTATTTAGCTGAGAAGAAGTACCGCGAAAATCCGTACCATCTAGGCTGTCGACGTCATGTCCTCCGGCTACTGCGCGACAAATATGCATCGCTGTTCGTAGCACAGGATCTTGCAGTTCGCTGTATTCAGCGTCGTGCTAAGAAATATCTAACTTACGCTCGTGTGCGATCGAAAACGGAAGGCCAGCACGGCAAACGCTTACACGAGCTGGTTCGTTCTGTGCACTCGATTGTGCTCAGAAGCAGTGCTGATCAAAGTTGTGTTTCTTGGTGCTCATAGAGAAGCAAGTATCAAACACGAAAGTATCGATATAATCGGCAGGTTCGAACTAAGCTGGCTGAGCTGCTTCCGGATGAATACGAAAGCCGATTCTATCGCGAAGAATGCAGTGCCCTTCGAATCCAGGTGGGTGGGTAGATAGGTAGGTTGTCTCCCTAAATTTCAGCACACACTGTCACTACACGAAATAACTAAGTGTTCGTGTTTTCATTGTCGTTTTGTTACTGCCAGCGATGCTTCCGTGGTAATCGCATCAGACGCGAATTTCGTTGTCTACGCGCTGCTAAACGGCAGCAGCGACAACTCCAACAGGATGCCGTATGTGCAATCCAGCGATTCTTCCGTCGCTATTGCCGAGCACATAGCAGCCCTGCGCCAAATGCTGAGGAATTACTTTTCCGAGTTCAGAATCAGCTTGCACGCGCTAGAAAGCGGCTTGCATTGATGCTTCAGCGTCTCTATCGTCGTTGGAAAGCCCCCAACTCCGCAAGAAATCAACTCTGTTTGCTGTGTTTGAAGCCGAGGCAAGCGAGCAACGTCGAGTTCTCCTTGAACACACCAGTGTTCTCAAAATTCAAAGACAGTGGCGCCTATACACGGCTGGAAAAGCTTTGGGAGGGAGAGTAAGTAGTCAAGCGCACGTGCTTTTGTTGAGCATTTTTTCTCCGCTCAAAGACGACAGACATACTTGAAAGGGGATCTGGATCATGCAGCTCGCAAGATTCAAGCCTTATACCGAGGCAAACTTATGCGTAAATTTCTAGGGCTGCTTCGAGACAGGATTTTGGCACCTCCATGCCCAAGGCCAGTCGTTACACTGATCAGGAAGTGTGAGAAGCAGCAGAAAGAAGGAGTAGAGACACTCGCAGTACTTCATTCGATTGACAACCTGGAGGAGAAACGTGCACTTTTTGATCATTCCGTGATAGTATTGGGAGGCGCACTACGATCAGGTTCTCCACCAACAAATGAAAGCTTCCCCTACAGCATCTCGTGTCTGCAATCCAATACAGCACGGTTCTGAAATGTCTGGTGATTGCTAGTGGGGATTTCGCAGGCGATAGGATTATAACGCTTCTCCAGGCACTTCAAACAAGGCGAGCTCTCCGCGTGCTTGCATTAGGGAAGATCAACATCATCTTGGGAAAAATTACTACAAACCAAGAAGGAGACGCTGCAAACGGTTCTCCAACGAAGTCTACCGACTCCTTCGACATGGATGAAGAAGATATTGCTACTGGACCTACTCTGTCAATGGCCCTCAGTCAGCGATCATTATTGCCACCATCTTCTCCGCAGCCTCACCAAAAGCGACAACCCAGTGCGATGCAAACCATTGCCAAGGCGTTGTGCACTTCTAATTTCCTGTTGGAAGAGTTGTATCTCGAGCAGAATGCTCTGTTGCAACGACCCCAGGAAGGTGCAATCGTAGCCGACATTGTATCCGACTACTTTTTGCTCGCTACGGTCGTCTCCACACGTTGGTCATTGCCAACATGAGGTTCTCAGATGCGAACGCCGCGCTATTAGGTGCAGCGCTGGCTATCAATACCGTGCTACAGAAGCTGGATCTCCACGGGAATTTGTTGTGCGACAGGGCTGCCGTTGCCATGGCCAACGATGGCCTTGCCCACAACAAATCGCTCCGTTATTTAAATTTGGCTGAGAACACCATTGGTAGCGCCGGCGCCAAGGCACTTTTTAAATGCTTGACGACATCCAATCGATCACTGCAAATACTGGTCCTTCGGAACAATCATCTGATGAGCGATGTTTTGCCATCACTGTTTGAGGCTTGGCAAGTGAACCCGGTGATCGACAGCGTCGACCTCGCAGGGAATCTAATCAACAAATACCATTTAAAGCAGGTCCGTGCTGCTACTGCCGAGCGCCGGGAAGTTACGCCATCAAAGAGAACCAGGACTTGCGTATACTACTAGCTCGAAGACGTTTCGGTAGCCGCGATGTCGGCTCCCCTTTGGCAGGAAGGGCATCGGAATATTCGCCACCACCCTAGTTTCGCCTTCAAGGAGAGGTGATTTCAAGAAAAACAAGAACGCACCACTTTCGCCAAAGAAATGGTTGAGTGCGAACGCTCCAAAGATCATCTCACCACTTCACTACCCTGCTGTGGCAAATCGGGAGGCTCACGAAATGCATCCCGCGCCAAAGTTCTCGGTGGAAAATATGTACGCACCAGTACAGCCATACAAAAGGACGTGAAGGCACCGCCATCATCTGTTAGACTCACATCCCCGTCTAAACTCCCATCGTTACCAATACAGAAGCGTTTGGCGTGGTGAAATTGAAAAAATCACGAAACCCCCAGTAAAGTGAACACGACTGACACATTGGAGCGACACGTCCACTTCTTAACAGTCTCCTTTTCACGAATGAAACGTTTGCGCGTCGAGCTAATAGGTTGAAGCGGCGGCGATGGTGCCGACGCGCATGACGAAGGTGCCCATGAGAATGAACCCGTTCTGGAACACAATGGAGGCCCCAGGCCACGCCGACTCGTCGTATGGATTGTTCACATAGGTGTGAGTGAACACCAACACCGACCCAACCAGAGCAGCCACCGACAACGCCATGCAGAACACCACGAAGCACCTAAGCAATAAATAGCAATACACATGTTAGCTATGTTTCTTACACTGTTTTCGGTGCGGTGCGAAATGCTTCGAACCGAGCTCGGGTGGCCACGTCGTCACCGTAGGCGAATCTGGCGTCTTCAGAGAGAATTCCCCAGTCCACAGTGTTCACTCTACAATGTACAATATATTGAGAAAAAAGTATTGGTCTTCAATATTATTGGCGCAATAAAAGTATGTTTTCACAATGTATACAGGAAGAAGGCGAGCGTAGACACGATCCCAGGCAGGTACTTGACAAAGTCGAAGGGGATCTGCGAGTCGTGGAAGGCTGCGGAGGCCGCACCGTCGGCCAGCACCCACCAGCCCACACCCACAAGCAACCCCGCCGCATAACTGCCAGCCTTGCCTGGATCCGCGCCCATCGAGGAAGAAGTTATTGGTATGTATTGTCTGTCACTAATGTGAAACTTAGTTGATGTTTTGTAGTGACGGGTTTATGAGTTTGGCATCTGGAAGCTGGATAAAACTTTTCCGTTGAGTTCGCTTGGAAACAGTTGTGGGGCACCACATGAGTTGCTTAATGTTGAACACTGCACCATGTGACGGATTTGCTTAACGTTAGGCAAAACTCATGTGGTAATCGCTGATTCAAGTTTATCTTTCAACCGTTAGATTTTAGTAAGTCTCTGTCTTCGGGAGGCTGGTGACATAATATATTATACTACAGTCAAATACCTCGATCCGATTTGAGGCGGGGACTCTTGATGCAGGAAAAGGACTGAGATAATACGGTAAGTAATGACGCGCCAAGAGTTGTAGGTTGTTATACTGAGGGGTGGATAAGCTGTCCAGTAGTAGCCAACCACAAAACGCCTGGCAGTTTTGGTTAAGACTGAGGTTGCACGCTGAACCACCAGTGAGTTTATTTAAGGAAAGGAAGGGCTGCTGCATCCGGCTGGGGGTGTCAGCATCTGAGGTGACTTGGCATCATGAAGTCAAAGAAAACTAATGGCAGATTACAAGCGCAAAGACGATTGAGGGTATCAACTGGTTTTGCTTTTTAACAGGATCAGCGATGCTTGCAGCCACGTGGTAGATTTGAATGGTTTGACTGACGGAGTGGAAATGGGTCGTCACTTTGACCTACCAATTCTGCCAGCTGCCGTCTGCTTCCTGAGCAAAATACGATGATCACAAGTTCTTATCGCCAATATAATAATAAGATCTCCTCATTTAAAGTGTTTGGTCGGACCCGGATTCCCAGAAAGGAAATCGAAACCGGAGGGGATTATCTATTTTGCGTGGCTCACGCTTGGAGACAAGTTGCTCTTCCATTTTCAGCAACAAGACGAAGCATGCCGCATCCACGTGGTGGGACCGACCCAAAAAGCAGACCAAGTTAAAGGCTAATCAGCCATCTAGCCTGCAGTTTTCAATTTGGTGCGATCAGAGCAATAGATTAGCACCTCAATAGCGACATGCACGTACTGAAACCTACCGGTGTTTTTGACAGCTGAGGGGATCCCGGGGTCACGCTGCGTTTATATCTTGGAATTAATAACGTGGACTTTGATGTATAGCTAGACAACACCAAAAAACAGTTCTATACAAACCCAGCTGAATTGCCATATTTTTGTGGCAGGCACGACAACACTCTTTGCATGTGCCATCTTATTTAACGTTAGCACTGCTTAACACACAAAGAGGTTTGGTTCGTCATGTAGCTTACCGCACCTATCGATCTTATTCCTCAATCCGTCGTTTAACAGCTTGTCGTCTTATGAATTCTCGACGATGGCATGCCTTATGAGGTGGCAGAGTCTGTAATGTTTTGTGCCTTGGGACCTGAGCTGTCGACCACTGACGTTTGCGACGATCTGAGACATCATAATCGCTTTGTCCTTCTTGCGGTCTAGTCCGAGCTTTCAACCCCGCAGTTCACCATGGGCAAGGAAAGGTTTATCGTGAACCCGTTCCCGCAATTCTCGATCTCGCCTGACGACCGATTGGAACTCCAAGACCTCGCGAACAACATCATCATGACCAACCTCGAGCACTACAACACGTACGCTTCAGGCAAACGCAACGTAGATCCTAAACGCTGGAAAAAGGTCAAGACGCGCGAACAACTCCGAGTGTATGCGGAACGTCTGGAATCTTCCAATGCTGCCAAAGGCAGTGGTGAACTGTCAGGGTCAGGCCTTCCGATGATTCTCTGTGCTGGATCGATGGAAGGCAAGATGGACGATCTGATCTACGGCGTCATGAGTGAGGACCTGGAGACCATGCGCATCAATGCGTCCTATGTCGACCAACTCAGTGGAGCCGCTGTGCTGGACTCGATTGTGGTGCCGTCTCTGCAAGAACCTCTTCAAACGCTGCTGGTCAAGTGGATGGAGCTTGATATCCTCTCTCCTCGACTAGCCTCGTCAAGAACCGAGACTACGTGTATATTGAAGGGACAGGCTTCATCCAGTCTGCAAACGGCGAGCGGCTAGGATACCATCTCCTCCACTCGGTGAGTTTTCCCCAAACGCACGAGCTGCCGAACCGAGTCCGCGGCAACGTCTCAATCATTGGGTTTTGGCGTCAGTCCGACCCAACACAATGGAGATCTATGCGACCGGCATCTTCGACCCTTGTGGTGACATGATCCGCATGCTTATCGTGCCCGGGATGGCGAAAGCCTTTCTATCGAGTGTGAAGTACGCGTACTGCGGACAGATGAAGAAGCTCACGTTCATGCTGGAGAAAGCCTACGCTGAGTCGAAGCAGCATGGAACGCCGAACAAGAAAACATTTGCGTCACTTGCTCGGCCCCCATTACGAGTCGCCGACTCGGCGACTTTGCTAAGAGTAACAGCACATGCAAGTTGTGCTTTGGCCACTTGTGCCACGCCTGCAAGGTTGTGCGGAAGTTGCTTCATTGACCCGGATATGTTGATGGGCCAGCGGAAGGTGACGTTTTGCACGGCGTGCATTAGCTCAGTGACGAGCATGAACGCGTCGGACTGCGCCCGAGCGAAAATGCTGACCGGAAAGGGTGCAGTCATCCACTCGAGTATGGAGACAAGTTCGACTGTGAGCGGAGAGTCTGCTAGTGAGATCTCGTACGGCAGCTCCTAGAGCTCGAACGCCGTCCGTTGTCTACAGACGTTAGGTGTACGTATGCCTATTGCTTTTCAAATCTAGTATGTTTTCAAACAAACACCACTTTTGCGCTGAACTTCGTTTACCACGATAATCCTTGGTGTTCATTAAGTGAAAACATTACGTCATTTAGTATGGCAAGACCAACTGGGACAGCAAATCTGCTGCTGATGTTCATCTGATCAGACACAATCAATATTTCCCTGTGCTGTTGTCGACTCAAGGACGGTTTTTGTGAGTATGTACGTATTCATTTACTGTGAAGACTGCTGAGACGAATGTCTACCACCGTTGAGAACACTCCTAGAGCTCTCTGTGCCGGTGTGTATTATTGTGTTGCAGGAAACCTATCGAGCATTGCGGTAATAACATCTACCGGTAATCAAACCTTTACAGTGCAGCCTGAAGTGCGTCTTGTCCAAGGCGAATATTCTGAACGCTTTGCTTGCGGGCAAAGCCTGGGTTCTTCATTTTCTTACCACAAGCAACATCTGGAGTGGAGTCTGTCACGCACCGGTATCACGATTATACACCCGCTGTGATTACACCACAAAGAATGAACCAAAAATGTTCTCCTGGTTAAGGCGTCGAATACCAATATCATTGCAGGGATCACCGTATTTTGCTTTGGTCCTGTAAACAATGATCGATTTTTGATGAGTTTGCTTCGGGGGCTATATGAAAACGTCAATCTTGCCAGTTCAGCCAACCGTTTGATTTCACATGAGAAAACTCTATCCCCAATAGGCCCAGCACAAGCCTGCAAACAGTGAATCATTGCCGAATTTACATCCTTCGGAAACAATGCTGTCATCGACGCAAACAATGCTACCAGCAGTGTTATAGTACGTCAATTATGTGAAGATGATGCGTTTGGTTTGTTGCTGCATATCTGTATGCACTGTTGTTTGAGCTGCATGGGACCGGAATGTGTTGCTGCTGTCGGGAGAATGACGAACTGAAGTTGCCGACATCGTCTGATCATGCTGAGCATTATGACGTCGAAACACATACCAACACTCACTGATAACCCACAGCACACCATATTCCTTGCTCTGCATGTGTACTACGCGTCATGGTAGACTACTTTAGTATGCAAGGAAATACACTCCGTATAACACGATCATGTTGTTCAAATTCTTTGCTTCCATTAGCCGAAAGGCCCCGTACCTTGTCAAGCAGACCACAAGCAAGAAGTCAGGCGGTTTAGTGAGTGGCAACCTTGAAATTGCAGGTGTCGACGGTTCTTGTGAGTTCAGCTCCTGGATTGTGTCATCCGTTGAAGATAGGCACTCGATGCCGAAGCAAACTTTGGGTTCGGCTACTTGATCATGTAAGGCTGAACCGGGACAACAGGGCCAAGCGTTTTCTTCCAGACAGGGTTAGCCTCCAGACGTCCAAGGAAAATACTTGGTCCGATCTGTTTGCTTAGCTGGGCAACGCAGTCGCGCGCGGCGAACTTTGCAAGACGGTTCGTACCTTGCAGTGTGAATACCATGGGGTCGAAGAACAGCTCGAGGTATCGCTTGCACACCTTCTTTCCCAGTGACTCACACATCAGTGGCAATTGCTTCCACACCGTCTCCTGAAGAACGGCCGTCTGTGGGAAGTGGCGCAGAATAGCGATATCTGCAACCTGTGGAAGATATTTCACTGCCAGCTCGGGCGCCACGTTACAAAGTTCGCGCACCATGTAAATAGCGCCATCAGCGTGTTCCCATGGTTCCTTATCACGATGTTCGTGGCGCTCGAACAACTTCGGTTCCAGTGAGCAGCACGAAAATGCCTGCTTGCTCAGGTGCTTCTTCTCAGATCGCATCAGCTCGTCGTACTCTTGCTGTGACATAGCTGGCTGTTTCTTCGCGAGGGGAAGATACTCTTCCGTGACCTTAATCACGCGGTCTAGCGCTTCTTGACCATAGGCGCGAATAACATTACCCAGCGCAATTGCAGCATCTTCGCGCACCGACCAGATATCGTCCGACAAATGGTCAATCCACAGGTGGTACAATTCATCCAGGAACGGTCGGCACTCGTCAGGGAAACCCAGCACCAGTTGGGCGGACGCCAGACACGCCGCATCTCGCACAAGGTTCGACACGTCGTAAAAGCAGATGAGCAAAGCCTGCATGAGGCGACCAACGTGTGGGCGAACTGCCGTCGGATCCACCTTTGTTCCAAGCTCCGCAATGCATTGACACGCTGATTCACGCACGCAGTGGTTCGTCATCTCCACGTAATAGTCCACGATCTCTTTGGCGTACTTGGCCACCATGGCGCGTCCTTGTTGGCCCATGATCATCCTCCACGACTCCTGCGAGTACTTTTGGACACGCTCGGCAATGTAGTAGCGGTTCAAGCACAGTCGTGGCAGAAGAATAGGAGATACACCGCACGCCCCTGCTCCGTGAGCTTCAGCAGAAACGTTCTCGCCGCGATGGAGGCGGCGTACCGCACCTGGCACCAGTTGTCCTCCATGCCGCGCTTGATGCACTTGTTCAGGACGTCACTGATGCTGGTGTGGTGCGCTTCAAGAAACCCGACGGGTGCACTCTCCGACAGCACCGTGACGGTATCGAGCCCCACGACACGCACGTGGCGGTTGATGTGGAAGCAGCTCTTGGTGGCGACGAGTTCCAGAATCTCGGGGGTCAAGTAGACAAACTCTCTGGTTCCGTCCTCCGTCGTCTTCTCCTCCAAAAGGCCTCACCGCTGCCCTGAATGATGAACTTGAGTGCACAGAGCGAGCTCTCGAGAGCTTTCCAGCCACTGACATCGTCCAGTCTGTAGGGCGTGGACGGCGTCCTGGGCGTGCTCTCGGGCGACTGCGGGGGCGTCTCCATGCCGTTCGTGCTGATGTTGTCGTCCAGTTCGTCGAATCCTGTCTCTTCAAAGTCCGGCGACCTGCTGAGGTTGGCCACGACCGAGTCCACTAACTGCGGCGTAAACTCGCTAGTGACCCACTTGAGGTCCCACGTGGCCAAGACGCGGAGCAACTTGGCCACGCACATGCGCACGCGGGGCTCATAGCACTCCACGTGCTGGTGCACCGTCTGCGCCACCGTCTGCGTCAAAAACGCGTCCGACAGCTGGCCCAAGTCTGTGGCGGTATCCACGTCCGGACGGTGCAGATAGCGCGCCTGCAGGTCGCGTACGACCACCAAAAAGACCGCCACTGGCTCCCAGCGCTCCTGGCCGTAGCGCAGCAGCGTCAGCAGCTCCTGCTGCAGCAGCTCGCGGCGCGTCTCCTCGTCGCCGCCGAGACCTAATTCCGCGTCGTCCGTGGGCGAGTGCGCGAGCGTCTTGACGGCGGCGGGGCTTCCAGCAGGTGCAGAAGCGCCTGCGCAGAGTCCACGGCCCCCTGCGGCACTTTGGGGCGGTGCTTGAGCGTCTGGAGCGCGTTCTCGGCGCGAGAGAGCTCCATCCTGAGGGTCAGACCTTGAGTCCTTGAGCGGGCTTCGGATAATGAGAAAAGGTTTGGGAAAATACTGATAGTGACAAGAGGAATATCGCGTTCGGAAAGTGTGAAGCGAGATGTAGCCATGCCAATGGTGAAAATGCTGTAGACGAATAAAGACGTGGGGTATCTATCTACAGGGACCCGGCGCTGCGTCCCAGCAAATGACTGAATACAGTTTGCATTGGGAAAATGCGCAGTGGCTCGTCATGTCTTCATTCGATGCCTCCCACATCGACGAGAACGAGACTGTCGACCGATACTGCTGCAGTTTCGTGGCCTGGGTGAGTTTAAGAAGATTTCATCGTCAACCGGAGAGTTGGCGAGCGACCGAGAACGCAATCGCAGAGAGCGCAGGTCTTGCCAAATTGAAAGAGATCCGACCTTTGTAGGCTCAGTTTAAGGGGCTATCGAAAGTGTGGAGTGCGTGGCTGAGCGTGCATTAAATCGCGGTGTTGATGGAGCCTGTCATCGATAATCGAACCGACGTGAACTTCGAGCTCACTCGCTATCAACGATTCAAGGAAGGTGCTGAGCGAATCCGAACAAGGGCACGCTGAAGGATCAATTGTTGGAAGACATCAACTCGGTATCGCCGGAATCTGAAGACAAGAAAAACACACTCGGCATGTGCCACTCGATTTTCTAGCTCAAGGCGTTCATGGTCGAGGAAGATGGGGATCTGGACGTAAGCGAGCAGTGCGTGAAGCGGAAGAGAAATGTGAGACGCATGCAAAGGCTGAAGGGACCGAAGACACAAAAGTATGCTCGTCGGGGACGCTGGCAGGGAATACTTCTGCCAGCTCGACCAGTCCCGTGAACTCGTCCAGTCAGAATGTGGAAGTTCATGACATGGGTCAGCAGACAAATGGTACAATGCTGGTGATGATCCTGTTGGTGCCGGCCCGGGTTCTGCTGTTGATGACGCTGATGCTGGATAGCTATAACGTGTTCAGGGGAATAAAAGTGTCGACACCGACCAACTCGTATCCATTATTCGTGAAGCTCGCTTCCACACCGATGCTTTAATTTGGTGTTGCAGGTGTCGAGTCTTGACCTCTACCTCTTCAATCATTTAGTTTGCCGTTTACTTGGTCATGCTCCTATTCTTTCTTGTCCGCATTCTTAAGTCTCCTCGTGACCTCCATCTTTGCGCCATCCAGAGTCGAATCAAGTCTTGTCATCATTCTCTTTAACCACCGCGTCATAGTGTCCATGTCCAGCATCGACAGAAGACCACCGCACTGTGCGAAGCTATTTCGCGAGATCGGTTTGCTATAAGGCCACTCAACTATGCGGTCGCTGTCAACTAGCGAGTAGGTTGAATGCTTCACTTTTGAAAAGTCTTCCGCTTGTATTAAGGTTACCAGTCTTTCCGAATCGCGTCTTGCTTCGATGGGTGGGTTTATCTGACTCAATTGAGTTTTACAGCCGACACACGCGAGCCAACAAAGTTGTTTGTCGCGTATTAATGGCTTGAACTTGCGTACTGTTGCGAGTTGGTATGGCGAACGAAGTACTTGGACGAGTTTGGTAAAAGGCACCAAAAACGCTGCAGCAATAATGTACACAGAAGCAGCGCAATCCGAGAATTTCTTCGGCTCGTGTTGAGATTCGACCGTACGACGATTATTTTGCGCTGTGGTGGCGTACCACAATTCCACCAGTTGGATGATGAAGTCCAAGAAAGTGAAGGCAGCAAATTCAGTGTCACTTTCGGATTTACTTTCAAGTGGACAGTCCACACTCTTCCATCCTACCGGTTCCGTCCGTTAGGTCCATAATCCTGTTGGGAAGGCACAAACCGATTGACCATCCACTTGGGAAGTGAAATTCGCGTTTTCAATTCCAGTGTCGAGGAATTTAAGATGCGCATCAACCACGCGAGGGAGGCTGTAACCAAGCATCTTGAAACGGTGACCAACGAGGACGACGTCGACGAAGCAACAACCTGTCGTCCTGTAGAGGTGTTCGAGTCAATAAGCCGACGGGACTTTGGTCGGTGGCTCGAGATTCATGAAGGAGATCTCCGGCGCTGGGAGTACGAGCCACTGACGGCTGACACTGGACGCGTGGTGATCTACAGCTTTCCTACTCAAGTCCACGCAGCAACAGCGGGGGATAATAGCAAACGTTCTTATGGAGATCACTACAATCGCGGGTACACCCGATGTTATCAGGACTCTTTACATTGAAGCATCGCCAACGTGCGACGTCGGTGATCGCGACCAAGAGCCTGACGGAGGACTAAACCCAAGGAGTGCGGCACGTGGAGCTTCGCCTACTCTTATTGTAGAAGTTGCCTACAAGAACGAGTCGTGGGGAAAACTCGTCGCCAAACTGCAGCGTTTGATGCGCCCCACCACCGCTGTACAAGTCGCCATCGGTATCAGGATTTATTCAACTCGCCGACGTGCCATCACCTTCCAGCGCGACGGGGCGAGCACAGAGCAGTACTTTGCTGCAGGCGAGCCAGGATCGATCTCGTTCCCGCTCCGACTGCTGTATCACGGTACAACAATTCCTGCCATGTTGACCGGACACGAGAACGACCGTATTCGTATCGACCTGGCGGACTTAGGGACGCTAATCGATGATTTGGTTTAATGGAGACGAAAACAGGTAATACCCGTGTCTGCTGGAACGAATTCCTTGAGTATGGTTGCCACGGTCGAGGCTCCCAAGCAGATACATTTTCGCCACTATTTGACTATCTTGTCATTTGCGCCATGATGGCTCAAACCTTTCGTTAGTGTAAGGGGTAGTGGGGCCCCGCATTTTAATGGCAACTACTAATGACGACGCAATTTGAAGTTGTAGACACCACGTTCACGACATTGTAGTTAAGAGATCTGACTTGAGGCAGTGAATATATGACTTTCATCAAAGGTCTTCCTTCACGGCTGTGGCCGGGGAGTCTGCTATCTCGTCACAAGACTAAGGATGCCCACACACATTAAACTGCTGCTCCCACATATATATTCAGTCAAGATTGTATCATCCGAGCAGCAGCAACCACTCAAGCTCTCCTCGATAGATGCCATCCCATTTTGGCTGTTGGTTGATTGCCTTTCTAGAGTTATTTGTGCTTGTGGCGCAAGCAGATGAAAGCAACCGAGGAATTTCGTGATGCCGCATGTAAGATCAGCAGCAAGACGAAGAATTGCGGCACAGTGTTTCTCATCAGACGGTATACACACCAGTTGCTGCTGCATCGGATAATGTTTTGTTAAAGGTTAAGTTTGTTAAAGGTTAAGTTTGGCTTTAACTACTGTCTTCAATTACCTTTGTCAACACTCGAACATAACTTGGCTAAAACTTGGTGCTTACATCATGTCGATATTTTTTCGCTGGCCCTGGAGTCACAACACCTACACATAACTTTGAAACTGCAAGATAAGCAAGGCGTTCTTGAATATTAATCCACTTGTGAGAGCAAGTTTAAACGGAACAAATAGTGAATATGAGATATACACTTCGTTGCCTGTCGTGGTCCCAGACGGTCGATCGCAGCTGCGGGCAGTGATCTGCTGGCTGCAGTCGGCTCGGTCTCTACTGATAATTGCTTGAGTGGCACAGGCAGCGTCGAACCTGACGGTTTGCAAGCCTGAGCCTTTAAGCATTGCCTGGGGATGGAGCCAATGGTATCTACACAGATTCAACGGAACTTGGGCGGAAAATCTCTTTTCGAGTGTCTTACGGTTCTGTTCTCCTCGGAGCAAACTAAATCGTAAGTTTTGAAATTTGTTGGTAACCGTATTCGTGCGCTATGGTGGCGTTCTTCACCCCAATTGCACCAGTTGGATGATGAAGTCCAAAAAGTGAAGGCAGCAAATTCAGTGTCACTTTCGGATTTACTTTCAAGTGGACAGTCCAAACTCTTCCGACCTACCGGTTCCGTCCGTTAGGTCCATAATCCTGTTGGGAAGGCACAAACCGATTGACCATCCACTTGGGAAGTGAAATTCGCGTTTTCAATTCCAGTGTCGAGGAATTTAAGATGCGCATCAACCACGTGAGGGAGGCTGTAACCAAGCATCTTGAAACGGTGACCAACGAGGACGACGTCGACGAAGCAACAACCTGTCGTCCTGTAGAGGTGTTCGAGTCAATAAGCCGACGGGACTTTGGTCGGTGGCTCGAGATTCATGAAGGAGATCTCCGGCGCTGGGAGTACGAGCCACTGACGGCTGACACTGGACGCGTGGTGATCTACAGCTTTCCTACTCAAGTCCACGCAGCAACAGCGGGGGATAATAGCAAACGTTCTTATGGAGATCACTACAATCGCGGGTACACCCGATGTTATCAGGACTCTTTACATTGAAGCATCGCCAACGTGCGACGTCGGTGATCGCGACCAAGAGCCTGACGGAGGACTAAACCCAAGGAGTGCGGCACGTGGAGCTTCGCCTACTCTTATTGTAGAAGTTGCCTACAAGAACGAGTCGTGGGAAAAACTCGTCGCCAAACTGCAGCGTTGGATGCGCCCCACCACCGCTGTACAAGTCGCCATCGGTATCAAGATTTATTCAACTCGCCGACGTGCCATCACCTTCCAGCGCGACGGGGCGAGCACAGAGCAGTACCTTGCTGCAGGCGAGCCAGGATCGATCTCGTTCCCGCTCCGACTGCTGTATCACGGTACAACAATTCCCGCCGTGTTGACCGGACACGAGAACGACCGTATTCGTATCGACCTGGCGGACTTAGGGACGCTAATCGATGATTTGGTTTAATGGAGACGAAAACAGGTAATACCCGTGTCTGCTGGAACGAATTCCTTGAGTATGGTTGCCACGGTCGAGGCTCCCAAGCAGATACATTTTCGCCACTATTTGACTATCTTGTCATTTGCGCCATGATGGCTCAAACCTTTCGTTAGTGTAAGGGGTAGTGGGGCCCCGCATTTTAATGGCAACTACTAATGACGACGCAATTTGAAGTTGTACCCACAGACACCACGTTCACGACATTGTAGTTAAGAGATCTGACTTGAGGCAGTGAATATATGACTTTCATCAAAGGTCTTCCTTCACGGCTGTGGCCGGGGAGTCTGCTATCTCGTCACAAGACTAAGAATGCCCACACACATTAAACTGCTGCTCCCACATATATATTCAGTCAAGATCGTATCATCCGAGCAGCAGCAACCACTCAAGCTCTCCTCGATAGATGCCATCCCATTTTGGCTGTTGGTTGATTGCCTTTCTAGAGTTATTTGTGCTTGTGGCGCAAGCAGATGAAAGCAACCGAGGAATTTCGTGATGCCGCATGTAAGATCAGCAGCAAGACGAAGAATTGCGGCACAGTGTTTCTCATCAGACGGTATACACACCAGTTGCTGCTGCATCGGATAATGTTTTGTTAAAGGTTAAGTTTGTTAAAGGTTAAGTTTGGCTTTAACTACTGTCTTCAATTACCTTTGTCAACACTCGAACATAACTTGGCTAAAACTCGGTGCTTACATCATGTCGATATTTTTTCGCTGGCCCTGGAGTCACAACACCTACACATAACTTTGAAACTGCAAGATAAGCAAGGCGTTCTTGAATATTAATCCACTTGTGAGAGCAAGTTTAAACGGAACAAATAGTGAATATGAGATATACACTTCGTTGCCTGTCGTGGTCCCAGACGGTCGATCGCAGCTGCGGGCAGTGATCTGCTGGCTGCAGTCGGCTCGGTCTCTACTGATAATTGCTTGAGTGGCACAGGCAGCGTCGAACCTGACGGTTTGCAAGCCTGAGCCTTTAAGCATTGCCTGGGGATGGAGCCAATGGTATCTACACAGATTCAACGGAACTTGGGCGGAAAATCTCTTTTCGAGTGTCTTACGGTTCTGTTCTCCTCGGAGCAAACTAAATCGTAAGTTTTGAAATTTGTTGGTAACCGTATTCGTGCGCTATGGTGGCGTTCTTCACCCCAATTGCACCAGTTGGATGATGAAGTCCAAAAGTGAAGGCAGCAAATTCAGTGTCACTTTCGGATTTACTTTCAAGTGGACAGTCCAAACTCTTCCGACCTACCGGTTCCGTCCGTTAGGTCCATAATCCTGTTGGGAAGGCACAAACCGATTGACCATCCACTTGGGAAGTGAAATTCGCGTTTTCAATTCCAGTGTCGAGGAATTTAAGATGCGCATCAACCACGTGAGGGAGGCTGTAACCAAGCATCTTGAAACGGTGACCAACGAGGACGACGTCGACGAAGCAACAACCTGTCGTCCTGTAGAGGTGTTCGAGTCAATAAGCCGACGGGACTTTGGTCGGTGGCTCGAGATTCATGAAGGAGATCTCCGGCGCTGGGAGTACGAGCCACTGACGGCTGACACTGGACGCGTGGTGATCTACAGCTTTCCTACTCAAGTCCACGCAGCAACAGCGGGGGATAATAGCAAACGTTCTTATGGAGATCACTACAATCGCGGGTACACCCGATGTTATCAGGACTCTTTACATTGAAGCATCGCCAACGTGCGACGTCGGTGATCGCGACCAAGAGCCTGACGGAGGACTAAACCCAAGGAGTGCGGCACGTGGAGCTTCGCCTACTCTTATTGTAGAAGTTGCCTACAAGAACGAGTCGTGGGAAAAACTCGTCGCCAAACTGCAGCGTTGGATGCGCCCCACCACCGCTGTACAAGTCGCCATCGGTATCAAGATTTATTCAACTCGCCGACGTGCCATCACCTTCCAGCGCGACGGGGCGAGCACAGAGCAGTACCTTGCTGCAGGCGAGCCAGGATCGATCTCGTTCCCGCTCCGACTGCTGTATCACGGTACAACAATTCCCGCCGTGTTGACCGGACACGAGAACGACCGTATTCGTATCGACCTGGCGGACTTAGGGACGCTAATCGATGATTTGGTTTAATGGAGACGAAAACAGGTAATACCCGTGTCTGCTGGAACGAATTCCTTGAGTATGGTTGCCACGGTCGAGGCTCCCAAGCAGATACATTTTCGCCACTATTTGACTATCTTGTCATTTGCGCCATGATGGCTCAAACCTTTCGTTAGTGTAAGGGGTAGTGGGGCCCCGCATTTTAATGGCAACTACTAATGACGACGCAATTTGAAGTTGTACCCACAGACACCACGTTCACGACATTGTAGTTAAGAGATCTGACTTGAGGCAGTGAATATATGACTTTCATCAAAGGTCTTCCTTCACGGCTGTGGCCGGGGAGTCTGCTATCTCGTCACAAGACTAAGAATGCCCACACACATTAAACTGCTGCTCCCACATATATATTCAGTCAAGATCGTATCATCCGAGCAGCAGCAACCACTCAAGCTCTCCTCGATAGATGCCATCCCATTTTGGCTGTTGGTTGATTGCCTTTCTAGAGTTATTTGTGCTTGTGGCGCAAGCAGATGAAAGCAACCGAGGAATTTCGTGATGCCGCATGTAAGATCAGCAGCAAGACGAAGAATTGCGGCACAGTGTTTCTCATCAGACGGTATACACACCAGTTGCTGCTGCATCGGATAATGTTTTGTTAAAGGTTAAGTTTGTTAAAGGTTAAGTTTGGCTTTAACTACTGTCTTCAATTACCTTTGTCAACACTCGAACATAACTTGGCTAAAACTCGGTGCTTACATCATGTCGATATTTTTTCGCTGGCCCTGGAGTCACAACACCTACACATAACTTTGAAACTGCAAGATAAGCAAGGCGTTCCTGAATATTAATCCACTTGTGAGAGCAAGTTTAAACGGAACAAATAGTGAATATGAGATATACACTTCGTTGCCTGTCGTGGTCCCAGACGGTCGATCGCAGCTGCGGGCAGTGATCTGCTGGCTGCAGTCGGCTCGGTCTCTACTGATAATTGCTTGAGTGGCACAGGCAGCGTCGAACCTGACGGTTTGCAAGCCTGAGCCTTTAAGCATTGCCTGGGGATGGAGCCAATGGTATCTACACAGATTCAACGGAACTTGGGCGGAAAATCTCTTTTCGAGTGTCTTACGGTTCTGTTCTCCTCGGAGCAAACTAAATCGTAAGTTTTGAAATTTGTTGGTAACCGTATTCGTGCGCTATGGTGGCGTTCTTCACCCCAATTGCACCAGTTGGATGATGAAGTCCAAAAAGTGAAGGCAGCAAATTCAGTGTCACTTTCGGATTTACTTTCAAGTGGACAGTCCAAACTCTTCCGACCTACCGGTTCCGTCCGTTAGGTCCATAATCCTGTTGGGAAGGCACAAACCGATTGACCATCCACTTGGGAAGTGAAATTCGCGTTTTCAATTCCAGTGTCGAGGAATTTAAGATGCGCATCAACCACGTGAGGGAGGCTGTAACCAAGCATCTTGAAACGGTGAGCAACGAGGACGACGTCGACGAAGCAACAACCTGTCGTCCTGTAGAGGTGTTCGAGTCAATAAGCCGACGGGACTTTGGTCGGTGGCTCGAGATTCATGAAGGAGATCTCCGGCGCTGGGAGTACGAGCCACTGACGGCTGACACTGGACGCGTGGTGATCTACAGCTTTCCTACTCAAGTCCACGCAGCAACAGCGGGGGATAATAGCAAACGTTCTTATGGAGATCACTACAATCGCGGGTACACCCGATGTTATCAGGACTCTTTACATTGAAGCATCGCCAACGTGCGACGTCGGTGATCGCGACCAAGAGCCTGACGGAGGACTAAACCCAAGGAGTGCGGCACGTGGAGCTTCGCCTACTCTTATTGTAGAAGTTGCCTACAAGAACGAGTCGTGGGAAAAACTCGTCGCCAAACTGCAGCGTTGGATGCGCCCCACCACCGCTGTACAAGTCGCCATCGGTATCAAGATTTATTCAACTCGCCGACGTGCCATCACCTTCCAGCGCGACGGGGCGAGCACAGAGCAGTACCTTGCTGCAGGCGAGCCAGGATCGATCTCGTTCCCGCTCCGACTGCTGTATCACGGTACAACAATTCCCGCCGTGTTGACCGGACACGAGAACGACCGTATTCGTATCGACCTGGCGGACTTAGGGACGCTAATCGATGATTTGGTTTAATGGAGACGAAAACAGGTAATACCCGTGTCTGCTGGAACGAATTCCTTGAGTATGGTTGCCACGGTCGAGGCTCCCAAGCAGATACATTTTCGCCACTATTTGACTATCTTGTCATTTGCGCCATGATGGCTCAAACCTTTCGTTAGTGTAAGGGGTAGTGGGGCCCCGCATTTTAATGGCAACTACTAATGACGACGCAATTTGAAGTTGTACCCACAGACACCACGTTCACGACATTGTAGTTAAGAGATCTGACTTGAGGCAGTGAATATATGACTTTCATCAAAGGTCTTCCTTCACGGCTGTGGCCGGGGAGTCTGCTATCTCGTCACAAGACTAAGAATGCCCACACACATTAAACTGCTGCTCCCACATATATATTCAGTCAAGATCGTATCATCCGAGCAGCAGCAACCACTCAAGCTCTCCTCGATAGATGCCATCCCATTTTGGCTGCTGGTTGATTGCCTTTCTAGAGTTATTTGTGCTTGTGGCGCAAGCAGATGAAAGCAACCGAGGAATTTCGTGATGCCGCATGTAAGATCAGCAGCAAGACGAAGAATTGCGGCACAGTGTTTCTCATCAGACGGTATACACACCAGTTGCTGCTGCATCGGATAATGTTTTGTTAAAGGTTAAGTTTGTTAAAGGTTAAGTTTGGCTTTAACTACTGTCTTCAATTACCTTTGTCAACACTCGAACATAACTTGGCTAAAACTCGGTGCTTACATCATGTCGATATTTTTTCGCTGGCCCTGGAGTCACAACACCTACACATAACTTTGAAACTGCAAGATAAGCAAGGCGTTCCTGAATATTAATCCACTTGTGAGAGCAAGTTTAAACGGAACAAATAGTGAATATGAGATATACACTTCGTTGCCTGTCGTGGTCCCAGACGGTCGATCGCAGCTGCGGGCAGTGATCTGCTGGCTGCAGTCGGCTCGGTCTCTACTGATAATTGCTTGAGTGGCACAGGCAGCGTCGAACCTGACGGTTTGCAAGCCTGAGCCTTTAAGCATTGCCTGGGGATGGAGCCAATGGTATCTACACAGATTCAACGGAACTTGGGCGGAAAATCTCTTTTCGAGTGTCTTACGGTTCTGTTCTCCTCGGAGCAAACTAAATCGTAAGTTTTGAAATTTGTTGGTAACCGTATTCGTGCGCTATGGTGGCGTTCTTCACCCCAATTGCACCAGTTGGATGATGAAGTCCAAAAGTGAAGGCAGCAAATTCAGTGTCACTTTCGGATTTACTTTCAAGTGGACAGTCCAAACTCTTCCGACCTACCGGTTCCGTCCGTTAGGTCCATAATCCTGTTGGGAAGGCACAAACCGATTGACCATCCACTTGGGAAGTGAAATTCGCGTTTTCAATTCCAGTGTCGAGGAATTTAAGATGCGCATCAACCACGCGAGGGGCTGTAACCAAGCATCTTGAAACGGTGAGCAACGAGGACGACGTCGACGAAGCAACAACCTGTCGTCCTGTAGAGGTGTTCGAGTCAATAAGCCGACGGGACTTTGGTCGGTGGCTCGAGATTCATGAAGGAGATCTCCGGCGCTGGGAGTACGAGCCACTGACGGCTGACACTGGACGCGTGGTGATCTACAGCTTTCCTACTCAAGTCCACGCAGCAACAGCGGGGGATAATAGCAAACGTTCTTATGGAGATCACTACAATCGCGGGTACACCCGATGTTATCAGGACTCTTTACATTGAAGCATCGCCAACGTGCGACGTCGGTGATCGCGACCAAGAGCCTGACGGAGGACTAAACCCAAGGAGTGCGGCACGTGGAGCTTCGCCTACTCTTATTGTAGAAGTTGCCTACAAGAACGAGTCGTGGGAAAAACTCGTCGCCAAACTGCAGCGTTGGATGCGCCCCACCACCGCTGTACAAGTCGCCATCGGTATCAAGATTTATTCAACTCGCCGACGTGCCATCACCTTCCAGCGCGACGGGGCGAGCACAGAGCAGTACCTTGCTGGGCGAGAGCCAGGATCGATCTCGTTCCCGCTCCGACTGCTGTATCACGGTACACCAATGGCTCAAACCTT
>JAAVTI010000682.1:0-35670 GCA_011947335.1 Phytophthora constricta
GGTTCCAAGTCATTGTAATGAAGAGATCTGGTTTGTCATTTACGCACAATAGCCATCGCATCTCGGGAGAGACTTTGCATGTATCTAGGTCCCCCAGTGAAAGGAGGTGGGAGGATCACCATGCGCCCAGCCGGGCTGACATCATCTCTACCCACTTGATCGAGAAGACCCTGACAGAGATTAGCGCGGAGCTTCTATTGGTTGTGTCGAACCCACATCAAACGGGACTCTTCGATTTTTGCGTACGCATCAGCAGTGTAATCCTGGGTAAGCCTTCCCGACAAATGCAGCACTTGCGTCTCGCGACGGATCATGAAATGAAAGCAGTAGAATTGGTTCATCGTACCACCTGTTCTCTGCTTGAGTTGTACACTCCAACCGCGGTGACCAAACGGGAAGAGGAGAACGAAGTGGAGCGGATCGTATCTTGGATCAAGCTGGCTTACGATCTGGACCCCGCCACCACGTTTGTGAATGACGATGTTTCTTAGTCCGTCTCCCTCGTCTTCTTCTCCAACCATCAGCACAGTAACTTCGGATCCGCGACATACGAATTATCTCCAATTCCAACGTATTCCTGCATCTGACTCTCGTCAACGTGGCACCCAACCTTATGAGCAAAGGCGGTATCCAGAATGGACATCTCGGCACCTGAGTCAAGTGTGGTGTAGTAAATTCAAATCGGTGTGGTACATGCGAGATATGAACTTGGACGAGTAGCTGATTAACTTAGCTGAACGGATACGTGACTCAGCTACATCCAGCTGTCCAGAAATTAGCCAGCCAGCCGAGTCGTTACATAGGAGCTCGGCGAAGGGTCGTTGAGATCTAAAACGACCTTACTTAATTACATATTTGTATATGAGATAAGAAAACCATTAGGAGGAGTCCCTTGGGACTCCCGGCAGATAAAAGATAACAGAGCAAAAAAATTAAGTTCAAGGCGAGTGTACACTGTCCGGTAAGTCCCTGCACGGGCTGGATTATGCCTGCCGTCGACACTCGAGAGGCATAGCTTGTAGGGTGTTGACTGGTAGCGCCAACAGAACAAGGTCTCCCCGGGGAGGGTGTGTCTCGCTTCGCGCGAATGATACGTCTCGCTGACTCAGCGAGCCGGTACGGCGAATAACCCGGGTGCCGTGACACTTCTAGCTGAGAAGCCTTTGCTCTCGGTGACCCGAAAAAGCGCTCGCGCGCCGTCGTCCGTTCTTTGCGGAGGGCACGGGGTTTTCTGGAAGTCAGCTAGCTCAGCTGACTCCCAACGTTTGACTGGCTTGACTGCCTGGTCTCAACGACTGCGAGACACTACGGTCCCGGCTGGGCCGAACCGCTGGGGGCAACTCAGCGGGGGCCAACAAACGCCGACCGTTTTTCTTTACACGAGAAGCAACCGCAATGCCGATTTCTCCGTGTTTCGTGTTGTGGCCGTTTGTCCAACAAACAGTGAAGTTGTGGATCCACTATTAGAAAAAGATGATAGATGATAACGGATCATTGACTGAGATATCTCTATAGATAGCTATAATTTTAGTATGGACAGAGGACAAAGAACAGAAATGTACTATAAGACTAACGAGAAGACCTCTAACCTTTTAATTAATAAACCATTTGTCCCAGGATGTTGCTGGGACAGGAGGTCCAATGCATTTTACCAGGGCCATAAAGGAATTGATGTCTATCAATGCTCTCGGAATTTAAATCAGCGAAGTAACACCTCGCGGATGTCGCTATGAATTGATGTTTCTTATAGATTGACTCATGTTTGTTATGTATTGATTAATGATGATTGATGTTCTATCATGGCATACCGATATTAATGAATAATAATAGTTTCGATGCCTTCAGAATCTTGTTCGCTACTTAGTGGAGTCGATCGTCTCCATAGCTTTCCTAGATGTCGAATTAATACCCAAGCAACACTCTAAACACACTCATAAATTTATTACTCTGCCGTCATGACATTGACTAGTTCTGGTTGGTGTTATTGATAATTGATTATGAGCATTTCGCGTTTTATGGGATGATAGAAGCTATTGGGATGTTGCTATCGCTGTAGTATGTTTTATTTAATTTGTTTCATAGAGGAATGTGCCTATACGTAGGCTAAAATGGATACCCTTACTATAAATTTTGGAAGGTACCGTGGCAAGCAAATTGCTGAGATCTGGGAAGTTCATCAACAGATCTCAAAACCAGTTTGAGCGCAACCTGTTAGTTATAGATTTGACGATAAAAAGCTTGAAGTACACAAAAACGTGCTTTGATATAGGTTGGACGCTCGATATTCGAATTCACAGTATCACGTCGTAAAAGGACCCCCCTCCGCCTGTACTTGTCGGTGCAGAAGTGCCAGAGCCCACACAGCCGCCCAAACCAGCTCTCAACGTCGTTGGAAATGTTGGTACGGTATTATGTTGAACGACAGTAGCTTGGGCTAAGTAATAGGTGGCGGCGAGACGAGCGGGCATCGATCTTGGGATTTGTTGTGAGGCAAGAGGGGTTGCTTAGAGTGAACCAGGATCATCCGGAAGTGGGACAGCGCATTGCTAAGATATGTTGCTGCTTATCCTCGGACCGCGGAATCCTAGAACATGCTAATCGATAGGAGGGATCTCGAAAAGTCGAGAAGATAAAGGAACTTCGTATCTCGAGCATCTCCAATATGCATGTCGAAAGTATACAATTCGACAAATGTTTTAGTTGGGGGCGGCAACACTCGCGAATGGCAAATAACTTCACGAAAGGTCTAACAATATGCGAAGTGGTTGGACCCACAAGAGATTCTAATTGGTGAGTACCTCCAAATCAAGAAGTTCCTCGATGAAAAGCTTCGTGGATCTGACCTTTCGTTTGCGATGACGTGGGGAAAATACAAAGGTAAGTCGATAAAGTGGATTTACGAAAAGGATAAAGGTTACGTTGTTTGGATAATCAAGAGTTAATTCGAACTGCTCAAGGCTGAAGTAGCAGTTAAACCAGCTAACTCAAGACGAGTGAAATTGATGGATTTCAGATTGAAAACGAAACATTGGACAGACGTGTATTTGCAATTGTTATCATGTTCTTGTCACGTTCTCGTCATGTTGTCATTACGTTTTCCTAATGTTGTTGCTATGTTTCTTGGTGCCAGTACTGCTACAAAGCTGTGGCCACGCAGTTTCGACTGCTTGTCTGCTTGTCTGTCTGATGAATCCGCGAGTGCGTCCCTTTGATTGAATCGATAAGCATTTCATTGGAAACATATGATTTCGTTGAAGTAGTGTATAATATATTTGGACCTGGGAAAAGGATTGCAAAATAATATCGGTTCATTACACGAGAAGCGATCATAATGCGAATTCACAGTGATTCCGCGTGTTTCAGTTTGTCCCAACAAAAGTGAAGTTGTAGCTCCACTATTAGAAAAAGGTGTTAGATGATGATGGATCATTGACTGATATCTCTCTATAGACATGTATATATTTTTAGGTCCATGGGGACAAAGAATATAAAGGTACCATAAGACTAACGAGAAGATCTCTAACCTGCATAATTAATAAACCATTCGTCCCAGCAACATCCAAGGACAAGCAGGGGCAATGAATTTTACCAGGGCCATTGAGGAACTGACATTATCAAAACTCTCGTATGGAAATTAACAAAGTAGAATTGCGGCATTCGCTTGATGCTTCTTATAGATTGAGCGCTTAAACACTGATTCATTGATGTTTCTTATTGATTGATTCATTGATGTTTCTTATCGATTTATTGATTGATTTTTACCATGGCCACAACTATTTTTATGTCCAGCAATCGTTTCGTATCGACATCAATAAAGCAACATCGTCGATGCATACCGGTATTTATTTTTCGACGGTATATACTGATATGACTCGCTTACGTTCAGATAGTGGCTGAAACAGGGCGAGAGCTACGCTCTGTTTTTAGCATACACGGTATGCGCGTATTGAGGAAGCGTAGACTTAAAGTTTGTATGTAAGATAGAAATACGCGGGCTCGCGTATTTCTAAAGCAAATACTTAACGCTTTAGATCAAAAATAGAAAACTGAATTGAATGGCAGCCCGCCGCGTGGCGGGCATTGAATGGAGCTTAAAGATAAGGCCCGCCGTGGCGGGCAGGCCTTATCTTTACGCTAAACCCCTTTAAGATGATATCTAATTGCAGAGATGAGAGCATGGTTGGCTCTCACGCATTTGCATGAAATACATGCACATGATTGGTTGAAATATGGCCCTTTCAGCCAATAGCTGTGCGCCTGAGCACCCGTCAATGATAGATACATTGACGGCTCGTAATGTTGGTCGCTAGTGTGTGTCCCACACACACTAGTGGGTTTGCGTGTATTAGTGTACCCCGGGTACACTATCCTGTGTAGCCCGGTACACCACCCCTCTCAAAGTGCGAGTATCGCATTCGGGAGGTAACGGTGACCACGATCTCTTCTGTGGTCACTTTCCGTCTTCTTCGTTTAACGGAGAAGACACTCACGCTCATTTCGCAATGAGCGCGTCAAGTCCCGAGTCCCCCGGGAGCCCCAAGGCTCCCGAAAGTCCCAACACCTCCGCACTCGGTGGGGATTCCCCATCGGGTGGCAAGACACAGTCAGTGCGTGAATATCACCACTACAACTGGAGAGAGAGCGCTCTCGTGAGCGCGAGAGCGCTAACCAAGTCGACGCTATCGTCGCCAAGGCAACCAGTCCCTTCAGGGCGGGTCAATCGACTGTCGCACAGCCTGTGGAGGCTGCGCGCGCCACGTCCCCTGGACGTGATGGTGATGAGGAAGGCCCTGGCCTCATTGTCGATTACGACAGTGATTCTTTGCGGACGAAGAAGAGCACTCTTCGCCCGTGAGGGACAAGCCTGCTGTCAACAAGCCTCTTCGCGAGAGTCCGTCGCCGGGCTCTCGTCGTCAACGTGAGGACTCGACAGAAGATGGCGAGGTCGTGCACGCTAAGCGTGCACGGTCTGAGAGCAGTGGACCCGCGGAAACTCCATCCGCGGGTGTTTCTACTTCAGCCCAGGCACCCTTGTCTGTTGGGCGCAGCGCGGCTTAGTCTCAGGGAGCTGAGCCGTGGAAGTTTTCATCGGAGCGCATTCATCGCCTCCGATGGTCTGACGAAGGCGGCCAGGGCACACCTTGTGCTCTCTTCTAAGTCGAAACCATCAAGGATGATGATGTCGTGAAGGCGCTCGGCCTCGCGGCCGGCTCCGATGAGCGACGCAACTACTATGCGTCGCTGTACATTGCTCTTCGCTATTTCAAGGGCGTGCGCCATAGCGCTAAGAGCAAGGTCTCTGAGACAGTCGCACTGACTCAGGGCTGGAACCAGTTCGTTATGACCTGGAACAATGTTGCTGCTGCTTTCCGAAAGCGTCTCGAAAGCATGCGTGAGCGCTATTATAAACATAATAGCGCTGGCAAGGCTACCCGTTTGCACGAACTCAGTGCAAAGCGCTGGTATACCTTGTGCTGTTCCCCGTGGGGAACGGTGTCCAGTCTGTCCACCCAACGCGGACAGACTGCGTGAGAACGAAGTCGATGGGTACTCGACGATACGAGTACCCAGTGAAGTCCGAGACTGGGGCTTTACTTTCTTCCCGGATGCCGGGAAAGAGCACCCCGCCTGATCCCGTTACGCGTCTACCCGTCCACGGGGACGTGGGTGGTACACTGTCCAGCCGAGACCTAGTCTCGGCTCGGGCGGAGGTGGTGGCGGTCTTCGTACGCCATCACCATTTCCGGAATATCCCTGACGAGGATGTTCCACGGTTCCCACGAGTCGTGTTGGGGAGGGTATCCTCTCCAACGACATCGAAAACGACGCTGACCTTGGTCAGTGTGTGGCTCCTGGTGAGCTACAATTCGCTCGACAATCCAGCGAATTGAGCCGTCGGCAGCCCGCAAAGGTGCCGGCGGAGGGGGAAACCTCGTCGCTTTGATCTGCCGCTTGAGGCTGATCAGACCTTCCAGCAACTGGCGGCTGACTATGCTGCCTTCCGCCGTGAGGCTTGGAAGACGATCGCTGAGCAAAGTCAGCTGATCTCGAACCTCTCGTCGCGAGTGTCCGCTTCTCGCGAGACAGCGGGTGACGCGCTGTCTCCCGGAGCGAAGGGTACTTGGTCGTCTTCTTTTGCTCTCGGAGCGAAAGGTACTTCGTCGTTGCTTGTAGCTTCCGTGCCCGGCACGGAAGTGTTCTCGAAAGCGGCTGCACCCGGTGCAGACGCAAAACGTACTCTCTTCTGGCGCGTGGCACTACGTGTCACGGCGTTCAAATTTTCCTGTGGGCGTGGCTCGCTCACAGATCCTCCCCCACTCAAGGGAGCCGTCACCCCGCCAAGCAGGGCAGGTACTCGTGGATGCCGCATGGCATTCACGTAGAACGGCGTATGCCCCGTAGAGGCATGCACCGAGTTGTTGATGGCAAACTCTGCCATCGGCAAACAGTCGCTCCACTCGGTGAACGAGTGGGCGTAGCTCTTGAGGATGTCACCGAGCACGCGATTCACGCGCTCGGTCTGACCATCCGTCTGCGGGTGGTCGGCTTTCGACATCGACAGCCGAGTACCAAGGAGGCCGAAGACCTCCTTCCAGAACGCGGCCGTGAACCTTGGATCACGGTCGGACACTATCTCACGGGGCATACCGTGAGAGCGGAAGATGAGCTCCACAAACAGACGTGTCGTCTGTTTGAACGTGACTTGGGCAGGCACCGCAGCAAGATGGTTCATCTTGCTGAAGCGGTCGACAAAGACGACCACTCCAGTCCGACGCTTGGCATCGGGCGGTAACCTGAATATGAAGTCCATACTGATGGACTCCCAACACTCTGCCGGTATCGGCAGAGACTGTAGCGGTGCTTGTGAAGCTGGCGTCGGCTTCACTCGTTGGCACGCCTAGCAAGCACGGACGTACTTGCGGATCCACTTGTAGTGGCGAGGCCAGTAGAAGTCACGCGAGAGAAGAAGGTACGTCTTCTCTCGACCCGGATGCCCAGCCGATGGGGCATCGTGATACTCGAATATGATCCGCAGGCGCAGATCATAATCATCAGGGACGACGATGCGAGCGACATCGTCGTCAGCTGCACTGTATAGCAGCAAGCCGTCGTGTGCACTATACCTGTGCACACGGGATCTCAGATGTGGAGGCAGCGCGCGATGTGCGCTGTCGGAAGGTGCCTCCACATAGGTCAGCAATCGCTTGGCGTCCGCGTCAAGCGAGTACGCCTTGCGCACATCGTCGAGCAGCGACGATGTGGGCACACTGCTGCGTTCAATGCCAATGGCATTGACGTCAACTACCTTGTAGTTGTAATCCGGCCGACGCGACAGTGCGTCGGCTACCACATTCAACCTTCCAGGTTTGTACTCAACCTGGAAGTTGTATTCAGCGAAGAATGACAGCCACCGTGTCATTCTTTGAGAGAGATGTGGTGACTGTACGGCCGTCCGTAAAGAGGCGTGATCGGTGTAGATCATGAAGGGTCTATCTCCAGGGAGATAGACACGGAACTTGGCTAACGCATACTTCATGGCAAGGAGTTCCTTGTCATGTACTGGATAGTTGCGCTCAGCTTGCTTAAGCTGACGAGACTGATAGCAGATCACACGATTACGTCCTTCGTGATCGTACTGCATCAGAGCGCATCCGATTGCAAAGTCGGATGCGTCACACACAACGTGGAACGGACGATCTTGGTCGGCGATGGCCAAGCTCGGCGCCTCGGTCAGGCCCTGCTTGACCGAATTGAAGGCCTGCTGACATTCAGCAGACCATCTCCACTCCGCGTCCTTCTTGACGAGGCGCGACAGTGGTCGAATACGCCCAGTGTAATCGTGTATGTACTTGCACAAGTACGTAGCCAACCCAAGGAACTGCCGCAGTTCCTTTGCATTCGAGGGCGCAGGCCACTCGTTGATCACCCTGATCTTTTCGGGATCAGGGCGGACACCGTCCTTGCCGACAAGGCATCCGAGAACTGGAATCTCGGACGCACCGAATATGCACTTCTTTAGATTTGCATATAACTTGTGCTTGCGCATCAGCGCAAGCAGTTGTCGGAGATGCTCCTTGTGCATCTCGGTGTCTGTCTTCTCGCCCACAGCCCGGCTGTGGACGAACACGTCGTCGAAGTACGTCGGTGCGAAGTCCGCACCGACGTAATAGATGCGTTACGCATCTATTAAACGTCGCAGGGGCATTCTTAAGCCCCTGTGGCATCACTAGCCACTCCCAAAGCATGCCGCTTGGGGTGCTTACCGCCGTGAGAGGATATGATATCACTCTCACGCATTAAGATTTGGTAGAAACCATCTCTTAGGTCAAGAGCACTGAACACGGTGCTCTTGCTCATCGAATCGATGATGACGTCCTTCCTCGGTATCGGCGTCTGCGCCGGTATCGTCGCATCGTTCATCTTGTTAAACGCATGAACGATGCGCCATCCGCCCTGTGCCTTCTTGACACAGAACGTGGGGGCACTGTGCGGGGATTTGGATTCCCGCACTTGGCCCGCACGACGACGAGCTTCGAAGAACTCGTCGATGGCCTTGACTTGTTCACGCGGCAGTGGCCACTGTCGCGTGACACAGTACTTCGTGCCTGGCACGAGATCAATCTCGTGCTGAATTCCTTTATCCTGCGGAAGCTCCGCAGGAACGTCCGGGAATACGTCGGCGTATTCCCGAAGAACGTCGTAATAGGGACTCGACTTGAGCGAGTCCCAGCTCTGCTCTGCAAATCGATCCTTTTTCGATTTGGCACTGAGGCTCGTGTCGCCATCAGGGTGCCGCACGAGAACCTGCCGCAGGTCCTCGAGATCCTCTGTGATCACGACATCCTCACGGGCGGTGAGGATGCATACTTGTTCTACGCGCCTGGCGCGTAGATCCCGTGCAAAGCCTTTCCAGCTCTGCACTTCCAGCGCTGTCAACTCCGAGGCAGTGCTCGGAGGACACTCCAATGTCAACTCGTGACATTGGACCCCAGAGAGTGTTTGCGTCAGCGCATTCACTCTCTCGTACTCGACATCGCCCGTCGCAGGCGATGGAGGCTCGTCACCTGCACGCTTCGGTGCAGGGCGTTCTTGGGACAGGGAGGAGCGACCTTCCTGTCCGGTCTCGGTACCTTTCAGTTGTGAGGAGCTCTTCGGGCTTCTCATACCGCGACCCTTGTCAGACCCGGTCTGACAACGACCCATATCTTGTGTCTCGACGGGCCCGGCCCGTCGAGGTCTCCTTGAATCTTGGCTCCTCAAGCCCGGCTTGAGGAGAGATCTTCTCTTGAACAGTCGCCTCGGGCCCGGCCCGAGACGGTTTCTTGGTTCTTGCCTTCGCAGACCCGGCCTGCGAAGGGTTCGGTCCAAACCCGGTTTGGACGTGGGTGCGCTCCCGGAGTGCACCCTTCAGTTGTGGTTTCGCCCGTGCCCCGGGCACGGACGAGGAAGCCTCCCGGAGGTCTTCCTTCTTCTGGTACGCGGCGGCCTTGGCGGTCGCCACGTTCTCTTGGCTGGGATGAGCGAGGTTGCCCTCGCTCCCAACGCACGCACCGCGAGTGCGCGCGCAACGTTGACAGGGCCATCGCTCACTGTCACGTTGTCCGCTGATCCGAGGATGTTAACGTCCTCGGCGCCGAATGAGATTATAGACTGGGCCTTCCAGTCTATCACTGGGGCATGACGTTTTAGCCACGGCATGCCCAATATCATGTCGAACTTATCGTCTAAGTCTAAGACGATAAGGTCTTCGGTGAAGGTCCGACCTTCACAGTCAAAGCGAACAGGCACAGTTCGCTTTCGTGTCTTCACGGTTGCGCCTGTCGCCAGGCGCACCACCAACTCGCTCCGAGGAGTCTCTTTCTCCTCGGGGCACATCGCATTCAGGCTCTGCAGTCGAACAAAGTTGTTCGACGCACCTGAATCGACCAGCGCGTGCATGGATCTCCCATGCACCGCAACCTCCAGGATGATCAGCCCAGCTCGACCATCCTTCCTTTCACTGCGGTGCTTGCCACCGCAGGGGGCTGTAGTCATCACATATCCGACATCGGCATGTGACTACACCAGTAGGGCGCCCCGCCCCTACTGGCTCCCGCCGTTTTTGGTCGTCCGCGCCAACGATCACCGTTGGCATGATACGACGTACCGCGAGTAGCAGGCCTTGGGCCTGCTACACTCGCGTGCGTAGTGGCCGGTATTTCCACACTGGAAACACCGCTGCGTTATTCTACGCGGATCCGTCTGCTGCCTGCCAGCAGACGCACTTGATAGGTCCATGGGTTCTGGACCGCCCATGAGCCTCGGTCGCGGACGCGGCGTCCCTGGCGTGTCCGCGTGAAGTTTAGCTTGATTCAAGTTAAACTCTTCTTGCGATGCAAGTCGGATGGCTTGCTCGAGAGTACTCGGGTACTCTCGGAAGAGATAGGTCTTCACAGGCCCATCTCTAAGTCCCTTCATGAAGGTGACAACTTGTGTCGCCTCATCAATGGGGTGGTTCACGATACTTGACACCACGTATCGAGCCTGCTGCGCGTACGCAAGTACGTCGCGCTTGCCTTGCTTCACGTCGAGGAACTCCGCCCTCGACCTGAACACCGACTCGGGAGGCTCAAACGCGAGTTTGAGCTCTTCCTTGTACTCTTCGTACGTGCTCCAGCACGTACCGTTCGTAAGGCGTCTGTCATACGCCCAGTGTCTAGCACGTCCAGCTAGACACGACATCGCGTAAGCGACTTGTAGCGACGGATCCCGGATCCGTCGGGCAGCGATTGCTGTCTCGAGCTCTACGAGCCAGCGCAATAGTGGCTCGTTCGAGATACCGGAGAACGGAGTCACTGACACCTTCAGTGACTCAAAACGTGGAACAGCAGAAGTCTCTTTCTGCTGTTGCTCCTTCTCCATGTAGTCGGCCACGACTACATGGTGTTCACTTGGCGGCAATGCGCGAAGCATTGCTGCCAAAGTGGACTCACCTACGACTCGCGAGAGTCGTAGCAACGCCTCCCACTGCTGATCAGTCAGGTGGACAATCCTCTCTCGTAATACGTGAGTGGATGTTCGAGCTCCGTCAGACGGAGCACCGCCTGACGAAGGGTTTTCGTCTCCATAGCCAAATTCCATTTGGCTATTCTCTGTAGGCGTTGAACGGACTACAAAGTGCTACCAGGTGAAACAGGGCGAGAGCTACGCTCTGTTTTTTAGCATACACGGTATGCGCGTATTGAGGAAGCGTAGACCTAAAGTTTGTATGTAAGATAGAAATACGCGGGCTCGCGTATTTCTAAAGCAAATACTTAACACGTTAGATCAAAAATAGAAAACTGAATTGAATGGCAGCCCGCCGCGTGGCGGGCCCGCCGTGGCGGGCAGGCCTTATCTTTACGCTAAACCTCTTTAAGATGATATCTAATTGCAGAGGTGAGAGCATGGTTGGCTCTCACGCATTTGCATGAAATGCATGCACATGATTGGTTGAAATGTGGCCCTTTCAACCAATAGCTGTGCGCCTGAGCGCCCGTCAATGATAGATACATTGACGGCTCGTAATGTTGGTCGCTAGTGTGTGTCCCACACACACTAGTGGGTTGGCGTGTATTAGTGTACCCCGGGTTCACTATCCTGTGTAGCCCCGCTACAGTGGCTGGTTCGTATTCTAAGGTGTGTTGTCCTTAGTTTGAGGTGTTTCATTGTTGTGTTTATCTCTACCTCTTCAATTGTCCCATGTAATACACATTACGTTTCAGAGGGATGCCGCAAATTGGCGTCTCTCTTAGTATCGGGAATCACTGTTTGAGGTGATTGTGGTAACAATAGTGCCAATGCCACTATCGATTTAGCGAGGGTACTATTTCTGTTAAGGTGGCTCCTGATCGAACAAGAAACCGAAGCGGTTCGATGCTCTCATTTCTACTCGGGCATCTATGGCGCCACTTGATCCAATATATATTATGCAAATGAGGCTTGGTAGGCGAGTGAGTAGAAGGAAGAAAATCCGAAAGTGAATTCATTTGAGTTGGATCTGTTTGCCTACTTGTCTTTTCCTACACATGCACTCCTCAAAGGAAATCCCTATGATTCCACGATGAAATGGGAACGGTTTGTGGAACGGGAACGGTGTATGCGACGGGATCGGTGTGCGAAACGGGAACGGGCAAACCACTGGTAGTAATCCTCGCTCAATCACATACACCCTATACCAAACGATCATCCAATCATATCGCTCCATTGGTATCACTTCAACTGCTGACCTCACAGGCCACGCGCCCGGCACGCGCAGGACGTGTGCCTAGAGGTAGGGATCCGACTGATATAGACATCGAAGTGCAATCTTAACGGATACCGCCAAGACGTCCAAGACGACAAGGAAGGTCGCATCCAAGACCGCGTCCGAGAAGCCCAAGCCCAAGGCCACGGCCAAGAAGGTGATCAAGATGACGCAGTGCTCGCACCTTCTGGGTGAAGATCGAGTTCGGTGTGGCAACTAGTCTAATCCTCTAGACAGGCGGTACTGCACGATGCACTTACACAAGTCGTCACGCTACGTCGCGATCAAACTGTCTCCGCTGGAGATCATGGCTGTCAAATACCTCCGAAAATATGACATCACAAGCATTGCCATCAGGATCATCGCGAAATGGGCGGATGAGGATGAACACATATCGGAGGATGAGTCGGCTGTCCAAGCGGACGCGTTTGCCGCCATTCACAGAGCACCGACGCACATGGCAGGTTGAGCACGCGCCTTCCTATGCTCTGGAACAGCGTAGGAGCGGACTAGTCTATGCTGCATTGTCCGCTCACCGTCCGCTCAAGCTGTGCTTATAAAGGCAACGAGCGTATCCCTAGACACCCTTAGAGACAGCGATAATACACCCTGGGTTGTGTGATGTTTCCGTGGAAATAGTCATGTAACCTAGCATTGTCAATCATCGACTTCGATGATTGACAATGCTAGGTTACATGACTATTCCTACGTTTTCTGCAGGGCTGATTGTTGTTCACCCAGCACTCGGCTGCGCAGTCATGTTGATGAGGGCTCGTGTTGACGCGCCATGTCATATTTTAACCATGATGATTTCCACGTCGGCCATTTGACACTGCGCTCTCGTTGCAAGTTGGTAAGTCAGCAAAACACTTATCGGCCTCTGGGCTGATATTGAGCTTGTCGACCGTAGTCTTACTTGTTTTTCCCATATCGACAACCTGCCCTGTAGCGGCGTCCTCTTTTTCAGACACCAATTCCTGGGGCTCTTTCTTGATTATGTAGTCCGCGATTTTGTTGAGTATTGGTACGGGACGGTACTGGTGACGACACTGCTGCACCGACACCCGGGCGAACGCATCTTCACTACAACTACATTATGAGACTGTGCAATCACGCCAACAGCGGCCTCCATAAAGAAATTGGTGCTGCAACAGGGCAGGCCTAGGAGACAAGCAGGAATTGGATAGATAACGTACCTGCCTACCAATGGTAATGAAACTCAATTCGCAATCTTCTTTACTGTGTACAAGCTGTTGTGGACGAGTGGTGGTTCTCGGTCTCAAAAGTCGGGAGCTTTACCGGGAAGCCTCCACGCAAGTAATCATTGACCTCATAGGTGGTGACAGTAGCAGAGACAGCGTCACCGAAAGGGACATGGGCTGTTAACCGGCCTTCGGTGGCGGCTGGGCACATGGAAGCGCACGGTGGGAGGCTGCTGCCAACGAGTACTGACTGCGCGCAGGTTGGAAATTGGCGCCTCCGGAAGATCGCAGGAGGGAGGACACGACAAGACGGCGTGTAGGCACGCTGGAAGGAAGGGGGTGACATCCTGGGCAGGTTGTGAGGCCAGGAATCGTCGGAACAAGAAAGAGCAAGGGAGTGTGGTGGCCCAAGGAAGCCCAAAGACCGAGCGCATAGTGAGTAGTAGATAGGCTGCGGTAATGGCTAGGAGGGGCTCTGCGGCGGCGGCTGTGCCGCGGTATCTCCCAGTCTCAATTTGGACGGGAACAGTTCAGATAAAGAGGCTAATAAAGGCGCTTAGGAATCGGGCTCGGTAGGCCGATCCTACCCAACGGAACACAAGCGGACCGTCGAGTACTGCGGCGAGGAGCCGGCTCGGCGCCTTATGAGTAACAGCAGGTGAGCACCATGCAATTGGGAAAATGGAAAGCCGCGCGGCTGCCAATATGGACAGAGAGCTCGGGCGGCGGGTGACATCCGTCGGGGACAGGCAAGAGCCCACGTGGGGCTCTTCCGGGCCGTGTGTACGGCTCGGGTGGAGCAAAAGGCCTGGTGTATTGCCGTGATTCCTCGCTGTGCGATGTATACTGCGTGAGGGTCCCGGATTTCTTCGCGGGGAGCAGTCTTAGCCTTATCCGGAGGGGAGGTCGCCGATGATGCTCCCACCCGTAGGCGACTCTGTGGAATACCCCGTGTATGCTGAGGGCGGGACGGAGTACGCCGTCGACAAGACGGTCACATCTGCTGTATTGCCTGGTTTGGGTTACCTCTATATGTGTGGCGCCTGCTGCCCGAGGTGGATGTCCGTAGGCGGTGGCCAAGAGTGAGCCGACACTGTCATAATATAGCAGCTGCCGACGGCGCAAATACCAAGTGGTATGCAGTTAAGTTTTGACGTAGTCCGTTGCTGTTCATCGCTGCGGAGTTGCTGTCAACGGCGGTCGTCCATTATCACCACAGGTACATTCTCGAAAGAGAAGCGGGGAGCAAGCTCTTCCGGTTAACACCAGTGAGTGTTAACCTTCGCGCTGAAATGCTGGAAAAAGTATGTACGAAAGAAAAAAACGAACATACTTATGGGTTGCTGTTGGGCTCGGCATGAATTAAGCACGCCATTTTCCTCATGTACTAGGTGGTTATACAATACTAGTACTAGGTTTGCGGTGGTATTCAGCGTTTGCTATCTGCTCGAGATCTGCAGCTCCTTCCTTAGCTCCACAAAACCGAAGTTGTTAAAGCAACTTCGTTTTGTGCAACTTCTCGCACCTTCCCCAAATATTTTTTAAAATTGAAAATTCACGGTTTGGTGTGATGCGATAGAGGTCCGAACCGCGGTCCGGAGCTTGCGTGAGCTTGGAATCCTCTTCATTTCGAGATTTGCGTTGTCGAGAGTAAACGCTTCGGATTGTAGGTGCGAAAAGTCGTGCATTTGAGAGGAACGAAATGGTGCTTCGAGCTTGTGCCTGCACTTACGGCCACATAATCGTCCCCGTGTACCTGATAAGCCCCAAGCTCATCGTGCGGTAAGAAGGGCTGCGCGCTGCTGACCGAGTGCCGTTCGAAGGAGCCGCAATCTTCTGCAGATGAGCAAGCACCTGCGTGAAGCGAGGTGGTAAACCGCCGCGAGCGCCACGTGATCACGGATGACGAGCGCACGGTGGCTGCGGTGCACTTCGTCCGCGTGCGCAAGTACGCCGAGACAGACAGCTCGTATTCTAGAGACAGCCTCTATGGCGACTATGAGGTGAGCACGCCGGAGCTGGACTACCTAGTGGAGGCTGCTCGCTGGTGCAAGGGTGTGTTTGGCGCGCTTACGTATGACAGGCGGCATGCTGTTCTTGTAGGACGTGCTAATACATCTAACGCTGGTAATTGTTTTTTTTTCTATGACTCAAACTCTAATCAAAGCCACGCACAGCGTCATTTAGAGCAGTGCGCAAAGAAGTAGTTCGCTCATCCGTCCACAGAACTACCTTCGTACTTAAGTATGCGTGTTGCTGTCTGCAGGATAAACTGTTGTTTTCTTCTACAAATGGTCATGTCCTGCTTGGATGTCCACTATCTTGCTTTGATTGGGCCCAATCTTGTTGAGGTCACGGCGCAGTTCCTCTACCTCGTTGCACTAGTGTTGACGACGGCTGGAGACTCAGCCCAAATCGATACGCCTTAGGCTGAGCGATATGTGCGGTCCCCTAGGTTCAAGCACGCTCGTGATATTTCTCCCAACACGAAGTTGCGCAACTTCGAAAATGAAGTTGCGTGAAGTTGCTTCAAAGGCGCTTTAAGAAGTTGCTTTAGCGAGAGCTCAACGAAACAGTAAAAAAGTATTACCCTTTTGCACCAAAACCAACGAAAAAACGACTGATTTATTAGCTTTGCGTCAAATCTTTCCTTTGAATGAGTACACGGCGCTGAGCGAATGTGTGAATCAGTGCGTTTGAATGCGTCGCCTGCTTAAGGACATTGGTGCGGAGCAAGCTGATCCTACGGTTATCTACGAGGATAATCAAGGCGCGATGGCTTTGGCGACGAACGTGGACTACCAAGCACGCACCAAGCATATCGACATTCGCTATCACTTCATTCGCGAGAAGGTCGTGAGTGGTGAGGTGGAACTGGACTACGTTGAGTCCAGGAATCGGCTCGCCGAATATCTCACGAAGGGCTTGTCGACCGAGACGCTACGCTATTTGATGACGCGCATGGCAACGTTGGACACACGATCGAGACATCAAATTGAGTGGGAGTGTTAAGATTGCACTTCGCTGTCTATATCGGTCGGATCCCTACCGCTAGGCACACGTCCTGCGCGTGCCGGGCGCGTGGCCTGTGAGGTCAGCAGTTGAAGGGATATCAATGGAGCGATATGATTGGATGATCGTTTGGTATAGGGTGTATGTGATTGAGCGAGGATTACTACTAGTGGTTTGCCCGTTCCCGTTTCGCACACCGATCCCGACGCATACACCGTTCCCGTTCCACAAACCGTTCCCATTTCATCGTGGAATCATAGGGGATTTCCTTAGAGGAGTGCATGTGTAGGAAAAGACAAGTAGGCAAACAGATCCAACTCAAATGAATTCACTTTCGGATTTTCTTCCTTCTACTCACTCGCCTACCAAGCCTCATTTGCATAATATATATTGGATCAAGTGGCGCCATAGATGCCCAGTAGAAATGAGAGCATCGAACCGCTTCGGTTTCTTGTTCGATCAGGAGCCACCTTAACAGAAATAGTACCCTCGCTAAATCGATAGTGGCATTGGCACTATTGTTACCACAATCACCTCAAACAGTGATTCCCGATACTAAGAGAGACGCCAATTTGCGGCATCCCTCTGAAACGTAATGTGTATTACATGGGACAATTGAAGAGGTAGAGATAAACACAACAATGAAACACCTCAAACTAAGGACAACACACCTTAGAATACGAACCAGCCACTGTAGCGGGGCTACACAGGATAGTGAACCCCGGGGTACACTAATACACGCCAACCCACTAGTGTGTGTGGGACACACACTAGCGACCAACATTACGAGCCGTCAATGTATCTATCATTGACGGGCGCTCAGGCGCACAGCTATTGGCTGAAAGGGCCACATTTCAACCAATCATGTGCATGCATTTCATGCAAATGCGTGAGAGCCAACCATGCTCTCACCTCTGCAATTAGATATCATCTTAAAGGGGTTTAGCGTAAAGATAAGGCCTGCCCGCCACGGCGGGCCTTATCTTTAAGCTCCATTCAATGGCCAGCCCGCCGCGCGGCGGCTGCCATTCAATTCAGTTTTCTATTTTTGATCTAACGTGTTAAGTATTTGCTTTAGAAATACGCGCATACCGTGTATGCTATAAGACAGAGCGTAGCTCTCGCCCTGTTTCAGCCACTATCTGAACGTAAGCGAGTCATATCAGTATATACCGTCGAAAAATAAATACCGGTATGCATCGACGATGTTGCTTTATTGATGTCGATACGAAACGATTGATGGACATAAAAATAGTTGTGGCCATGGTAAAAATCAATCAATAAATCGATAAGAAACATCAATGAATCAATCAATAAGAAACATCAATGAATCAGTGTTTAAGCGCTCAATCTATAAGAAGCATCAAGCGAATGCCGCAATTCTACTTTGTTAATTTCCATACGAGAGTTTTGATAATGTCAGTTCCTCAATGGCCCTGGTAAAATTCATTGCCCCTGCTTGTCCTTGGATGTTGCTGGGACGAATGGTTTATTAATTATGCAGGTTAGAGATCTTCTCGTTAGTCTTATGGTACCTTTATATTCTTTGTCCCCATGGACCTAAAAATATATACATGTCTATAGAGAGATATCAGTCAATGATCCATCATCATCTAACACCTTTTTCTAATAGTGGAGCTACAACTTCACTTTTGTTGGGACAAACTGAAACACGCGGAATCACTGTGAATTCGCATTATGATCGCTTCTCGTGTAATGAACCGATATTATTTTGCAATCCTTTTCCCAGGTCCAAATATATTATACACTACTTCAACGAAATCATATGTTTCCAATGAAATGCTTATCGATTCAATCAAAGGGACGCACTCGCGGATTCATCAGACAGACAAGCAGACAAGCAGTCGAAACTGCGTGGCCACAGCTTTGTAGCAGTACTGGCACCAAGAAACATAGCAACAACATTAGGAAAACGTAATGACAACATGACGAGAACGTGACAAGAACATGATAACAATTGCAAATACACGTCTGTCCAATGTTTCGTTTTCAATCTGAAATCCATCAATTTCACTCGTCTTGAGTTAGCTGGTTTAACTGCTACTTCAGCCTTGAGCAGTTCGAATTAACTCTTGATTATCCAAACAACGTAACCTTTATCCTTTTCGTAAATCCACTTTATCGACTTACCTTTGTATTTTCCCCACGTCATCGCAAACGAAAGGTCAGATCCACGAAGCTTTTCATCGAGGAACTTCTTGATTTGGAGGTACTCACCAATTAGAATCTCTTGTGGGTCCAACCACTTCGCATATTGTTAGACCTTTCGTGAAGTTATTTGCCATTCGCGAGTGTTGCCGCCCCCAACTAAAACATTTGTCGAATTGTATACTTTCGACATGCATATTGGAGATGCTCGAGATACGAAGTTCCTTTATCTTCTCGACTTTTCGAGATCCCTCCTATCGATTAGCATGTTCTAGGATTCCGCGGTCCGAGGATAAGCAGCAACATATCTTAGCAATGCGCTGTCCCACTTCCGGATGATCCTGGTTCACTCTGAGCAACCCCTCTTGCCTCACAACAAATCCCAAGATCGATGCCCGCTCGTCTCGCCGCCACCTATTACTTAGCCCTAGCTACTGTCGTTCAACATAATACCGTACCAACATTTCCAACGACGTTGAGAGCTGGTTTGGGCGGCTGTGTGGGCTCTGGCACTTCTGCACCGACAAGTACAGGCGGAGGGGGTCCTTTACGACGTGATACTGTGAATTCGAATATCGAGCGTCAACCTATATCAAAGCACGTTTTTGTGTACTTCAAGCTTTTTATCGTCAAATCTATAACTAACAGGTTGCGCTCAAACTGGTTTTGAGATCTGTTGATGAACTTCCCAGATCTCAGCAATTTGCTTGCCACGGTACCTTCAAAATTTATAGTAAGGGTATCCATTTTAGCCTACGTATAGGCACATTCCTCTATGAAACAAATTAAATAAAACATACTACAGCGATAGCAACATCCCAATAGCTTCTATCATCCCATAAAACGCGAAATGCTCATAATCAATTATCAATAACACCAACCAGAACTAGTCAATGTCATGACGGCAGAGTAATAAATTTATGAGTGTGTTTAGAGTGTTGCTTGGGTATTAATTCGACATCTAGGAAAGCTATGGAGACGATCGACTCCACTAAGTAGCGAACAAGATTCTGAAGGCATCGAAACTATTATTATTCATTAATATCGGTATGCCATGATAGAACATCAATCATCATTAATCAATACATAACAAACATGAGTCAATCTATAAGAAACATCAATTCATAGCGACATCCGCGAGGTGTTACTTCGCTGATTTAAATTCCGAGAGCATTGATAGACATCAATTCCTTTATGGCCCTGGTAAAATGCATTGGACCTCCTGTCCCAGCAACATCCTGGGACAAATGGTTTATTAATTAAAAGGTTAGAGGTCTTCTCGTTAGTCTTATAGTACATTTCTGTTCTTTGTCCTCTGTCCATACTAAAATTATAGCTATCTATAGAGATATCTCAGTCAATGATCCGTTATCATCTATCATCTTTTTCTAATAGTGGATCCACAACTTCACTGTTTGTTGGACAAACGGCCACAACACGAAACACGGAGAAATCGGCATTGCGGTTGCTTCTCGTGTAAAGAAAAACGGTCGGCGTTTGTTGGCCCCCGCTGAGTTGCCCCCAGCGGTTCGGCCCAGCCGGGACCGTAGTGTCTCGCAGTCGTTGAGACCAGGCAGTCAAGCCAGTCAAACGTTGGGAGTCAGCTGAGCTAGCTGACTTCCAGAAAACCCCGTGCCCTCCGCAAAGAACGGACGACGGCGCGCGAGCGCTTTTTCGGGTCACCGAGAGCAAAGGCTTCTCAGCTAGAAGTGTCACGGCACCCGGGTTATTCGCCGTACCGGCTCGCTGAGTCAGCGAGACGTATCATTCGCGCGAAGCGAGACACACCCTCCCCGGGGAGACCTTGTTCTGTTGGCGCTACCAGTCAACACCCTACAAGCTATGCCTCTCGAGTGTCGACGGCAGGCATAATCCAGCCCGTGCAGGGACTTACCGGACAGTGTACACTCGCCTTGAACTTAATTTTTTTGCTCTGTTATCTTTTATCTGCCGGGAGTCCCAAGGGACTCCTCCTAATGGTTTTCTTATCTCATATACAAATATGTAATTAAGTAAGGTCGTTTTAGATCTCAACGACCCTTCGCCGAGCTCCTATGTAACGACTCGGCTGGCTGGCTAATTTCTGGACAGCTGGATGTAGCTGAGTCACGTATCCGTTCAGCTAAGTTAATCAGCTACTCGTCCAAGTTCATATCTCGCATGTACCACACCGATTTGAATTTACTACACCACACTTGACTCAGGTGCCGAGATGTCCATTCTGGATACCGCCTTTGCTCATAAGGTTGGGTGCCACGTTGACGAGAGTCAGATGCAGGAATACGTTGGAATTGGAGATAATTCGTATGTCGCGGATCCGAAGTTACTGTGCTGATGGTTGGAGAAGAAGACGAGGGAGACGGACTAAGAAACATCGTCATTCACAAACGTGGTGGCGGGGTCCAGATCGTAAGCCAGCTTGATCCAAGATACGATCCGCTCCACTTCGTTCTCCTCTTCCCGTTTGGTCACCGCGGTTGGAGTGTACAACTCAAGCAGAGAACAGGTGGTACGATGAACCAATTCTACTGCTTTCATTTCATGATCCGTCGCGAGACGCAAGTGCTGCATTTGTCGGGAAGGCTTACCCAGGATTACACTGCTGATGCGTACGCAAAAATCGAAGAGTCCCGTTTGATGTGGGTTCGACACAACCAATAGAAGCTCCGCGCTAATCTCTGTCAGGGTCTTCTCGATCAAGTGGGTAGAGATGATGTCAGCCCGGCTGGGCGCATGGTGATCCTCCCACCTCCTTTCACTGGGGGACCTAGATACATGCAAAGTCTCTACCGAGATGCGATGGCTATTGTGCGTAAATGACAAACCAGATCTCTTCATTACAATGACTTGGAACCCTAAGTGGAAGGAGATTATGATTGCATTACTTTCATGTCAAAAATCCCGAGACAGCTTTGACCTGTGTTATCGGGTGTTCCGACTACAGCTGAAGGCGTTGCTACGGCTAATCATCGCGAAGAAGATATTCAAAGGTCAGGTGTACGTCATCGAGTTCCAGAAGCGTGGTTTGCCTCATGCACGCATGTTGTGGATTCTCCATGACGATTACAAGCCAGAGATTGTCGAAGACATTGATCGATTTGTGTGCGCCGAGTTGCCTGACCCTTCAGACATAGAGCTGTTTGATTGTGTTACAAACAACATGATTCATGGTCCCTGCGGTAGTGCAAGACCCAACGCACCATGTATGAAGGATGCCATTTGCTCCAAGAAATTTGGCGAAGAGATCCAGATCACAAGCGATGGGTATCCTCTCTATCGGCGGCGAAACGACGGTCGTGTCGTGGTCAAGGGGTCGCACACGCTTGACAATCGCTGGGTCGTTCCCTACAATCCTCTACCTGTGCAAAGTGTTCGGCTGTCATATCAACGTCGAGATCTGCTCATCGATTCAATCCGTGAAGTACCTCTACAAGTACGTTTACAAAGGCCACGATCGCATTCAGGCTCGCGTTGGTTAAGTGCAGACAACAAAACAGTTCAAGATGAACCTAAGCGTTATTTTGACGCGCGATATGTTTCTGCCTCCGATGCATTTTGGAGAATCTGCCAGTTCAATCTTCAGAAGGTTTGTTCAAGCTTTGCAAATTCACGATGAGAACATGCAATCGGTGTTACATCTTGAAGACACAGCACTCCAAGATTTGGTAGAACATAATCACGAGACGACGCTAACGGCATGGATGAGCTACAACCGAGAGCACCCAGAAGACGAAGTTGCTCGCACAACACTCTACTGTGACTTTCCCACTCACTTCACGTGGAACCAGAATCGTCGGGTCTGGAGCCGACGCATGAAGGTAAATTCAGTTGGAAGAGTCCACTTCGTGAGTCGCGAGATACAACACGTTACTACCTTCGGTTGCTTCTACTCCACGTTCTTGAAGCGACGTCGTACGCGGACATCTGCACTATCGACGATGTGGTTTACGACACGTACCAGCGTGCGGCTCAGGCCAGAGGGCTGTTAGAGTCCGATCAGGAGCTCGACAACGATCTTGCTCTGGCTGCCGGATCTGCATCACCTTGCCAACTCCGTGAACTGTTCGCTATGATGTTCCTATTCTGCGAGGTGATTGAACCGGAAGTACGCTTTGACAAGTACATCCCTGCACTTGCGGAAGATTTCATGCATGTGCGCGGAATCGACATGCCCACTGTGAAACATGTTTTAAGTAACATTGAGTCAATCCTGTTTCATAATGGGTCATTTTTGGCGAACTTTCCCTCGCTCCCTCAAGGCATCGAGTTGCCGCTGACAGACATGCTATGGAGCCAGCCAATTCTGCGACGTGCTTCCGGGGCTCTTGGAGGATGAAAGACTCGAGCGCATGCTGAATACAGAGCAGAGGGCTCTGTTTGACTCTGTTGTGACGGCTGTTGCGTCGCTCGACACGGATGCAGGTCTGATTGCACTAAAGTGTTTTTCATTGATGGCCCTGGAGGATCAGGCAAAACATTCGTTTTCCACACCTTATGGGTTAAACATCGTACTTCATTAATGGGCATATGTGCATGACCATCCGCTCATCCAAAAATGGACGAGGAGAGGCGGGTCTTAAACTAACTTGGCTTTCGTGCCTTGGTCGAAAGCTGAACTGGGAGCTCGCTGCCGCTCGCAGTGGGTGGTTCGTAAACGATATGTGCACCACATCATTATTTGTCATATGTGTAAAACACCATTTCCTTTCGTGCCTCCAGGAAAATAATCTTTCCACACCTTTGGGGTAAAACATCGTACTTCATTAATGGGCATATGTGCATGACCATCCGCTCATCCAAAAGGGACGAGGAGAGCGGAGCCTTCATTGTAGGTCATCCAGCATACGCCCACTAGTGAAGGGTTGAGTCACCCTTGGAGCCGGTGACCATGTTGGTAGCGAAGGAAGTGACGGATTCCGCGCAGATGTTGGTGTAGGTCTTGAAAGTGTCCGAAACCCACCGGCCGTGAAATTGAATCGTCATAGCATCCACTCCTGGGCGATACATGTGCGTTGCACCCCGGCACGGACGGGTGCTTGCACTCGACAGGTGTGCCGTTGAAATGCACGCCGGTTGGCCGGCGGGCCCCAGGTATACCGCCGCTGGAATTCCGAGAGGAAGGCCTTGTCTTGGCCGTAGAAGGAGAAGAGCGCCGAAAACAGGGCACACGAATGCGTGCCCTGATTGATACAGCATTCGAGCTGTTGCATGCCCGCACTGATTGGTCTTGGAGCCGCGAAGTCTCATGTGTACAGATCGCGCTTCAGTAGCTGATAGTGTCGGCTCCCCGGTCGCATCCAGCACACGGCTCCAAGGGCAAACCACTTGAACGAGTTTTCGCTGATGGAGACGATTTTCGAGCGTCTCAGCAGGAAAAAGAATGCCACACACATCCCCCCACAGAGCGTGGGCGAAGGGATCATCAAACCGGAGACACCGGAAGCAGGTTTCGAGGAGCCGGATAGTTACTGGAGCGTTGTGTCGCGGAGGTGTGTCAAGCCGGCTTATCCCTTTTAGTAGCATGCGAACATGTGGGTGTTCAAGCGGAAGCACTCTTCCGGTCGCTGCGAAGAAGTGCCAAACGCCTTGTAGCGTGTTGATGATTGATAATTGATAATCAGCGTAGCGGTCCGCCAGCGCCAAATCCATATTGAAACCTGTACACAATAAATTCAGAGAGCACTTGAATACGGTCCTCGTCGGTGTGGCCCGCGAGCCGTGGCTCATTTCAGCGGCGTGATGTCCACATCGTCCACTTGTTCATCGCTGCAGAGTACTCGGTGAAGGTGATGTCGGCAACGGAAAGCTCGCGGAGATATTGCGCCAGAGCGACGATAGTCCGTGGACGTCTATCCTCGGTGATATCTGCGTTTAACCACGAGTTAGTTCCTCGAACTTAGCAGCGTAAGGCGGGTGAGCGGCAATGCATGATCCGGCGTCTGCGCGTGTGTTGTCGACCCCAGCGATATGAGACGGCGAGAGACGGAGGTTGAGGGGCTCTCCCAGTATCCCAGGAGCCGGATAATGTCTTGAGCACGGATGTTACATGGTCACAGCCGATGTATTGTCGATACGGAAGTGTACGTGGAGGAGACGGCGTCCATCCGCAGCATTTTCGGACCACTGAGAACCCCATTCGTTGGTAGCGAATGCGCAGGAAAGCAAGTCCCGGAAATTGATGTTGAAACCATTAGCTTCCCCAGCCTTAAAACGAGCAATAAGCCGAAGCTCATAAGGCGAAAACCAGTAAGTCAGCGCAATATTGGTCTTAGTATCGAGAGCGCACAGTCCGTGGTCGCATGCGTCCATCTCGACGACCACATCGGACTCCGGGAGATTGTTAAAGTACTCAAGGGCCATGCCATTCAGAAGCGGGGAGTGAAGAATCTGCCACCACCAGAGCAGGTCTTGTTTCATGGACTCGCATACCGTGACATGTCCAAATCGGTGAAGGTTTGTCTCTCTCAACCGGAGGCACTGGAGAAACGGGCGCGCTGCCTTGATGCATGTTGCGATATTTGCGCAGGGCTCCCATTAGAGAGCGATACCATTGCCGCGAGAGTCCGCGTGATTGGTACTCCGATGCGACCAGATTGCGAGCCTTATCGATCTTGACAGCAGGCATCGCGACCGTTGCTGCCACGGAGTCGAACTGTCATCCCAGGATTTTGACTGGTGTTCCGTGAATTTGTCCTCATTGACGGCTCCACTGCCTAGTATAGCGGTCATAGCGTAGCGCAGTGAGCGTTCCATATCTTCACAGTTGGACCCAACATGAGCGGCGACGTTGACATGGTCGTCTACCGAGTGATAGTTGAAGAAACCATTTGGGTTGTGCCGGTTGCCATGGCCTCCGTGAACAAATGTTATCGCCCCACCGATGACTTCATATTCTCCAGGAGAACCCGTCCGTCCGAATGGGTATGCAAGCTCAATAACGAGTGCATTCTCGATCTCAATGCGTCCAGCAAATCGGTGTACGCTGCGGCTGTGAATACTGACGTTGCGAAACGCGGAAGCTACGTCTCCTGCCATGATCTTGGTCTCAGCATCGGGGTGTTCCCGCTTGGTTCGTAGAATCTCGGAAGCGACGGCGTCACAGTGGCGATAGTTGGCCTTTGGAATAGTGTCCTGGTCTGTGAAGTTGTTGATCGAAGCGCCTTCAGGGAACGATAGTTCGTGGGTAGTCCTTCCGTCGTGAGCAGGTCACCGCCCGCCTTGTCGACAATCCAGAATGGGCTGATGAACACTTCGGGCCACATCGAGAGGAGGTCCAAGTCCAGTACGAGGCACCTCCACGCGTCTTGCTCATTGCAGACATTCTTGCGCAGTATGTTCACCCTCTCATATGTGGACCCGTGGTTGCCAGGTGGATGCGATTGAGGTGGCATGTCCTTCGTGAGCCCCACGCGAACGCCTTCCGCCGCAATAGTTTGCAGTTTCGCTAGATGCTGGTAGTCCTTGTACACCTGCGCGATCACTGCCGGAACCACATGCTTGTTTGGACGGTGGTCTGTTTCCGTCTGGCCGCGAACAAGTTCCACTAGAGCCGGCAAATACATCTGCGTTCGGCGGACAAACTCAGAGAGCGTACGTTGCAGAGGCGGGTTGAGTAGAAACTCTGTCCCGCTTGACGACTGCCGGGACGCAGGGTACGACGATGCTTGGAGTCGCAGCCCGACTTTCCTCAGCCTTGTTCAGTGATAGACGTCGAAGTACTTCGAAGCCCTTAGCGCGGCGAACTGCGTTTTTAGTTACCCGCGTAGCCCTTGCACTAGTTATTACACCATGCGTTGTGCGCGTTGCGTGCGCGATGACATCAGTGCATAGCTGCGTATCTGCTGGCCTTGAGTCTGTTTCGACTGCCCTAGGCGGTGTAACCATTTCAGGTGCATAAGGTGTCCTAGGCTGTATGGCCATCAAAGGAACAGAAGTCGTCCTAGGCTGTATCGCCATCACAGGTGCGGTTGATTGTGTAGCCACTTGACGCTCAGCGGCCAACGACATCTCAGGCATACTTGATAATGAGCGGGGCGCATTTTCTCCTGTCGAATATCCGGCTGCGCCGGGTGATGAAATTGAGCTTGATTTGTACTTCGAACTCGAGTTTTCGTAAGGTGGAGTACATGAAATCCGCTTATCGCCCCGCGACGAGCGCGGAAATTCTGGCACTTAGTGACGGTGCGGCCACAGGTGGATCGCCACGAGCTGGGGATGTCGTTCTTGCTTCGCTGGCGAGGCCAGGCCGGAACGACGACATGAAGTCCGTCAGGTCCAACTCCGTGACATGTCGTGTCGTCGTCATGGTCGTGGAACCAGGCTGCTCCGCCGTTGTTGGAGGCGCGCACTCTCTAAGGGTCGCTCTGCGACCGTCGGCACGTCGGGTTGAGATGCGGGGACACCGAAACCGCGAACCAGCTTCTTCTTGCCCTTCTTAGCCTTCGCCGCGTCCGCTGGGGCGCCTTGAGCTTCGCCACTCGCTTCTACGCACGGATCGAAGCAGTCTCAGACGTCGCGCTAGCCGGAGTTTCTGTCCACGCAGCGCCGTCAGCCGTCACGTCGACGACCGTACCGTCAGCCGCTGGCACCTCAGCGGGAGCAGCAATTTCCGTAGAAGGCCCCGCCACGATCGTGCTGGCGTCGATGATCTTGTCAGGTCCTTGCTCGGTCATGGTGTTGTGCAGTGTCGTAGAAATGAGAACCCCTCATAAACTAACTTGGCTTTCGTGTCTTGGTCGAAAGCTGAACTGGGGAGCTCACTGCCGCTCGCAGTGGGTGTAGCGGGGCTACACAGGATAGTGTACCCGGGGTACACTAATACACGCAAACCCACTAGTGTGTGTGGGACACACACTAGCGACCAACATTACGAGCCGTCAATGTAACTATCATTGACGGGCGCTCAGGCGCACAGCTATTGGTTGAAAGGCCACATTTCAACCAAACATGTGCATGCATTTCATGCAAATGCGTGAGAGCCAACCATGTTCTCACCCTTGCAATTAGATATCATCTTAAAGGGGTTTGGCGTAAAGATAAGGCCACCCGCCACGCGGCGGGCTGCCATTCAATTCAGTTTTCTATTTTGATCTAAAGTGTTAAGTATTTGCTTTAGAAATACGCGAGCCCGCGTATTTCTATCTTACATACAAACTTTAAGTCTACGCTTCCTCAATACGCGCATTTGTGTATGCTAAGAAACAGAGAGTAACTATCGCCCTGTTTCAGTGGGTGGTTCGTACATGATATGTGCACCACATTTTATATTTGTCCATATGTGTAAAACACCATTTCCTTTCGTGCCTCCAGGAAAAAAACCGTACTCCGCTATCATCGCCCATCTCAAGGCATCTCGAAGGCATGCCATTGTCACCGCCACAAGGGGATCGCCGTTCGGCTACTAGAAGGAGGTCGCACGCCCCACTCAACGTTCAAAATCCCAATTTCGGTCATGCATAACTCCTCTTGCCACTTTGCTGCAGAGTCGAAAATTGCTCGCCAGATTTAGTCTTCCAGTTTGATCATTGATGATGAAGCTCCGATGACGCATCGACATGTTTACGAAGCGCTTGATTGCACAATCCGGGGTGTGATGAAGAAATTTGATGACCGTCTTGATCAAGTTTCTTTTGGTGGTAAGGCTGTCGTCATGGGTGGACATTTTCGACAAATGCTGTCAGTAATTCCCAAAGCTCCGCGATCGGTTGTTGTGAGTGCATTATTAAACCGGAGTTCTCTGTGGCGTGTGACGAAGGTCTTCAAGCTCACAGCGAGCCTACTCGTGTCACCTACCCTGCATACTTGAAGCGAATACTTGCTTGATGTCGGTGAAGGATACGTTCACGCTGATGTCTCGCTCCCGCCAGAGATCTGGCGTGTTGCTACCCTGTCCGAGCTTACTCAAGCCGATAATGGAGACTTCACTGATTCGAATTATTTTACTACCAAGACCATCCTCACCCCTTGTTAAATGCTGATGTCGTTCGAGTCGACAACTGGGTCCTGCATGCCTTTCCCGGAGATGTTATGGAGTACCGGAGCGCGGATGTCAGCCTCCAGGCGAAGTTGAGAACGAGTCATTGTATCCATCCGAGTTTCTCAACACAATTGACGACGCCTCCATGCCGCTTCATGGGCTTCGACTCAAGGTCGGATGCGTGGTTATTTTGCTGCGCAATCTGAACACGACGAGAGGGCTTTGTAACGGCACGCGGCACCGGATTAACACTTTCTTCCCTACGAGGCTTCAAGTGACGGTGATCAGTCAAGGAACTTTCTGCGGTGATACTCATCTCCTGCCGCGAACTGCACTCTATCCTTCACAAACCAAGCTTCTTTTTCGTTTTAAGCGCCTGCAATTTCCTGTGCGACTGGCCTTTGGCGATGACCATCAACAAATCGCAAGGTCAAACCCTGGACACTCTCGGCTTCTATGTCCCTAACCAGCTCTTCACGCATGGCCAACTATAAGTAACATTGTCGAGGACGCGGACTGGCCCTGCATGGATTATCTTTTGCAACGACGCCAACTCTAATCCCATTTTGAATGTCGTGTATACCGAGGTATTTCGCTCTTAAATTCTAACAGTTTGCAGTTGTGTGACTTGACAAGTTTTGCCTTAATTTTTGTTCTGAAGAAGTGTGTGTGAGCGAAGCGACCGCGGGCTCCCTAGTCACACTAATCCTAAAATTCCCCACAATCCTGACTAGAGAAGCGTACCACACTGAGATTAGACTCTCGGCTGCACCAGTGGATCACCCAGTCGATAGTCACAGTGAGAAGGCACTCAGGTCGAAACACTGATCCAAACGGAGCACACGGGACCACATCAAGTGCAGCCAGTGGACGGGCATCGATCACTAACGACTTACATCACCCGAGCACTTAAACCAGAAGTGGTTGTGCACGCAGTTCACCCGCACCCGAAGCTTACCAGATTTGGTGTGCTTATGGGCAAGAAACAGGAGAGCACACAAAGATCGAGTGGCGGCGGCTGCCAGGCGCTGGGGTGCCGAAAAGCTCAGTGCGAGGAAAGTAAAGTACGGTAGCCGCCAGGGAGTTGGAAGAGCTAAAATGGACCCGCATCCAGAGAGTGATTGCCCCTAGGGAGAACAACTACTTATCCAACTAAAACTGCACGCCTATTCGCTTTACGACATCGCACATAACAAAATGGGCTGCCCCCATGCCAGGTGCATCCATGCATGCGACGTTTACCTGTATCTCGTGTTCTAGGAGTGTCCGGCTGCGGAGTCACTGCGACGGGAGCTGCTCCTCCCATGGCGAAAACTAGGACTAAGAAGCGCAGATTGTCAAAAGAGCGGTCTTCCGCATGATACTGCCGGCAATGCCAGCAGGAGTATGGACACTGGTGGAAGGACTGACAAAGGAAAACCGCATTCAGCACTGTGCCAAACAGAAACTGTAATGGAACGGACGGAGAGTCACTGGCGTATTGGCGTAGCTGTCTATTTGAACGCGGTATGGCGATGGAGAGTTCAACACTTTGACGAACCCAACAACATTACCCCTCGATATTAGAAGGCGATCATGGCTTCTAGACTTCGCCAGGGATATAACACATTACATCTACGTCTGAGCAGTACTTCTATACAGAAGTATGGCGATCCGGCCTCCACCGTACTGCGATGGGCACTCTCGCAAGGATGGAGCACGTTATATCAGAAGATGTACCCAGGACAAACGGCGATTTACTTTTTTTTTTACGGTGGCTCAAGGGGAAACCCGGGGTCGGATGGCAATGGATCCATAGTAATACGCACATGACCCACAAATATGGCGTTCACGGTATGTTGGCTAGCCCACATGTCCTATGCCAGCAAGGCCACGACAAACAACGTTGCCGAAAACATGGGTCTGCTCACAGAACTACGCGCCTGCGCGACCCACAGATACTCGCCGATTCACATCATCGGTAATAGCGAGATGATAATTAAGCAGCATCCAAGGAGAAAACCTCCAAGGCATCGCACCTAAAACACATGTCGACGAATAGCAGAACAACTCCGGGTGATACAGTCGCACCATCACCTACGGGATCACAACAAATGGCGGACGCATTAGCTAATCAAGCCATGGACTCACTACGCAGCACACAGGTGCGGACCGAAGGAAATCCGGTACAACACCAACACTGGGCAAACGTGTTACAGCGCATAGACGGAGATGTCACCCAATGGGTAGACAACAGGGAAACTACGAGGCAAGAGGGCTTCGTGGGCGAACTCCAGTAAGGTGGGCGCAAGCGACTTCCCTTGGGAAGTCGGCAGTTTACGTTGGAGCGTAGCTCCGACCGGGATAAAAATCTAGTGAGCGACGTAGGGACGGGCACTACTAGAACGGATACAGGAAGTCGTTAGCGTAGCTAAGTGACATCAATTTACCTCACTGAGAAAAGAAACGTGTCTGAAGTTCAGAGATGTCTCCAAGTTAAAAGAGAATTATGGCACAGACTCGCATAGGCACTCTCATATTAACAATATAAGTGGCAATATGACAGGCCACACAGCACGCTGCACATATGAAGTGCTAGGAGTTTACAAACTCCAAGTGAACGGCAGTTCACGGGTTCCTGGTCGTAAGGGAACCAATGGGTTTATAGGGTAGATATTAGACTGAATAGATTTATAGCTAAGGCAAGTTTGGCCTGTAATGCAAACTTCCTATGAACTTTACTAGATCTAAGCAACGTAGAATGGTTGGCTCCTAGAGCCCAACGATGTATGCCACACGGCGGTAAGGCTGTATGGAGTTATGCAGGTTCATAGTATTTATGAACCAGGAGCAGCGGTCCGGAAGAGTGATGCGTGTCACTCTTTATGCAACCAGGGTACAACTGAGGTTACCCCGTTAACCCCCCACACACACACTTATCTGAGGGACACCTCTCTTTCATTTTCTGAGCCTTTCCGTTGACGGGTATCGACCCGCCAGCTGTAGTTGCATTTGCAACTTGGTGCACATTCGGCAATTCGCCAACACACCCACAGGCTCCCACGTCAGCCCGGCATTTTGAATGCCTTCCCAGAAGAAGAAGGCACAAGTCCCTCGCGAGACGAAGACCTCGAGGTCTAAGTCGATGGCAGCGAAGTCTAAGGACAACGCAAAGGCATCGGATGGTGCCAAAGTATCCACTGACACTGCGCCCCGGACGCGGACGAGGTCGAGTTCCGGCCAGGACCACGTGGATCCGGATAAGGTCGACTACAAGGTCGACGACGAGTTCAATCCCTCTTTGGTCGCTTCGCCTGCCAACGACGCGAGTCCGAAGGGGCGCTGCATCGAGCAGTCCCGCCAAGCCATCCGGCAAGGACGCGAGTCCAAATGCGGCTACGCCAAGCAAGAAGCCGACAGGCAAGAACGCGAGTCCAAAGAGTGCTGCGTCGAGCAGCGCCAAGAAGCCACGTCAACGCAAGGACCCACCTCTGACGTTGGCCCAAGGCAAGGCGCGTGTCCAGGCTCTCAAGGCGATGGTCGTGGCCAAGGCCAACCGCGAAAGCGCTAAGAAGTGGAAGCTTGGCGGTCCCCGCCTTCGGACAAGGACAGTAATGTCCGGCTCTACGGGCAGAACATATCACGCCTGTGATCCCGTGTCTGCGGCCGACAAGGTCTGGGAGAAAGAGTTCGGATGCGACTCCGATTCTGGGGAGTCGGTCATCTTTGGCGATGAGAGCGACGAAGCAGAAGAGGGCGAGGTGACCCAGCCTTACAAGACGCGAGAGATCTCTAACGATCTCGATTGGCAACAAGAGGACTTCTTGGATGCCCGCCAGTCCAGCGCGTTGGCCGATCACTTGGCCGGTCAGGAGGGTTACTACCCACCTGACGAGAGTTCTGGAGCTGACCGTTTCCTTGGCCAGCTCCAGGAGCCGTGCAAGCTCCTTGGTGTGCACGTTTCCCGGGGTGCGTACGAGCGTGTCTTCGTCGAGAGAGTCTCGCTATTCAGCGAAGACTTCGAGGCCGCTCGATGCGTGCGTCTTGCACCGCACAGAATTCCTCTCAAGGAGTTCACCACCCGCCGCAAGAAGCCGGAGAACAAGGGAGGGTTTTTATACTCCGCCTGGGGTTATCCCTGGGTCCGGCCGAAGATAATCGTCACCGAGCACGAGGCCGAGGCCCTCTTCTAGCGCTGGGTGTCCCTTAACGGGTTCAACCTTAAAGAACACCAGGACGAAACTCAGCTGGATCATATTTTGACCCAGCGGGACCTACGGGTCCAGTTTGCTCATCTTGTGAGCAAACATCAGCTATATTCGGAAGTCTCCCGACTCGGGCATGGGAAGGCGGGAGGCTCTGCGTCAGAGCGTGGGTACGGCATTCAGTCTGCCCGTACCCTTCGCGGCGCTGCTAAGCAGCGCGTGACTTACGAAGCCGCCGAGTCTGTTGCCAGACGTCGCCAGCCTTCGGGCAGTCAATCTGGAACCGTCCAATCGGCTCCCAGGTACCTTCCAAAGTCGGATACCCGCGCCATTTGACCAAGAGCTGGGTCTGCCCTGGCGGCGCGTCTCACGGAGCACTCGCTCAACGTGGCAGTGGATGTTTCCGCTCCGGTCAAGGAGCGCTTGTGGCGGCCGCTCCCGACTATTCGTTTGAGCCGCACGAGACTCAGAGATCTGCGTTTCCTTCGCGGGCGGCAAGCTCCGCTGGATAGGGGTGGATCCGGGAGAAGTTCCAGAGCCTCCAACAGCGACGCTATACGGTTGAGATGGCCCTGGCGTGGGGCCTGGTGGCGACGATGCTCGCAAGGCTCATCAGCCCGGGGTGATTACCTACCTTCGTGATGAGGTTGAGCGCCACGGTCGTGACTTCGAGCACCTCCACGATCTGGTGAGTCGTCGCGTGTCCACTGACGACTACGAGGCATTGCGTGTGCAAGTCCCTGGCTGATACAGTTTGTTCGTCAGCCTGTTTCGGCGCGTGAGCGGCCTGGGTATTCATACCCTGCCTGGGAGTAATCGGCGTACCCGTACCGCTCGCAGTCGTATTCGACGGCTTCTTGTCGCGGCGCCTGTGCAGCCTGACGTTCCGACGTTTCTTGCTCCCTCGCCACAGGTTCGCTTTGTAGAAATGAGTCCTTCCCGGGGGCCGCCTCCTCTTCCGCAAGGGGAGGGGCCGGAGCCAATGGGTACTGGTACGGCTTAAGACGCCCCACGCAGAACGTCGAGTGCGTCGCCATTGTCTAGGCAAGTCAATGGTGTAGGCATTTCCGTGGCGTGCCAGGACCGCGAAAGGTCCAATGAAGCGGTGCTTCAGCTTGTTGCTGTCAACAGCACTAACAGCGTTTAGCGGTAGGTTCCTAGTGTCGAGTAGCATTAAGTCACCCACATTAAACACTGTTAAGTTTCCTCTTCCATGTTTGTCAGAGTACTTCTTTTGTTTGTCCTGTGACTGTGCTATCTTGTCTCGCACGCGGCTGACAACGTTCAACCTGTTATCGACGAATGTCGACAACTGCTTATTTAGCGAAGCTGGGGTCAAACCATTGACTCTGGAGGAAAGCGCTTTCTGAGCCTCTCCCCACTTACGACGAAAGCCTCGCGGGGCCCGCGCAAAATGAGCGGCACCAAGCGGAGTCGTAGCCCATTGAGGTAGAACGGGTGAACCCCGTTGATGCGTGTGACGCTTGGTTGAGTGCAAACTCAACCATCAGGAGGGTGGACGACCACGCGAGCGGTCGTTCCGCACAGACATGTCTTCAAGGACGCGGTTTATCCGCTCGTTTGGCCATCCTTTGAGGATGGTCCACGGTTGAATCAGCAACCGAGTTCCCAGCAGTGAGAACAGAGCCTTCCAAAATGCAGGTAAACCGCGGGTCTCGATCCTAGACAATGGTCTCTGGAAGAGTATGATAGCGGAACACGTTTTCCAAGAACAGCGCGGCGGCTTGTTCGCCCGTGGCCGTGGCGGGCACAGGAGCGAGATGAATCATCTTGCTCAGGCGGCAACGAACACCAAAATGCCGGTGTTGCCATGCGCATCGGCGGCAAGGCCAAATATGAAGTCGAGACTCATCGACTTCCAGCAGTCGGCTAGCACCGGCAGACTCTGTAACGGAGCGAAGCGTGGCCCGCAGGCTTTACACGCTGACACGTTTCACACGTGCGTACATATTGTGCGACCCACTTATACGTGTGAGTCCACCAAAAGGAGAGGAGACCGAGGAGAAGGCCTTCTCCCGGCCTAGGTGGTCACCAGACGGGAGGTCGTGCGCCTCATGAAGTATGTCGTACTTCGGTTTTTCGTCATTGGGGACCACAACCCGTGGAGGGTCCGACGGCTCAACTCGGTAGTAGAGGAGCCCGTCGGTCCACTCGTAGCGATGAAGCTGCGAGCGCTGTCGGAGTGACAACCAGGAAGCTTGCGCTGCCGTGCCTGCGACAAGGTACCTCACGACAGGCGCCAGATGCGCGTCCTCTCGGTACGCATCGCGAATGCGATCGCACAGGTCCGTCGTGACCCTAGCGATATGGGCAAGCTCGTAGTTGGTCGACGTGGCAGAGCGTCGGCCGCACATTGAGCTTGCCAGGCTTGTATTCAACGCAGAAGTTTTATTCCGCGAAGAATGACAGCCAGCGGGACATCCGCTGTGAGAGATGGGGCGAGTTAATCGCAGTCCGCAAGGACGCGTGATCAGTGTAGATCACAAAGGGTTTGGAGCCAAGAAATGCACCCGAAACTTGACGAGGGCGTACTTCATCGCAAGGAGCTCCTTGTCATGAACAGGGTGGTTCCGTTTAGCGTTCTTTAGCTGCCTCGACTGGAACGAGATAACCCTATCATGTCCTTCATTATCGATCTGCAAAGGGCACAGCCGGTTGCATAGTCCGAGGCGTCACAGACGATGCTGAACGCTTTGGACTCATCCGGCAATGCCAGGACAGGAGCCTGATGTAGGCTCTCCTTGATGGCGTCAAAGGCGCCTTGATGCTGGGCGTCCCAACACCAGTTGGTGTCCTTCCTTAGGAGCTCCGACAAGGGCTTGCCATCTCGGCATAACCCGC
>JAAVTI010000683.1:0-68293 GCA_011947335.1 Phytophthora constricta
AAAACCGTACTCCGCTATCATCGCCCATCTCAAGGCATCTCGAAGGCATGCCATTGTCACCGCCACAAGGGGATCGCCGTTCGGCTACTAGAAGGAGGTCGCACGCCCCACTCAACGTTCAAAATCCCAATTTCGGTCATGCATAACTCCTCTTGCCACTTTGCTGCAGAGTCGAAAATTGCTCGCCAGATTTAGTCTTCCAGTTTGATCATTGATGATGAAGCTCCGATGACGCATCGACATGTTTACGAAGCGCTTGATTGCACAATCCGGGGTGTGATGAAGAAATTTGATGACCGTCTTGATCAAGTTTCTTTGGTGGTAAGGCTGTCGTCATGGGTGGACATTTTCGACAAATGCTGTCAGTAATTCCCAAAGCTCCGCGATCGGTTGTTGTGAGTGCATTATTAAACCGGAGTTCTCTGTGGCGTGTGACGAAGGTCTTCAAGCTCACAGCGAGCCTACTCGTGTCACCTACCCTGCATACTTGAAGCGAATAGTTGCTTGATGTCGGTGAAGGATACGTTCACGCTGATGTCTCGCTCCCGCCAGAGATCTGGCGTGTTGCTACCCTGTCCGAGCTTACTCAAGCCGATAATGGAGACTTCACTGATTCGAATTATTTTACTACCAAGACCATCCTCACCCCTTGTTAAATGCTGATGTCGTTCGAGTCGACAACTGGGTCCTGCATGCCTTTCCCGGAGATGTTATGGAGTACCGGAGCGCGGATGTCAGCCTCCAGGCGAAGTTGAGAACGAGTCATTGTATCCATCCGAGTTTCTCAACACAATTGACGACGCCTCCATGCCGCTTCATGGGCTTCGACTCAAGGTCGGATGCGTGGTTATTTTGCTGCGCAATCTGAACACGACGAGAGGGCTTTGTAACGGCACGCGGCACCGGATTAACACTTTCTTCCTACGAGGCTTCAAGTGACGGTGATCAGTCAAGGAACTTTCTGCGGTGATACTCATCTCCTGCCGCGAACTGCACTCTATCCTTCACAAACCAAGCTTCTTTTTCGTTTTAAGCGCCTGCAATTTCCTGTGCGACTGGCCTTTGGCGATGACCATCAACAAATCGCAAGGTCAAACCCTGGACACTCTCGGCTTCTATGTCCCTAACCAGCTCTTCACGCATGGCCAACTATAAGTAACATTGTCGAGGACGCGGACTGGCCCTGCATGGATTATCTTTTGCAACGACGCCAACTCTAATCCCATTTTGAATGTCGTGTATACCGAGGTATTTCGCTCTTAAATTCTAACAGTTTGCAGTTGTGTGACTTGACAAGTTTTGCGTTATTTTTTGTTCTGAAGAAGTGTGTGTGAGCGAAGCGACCGTGGGCTCCCTAGTCACACTAATCCTAAAATTCCCCACAATCCTGACTAGAGAAGCGTACCACACTGAGATTAGACTCTCGGCTGCACCAGTGGATCACCCAGTCGATAGTCACAGTTAGAAGGCACTCAGGTCGAAACACTGATCCAAACGGAGCACACGGGACCACATCAAGTGCAGCCAGTGGACGGGCATCGATCACTAACGACTTACATCACCCGAGCACTTAAACCAGAAGTGGTTGTGCACGCAGTTCACCCGCCCCGAAGCTTACCAGATTTGGTGTGCTTATGGGCAAGAAACAGGAGAGCACACAAAGATCGAGTGGCGGCGGCTGCCAGGCGCTGGGGTGCCGAAAAGCTCAGTGCGAGAAAGTACAGTAGCCGCCAGGAGTTGGAAGAGCTAAATGGACCCGCATCCAGAGAGTGATTGCTCCTAGGGAGAACAACTACTTATCCAACTAAAACTGCACGCCTATTCGCTTTACGACATCGCACATAACAAAATGGGCTGCCCCCATGCCAGGTGCATCCATGCATGCGACGTTTACCTGTATCTCGTGTTCTAGGAGTGTCCGGCTGCGGAGTCACTGCGACGGGAGCTGCTCCTCCCATGGCGAAAACTAGGACTAAGAAGCGCAGATTGTCAAAGAGCGGTCTTCCACATGATACTGCCGGCAATGCCAGCAGGAGTATGGACACTGGTGGAAGGACGACAAAGGAAAACCGCATTCAGCACTGTGCCAAACAGAAACTGTAATGGAACGGACGGAGAGTCACTGGCGTATTGGCGTAGCTGTCTATTTGAACGCGGTATGGCGATGGAGAGTTCAACACTTTGACGAACCCAACAACATTACCCCTCGATATTAGAAGGCGATCATGGCTTCTAGACTTCGCCAGGGATATAACACATTACATCTACGTCTGAGCAGTACTTCTATACAGAAGTATGGCGATCCGGCCTCCACCGTACTGCGATGGGCACTCTCGCAAGGATGGAGCACGTTATATCAGAAGATGTACCCAGGACAAACGGCGATTTACTTTTTTTTTTACGGTGGCTCAAGGGAAACCCGGGGTCGGATGGCAATGGATCCATAGTAATACGCACATGACCCACAAATATGGCGTTCACGGTATGTTGGCTAGCCCACATGTCCTATGCCAGCAAGGCCACGACAAACAACGTTGCCGAAAACATGGGTCTGCTCACAGAACTACGCGCCTGCGCGACCCACAGATACTCGCCGATTCACATCATCGGTAATAGCGAGATGATAATTAAGCAGCATCAAGGAGAAAACCTCCAAGGCATCGCACCTAAAACACATGTCGACGAATAGCAGAACAACTCCGGGTGATACAGTCGCACCATCACCTACGGGATCACAACAAATGGCGGACGCATTAGCTAATCAAGCCATGGACTCACTACGCAGCACACAGGTGTGGACCGAAGGAAATCCGGTACAACACCAACACTGGGCAAACGTGTTACAGCGCATAGACGGAGATGTCACCCAATGGGTAGACAACAGGGAAACTACGAGGCAAGAGGGCTTCGTGGGCGAACTCCAGTAAGGTGGGCGCAAGCGACTTCCTTTGGGAAGTCGGCAGTTTACGTTGGAGCGTAGCTCCGACCGGGATAAAAATCTAGTGAGCGACGTAGGGACGGGCACTACTAGAACGGATACAGGAAGTCGTTAGCGTAGCTAAGTGACATCAATTTACCTCACTGAGAAAGAAACGTGTCTGAAGTTCAGAGATGTCTCCAAGTTAAAAGAAAATTATGGCACAGACTCGCATAGGCACTCTCATATTAACAATATAAGTGGCAATATGACAGGCCACACAGCACGCTGCACATATGAAGTGCTAGGAGTTTACAAACTCCAAGTGAACGGCAGTTCACGGGTTCCTGGTCGTAAGGGAACCAATGGGTTTATAGGGTAGATATTAGACTGAATAGATTTATAGCTAAGGCAAGTTTGGCCTGTAATGCAAACTTCCTATGAACTACTAGATCTAAGCAACGTAGAATGGTTGGCTCCTAGAGCCCAACGATGTATGCCACACGGCGGTAAGGCTGTATGGAGTTATGCAGGTTCATAGTATTTATGAACCAGGAGCAGCGGTCCGGAAGAGTGATGCGTGTCACTCTTTATGCAACCAGGGTACAACTGAGGTTACCCCGTTAACCCCCACACACACACTTATCTGAGGGACACCTCTCTTTCATTTTCTGAGGCCTTTCCGTTGACGGGTAGCGACCCGCCAGCTGTAGTTGCATTTGCAACTTGTTGCACATTCGGCAATTCGCCAACACACCCACAGGCTCCCACGTCAGCACGGCAATTTGAATGCCTTCCCAGAAGAAGAAGGCACAAGTCCTCGCGAGACGAAGACCTCGAGGTCTAAGTCGAAGGCAGCGAAGTCTAAGGACAACGCAAAGGCATCGGATGGTGCCAAAGTATCCACTGACACTGCGCCCCGGACGCGGACGAGTGCCAGGACCACGTGGATCCGGATAAGGTCGACTACAAGGTCGACGACGAGTTCAATCCCTCTTTGCTCGCTTCGCCTGCCAACGACGCGAGTCCGAAGGGCGCTGCATCGAGCAGTCCCGCCAAGCCATCCGGCAAGGACGCGAGTCCAAATGCGGCTACGCCAAGCCAGAAGCCGACAGGCAAGAACGCGAGTCCAAAGACTGCGTCGAGCAGCGCCAAGAAGCCACGTCAACGCAAGGACCCACCTCTGACGTTGGCCCAAGGCAAGGCGCGTGTCCAGGCTCTCAAGGCGATGGTCGTGGCCAAGGCCAACCGCGAAAGCGCTAAGAAGTGGGAAGCTTGGCGGTCCCCGCCTTCGGACAAGGACAGTAATGTCCGGCTCTACGGGCAGAACATATCACGCCTGTGATCCCGTGTCTGCGGCCGACAAGGTCTGGGAGAAAGAGTTCGGATGCGACTCCGATTCTGGGGAGTCGGTCATCTTGGCGATGAGAGCGACGAAGCAGAAGAGGGGCGAGGTGACCCAGCCTTACAAGACGCGAGAGATCTCTAACGATCTCGATTGGCAACAAGAGGACTTCTTGGATGCCCGCCAGTCCAGCGCGTTGGCCGATCACTTGGCCGGTCAGGAGGGTTACTACCCACCTGACGAGAGTTCTGGAGCTGACCGTTTCCTTGGCCAGCTCAGAGCCGTGCAAGCTCCTTGGTGGGCACGTTTCCCGGGGTGCGTACGAGCGTGTCTTCGTCGAGAGAGTCTCGCTATTCAGCGAAGACTTCGAGGCCGCTCGATGCGTGCGTCTTGCACCGCACAGAATTCCTCTCAAGGAGTTCACCACCCGCCGCAAGAAGCCGGAGAACAAGGGAGGGTTTTATACTCCGCCTGGGGTTATCCCTGGGTCCGGCCGAAGATAATCGTCACCGAGCACGAGGCCGAGGCCCTCTTCTAGCGCTGGGTGTCCCTTAAGTTCAACCTTAAAGAGCACCAGGACGAAACTCAGCTGGATCATATTTTGACCCAGCGGGACCTGCGGGTCCAGTTTGCTCATCTTGTGAGCAAACATCAGCTATATTCGGAAGTCTCCCGACTCGGGCATGGGAAGGCGGGAGGCTCTGCGTCAGAGCGTGGGGCATTCAGTCTGCCCGTACCCTTCGCGGCTGCTAAGAAGCAGCGCGTGACTTGAAGCCGCCGAGTCTGTTGCCAGACCTCGCAGCCTTCGGGCAGTCAATCTGGAACCGTCCAATCGGCTCCCAGGTACCTTCAAAGTCGGATACCCGCGCCATTTGACCAAGAGCTGGGTCTGCCCCTGGCGGCGCGTCTCACGGAGCACTCGCTCAACGTGGCAGTGGATGTTTCCGCTCCGGTCAAGGAGCGCTGTGGCGGCCGCTCCCGACTATTCGTTTGAGCCGCACGAGACTCAGAGATCTGCGTTTCCTTCGCGGGCGGCAAGCTCCGCTGGATAGGGGTGGATCCGGGAGAAGTTCCAGAGCCTCCAACAGCGACGCTATACGGTTGAGATGGCCCTTGGCGTGGGGCCTGGTGGCGACGATGCTCGCAAGGCTCATCAGCCCGGGGTGATTACCTACCTTCGTGATGAGGTTGAGCGCCACGGTCGTGACTTCGAGCACCTCCACGATCTGGTGAGTCGTCGCGTGTTGACGACTACGAGGCCTTGCGTGCAAGTCCCTGGCTGATACAGTTTGTTCGTCAGCCTGTTTCGGCGCGTGAGCGGCCTGGGTATTCATACCCTGCCTGGGAGTAATCGGCGTACCCGTACCGCTCGCAGTCGTATCGACGGCTTCTTGTCGCGGCGCCTGTGCAGCCTGACGTTCCGACGTCTCTTGCTCCCCGCCACAGGTTCGCTTTGTAGAAATGAGTCCTTCCGGGGGCCGCCTCCTCTTCCGCAAGGAGGGCCGGAGCCTGAGGGTCCTGGTACGGCTTAAGACGCGCGCAGAACGTCGAGTGCGTCGCCATTGTCTAGGCAAGTCAATGGTGTAGGCATTGCCGTGGCGTGGACCGCGAAAGGTCCAATGAAGCGGTGCTTCAGCTTGTTGCTGTCAACAGCACTAACAGCGTTTAGCGGTAGGTTCCTAGTGTCGAGTAGATTAAGTCACCCACATTAAACACTGTTAAGTTTCCTCTTCCATGTTTGTCAGAGTACTTCTTTTGTTTGTCCTGTGACTGTGCTATCTTGTCTCGCACGGCTGACAACGTTCAACCTGTTATCGACGAATGTCGACAACTGCTTTTAGCGAAGCTGGGGTCAAACCATTGACTTGGGAGGAAAGCGCTTTCTGAGCCTCTCCCCCACTTACGACGAAAGCCTCGCGGGGCCCGCGCGAAGAGCGGCACCAAGCGGAGTCGTAGCCCATTGAGGTAGAACGGGGTGAACCCCGTTGATGCGTGTGACGCATTGTTGAGTGCAAACTCAACCATCGGGAGGGTGGACGACCACTCGTGCGGTCGTTCCGCACAGACATGTCTTCAAGGACGCGGTTTATCCGCTCGTTTGGCCATCCGTTTGAGGATGGTCCGCGGTTGAATCAGCAACCGAGTTCCCAGCAGTGAGAACAGAGCCTTCCAATAGGCAGCGGTCTCGATCTAGACAATGGTCTCTGGAAGACTATGATAGCGGAACACGTTTTCCAAGAACAGCGCGGCGGCTTGTTCGCCCGTGGCCGTGGGGCACAGGAGCGAGATGAATCATCTTGCTCAGGCGGCACACGAACACCAAAATGCCGGTGTTGCCATGCGCATCGGCCGCAAGGCCAAAATATGAAGTCGAGACTCATCGACTTCCAGCAGTCGGCTGCACCGGCAGGCTCTGTAACGGAGCCGAAGCGTGGCCCGCAGGCTACACGGCTGACACGTTTCACACGTGCGTACATATTGTGCGACCCACTTATACGTGTGAGTCCACCAAAAGGAGAGGTGAGAGAGGGCTTCTCCCGGCCTAGGTGGTCACCAGACGGGAGGTCGTGCGCCTCATGAAGTATGTCGTACTTCGGTTTTCGTCATTGGGGACCACAACCCGTGGAGGGTCCGACGGCTCAACTCGGTAGTAGAGGAGCCCGTCGGTCCACTCGTAGCGATGAAGCTGCGAGCGCTGTCGGGTGACAACCAGGAAGCTTGCGTGCCGTGCCGACAAGGTACCTCACGACAGGCGCCAGATGAGCGTCCTCTCGGTACGCATCGCGAATGCGATCGTACAGGTCCGTCGTGACCCTAGCGATATGGGCAAGCTCGTAGTTGGTCGACGTGGCAGAGCGTCGGCCAACATTGAGCTTGCCAGGCTTGTATTCAACGCAGAAGTTTTATTCCGCGAAGAATGACAGCCAGCGGGACATCCGCTGTGAGAGATGGGGCGAGTTAATCGCAGTCCGCAAGGACGCGTGATCAGTGTAGATCACAAAGGGTTTGGAGCCCAAGAAACTTGACGAGGGCGTACTTCATCGCAAGGAGCTCCTTGTCATGAACGGGGTAGTTCCGTTCGGCGTTCTTTAGCTGCCTCGACTGGAACGAGATAACCTCTCATGTCCGTCATTATCGATCTGCAAAGGGCACAGCCGATTGCATAGTCCGAGGCGTCACAGACGATGCTGAACGCTTTGGACTCATCCGGCAATGCCAGGACAGGAGCCTGCTGTAGGCTCTCCTTGATGGCGTCAAAGGCGCCTTGTCCCAACACCAGTTGGTGTCCTTCTTTAGGAGCTCCGACAAGGGCTTGCCATCTCGGCATAACCCGTACTTGTGCAGGTAATTGGCCAGCCCCAGCCATTTACGCAGGTCCTTCTGTGACCGAGGCGTAGGCCAGGCCGCGAAGGCCTTGATCTTCTCGGGATCAGCGCGTACTCGTCGCACCCAACGAAGCACCCGAGGAACTTTATTTCCTCCGCCGCAAAGACGCATTTGTCAATGTTGGCTGGCAAAGAGCTTGTTGGCTCTCATGACTTCTAACACTTGGCGGAGGTGCTTCACATGCACCTCCATAACCGCCTGGCTATCTTCGGCACGGCTATGGACGAATACATCGTCGAAATACTTTTGCGTGAACACACGCAGGGGTCTGAACAATTGCGTCACCAGACGATTAAACGTCGCTGGGGCATTAGATAGAACCTGTGGTATGACTAGCCACTCCCAGAGCATTCTGATCGGCGTGCTGACCGCAGTCAGAGGGATGTCGCTTTCGCGCATCAGGATCTGGTAGTATCCATCTAGCAGATCCAGGCACTGAACAGTGTACAGTCCGCCATGTTGTTCAGGAGAACATCCTTGCGAGGTATCGGCGTCTGTGCCGGTACCGTCGAGTTGTTCAGCTTATTATAAGCATGAACCCGACGCCACTTCCCGCTCGGTTTCCGAACGCAGAAGATGGGCGTCGAGTGCGGAGATTTGGACTCACGCACCATGCCAGCCTTTGCTTTCGCGGCAAAAAGGCATCAATGACCTCGCATTGTTCGCGTGGTAGAGGCCACTGCCTCATGACACAATACTTTGTGCCGGGCACGAGGTCGATCCCGTGTCGGATTTCTCGGTCGGAGGTTGGGATGGTGGGTCCTTGGACACAACATCACCAAACTTCTTCAGTAAGGACAGGGTCCTTGGGATCCTTGAGGATCTCCGATCCGCTGCGCGCTACACGCCGCTTACGGATCTCTTCCAGGACGGCCTCGTCCATGAACGAGGAAGAGTTCAACTCTTCAGGAGTGGACTCAGGACGTATGCGTACCATCTCCGAGATTGCGCCAGCCTTTAACTCGGCTAGGAAGCCATCATAAGACGGTTCCTCGAGGTTCAGTAGCTCTGATACCTCATACGCAAGGGCTCCAAATGGACGCCCCTTGTCCGGACGCAAAGACCACTCACCGTGTCGAGGGTGTGACATTCTTCGGCCGATGGTGTAAGTATGGGCTATTGGCTCTTGGTCGACGGTGTCGACCTTCGGCTGGTATTCCACCAGCCCTCTCGTAGCTAGGCGCTGCTTCGCGTGACGTGGTACTTTGTTACCCACGTCCGATGGTGTCGTCGAGACACCACTCTTAGGAGTTCTCCTAACTCCGTTCGGTACTGTGTTACCCGCACCAGAAGCGTCCATGGCGGCTTCTGCATCAGTTTCGGTCTGAGAGACCCTGTGTGGAACTATGTTGCCCATCTTGGCAGAGCCGTCGTTGGTCTCTGCGGCAGCTTTAGCTGCGTGCGGTACTATGTTACCGGCTATAGAAGCGCTCACAGCGTCTTCCTTTCCACTTTCGGTCTGAGTGACCTTGGGTGGAACTACGTTACCCACCGTGGCGGAGCCCTCTGCGTCAGCCTCAGCTGCATGCAGTACTCGGTACCCGCGAGGCACGTGCACGACGGCACTGCCTTTGTCGGAAACTTCTTGTCTCGACGACGCTTGTTGTAGCGAGGCACCGCTGGTGACCTCCTCATCGGGTTCATCGTGAACCACGACCTCATGGTCCCGTGCTTTATGTACCGGGCGGGGGCTGCCCATCGACCCCTGCGGCGGCCCAGAGTCTCGCTCGTGATGGACGAGGTCTGTCGACCTGTTGCAGAGCCCACTGCAACTGCTCCCGAGGCGTCGTTCATTGTTTCGACAACCTCCATGAATCCTTTGGGCGCTCTCGCGCCGCGGTAGCCCTCGCGGGTGATGCGCTTCCAAGCAGAAGTGGGAACATGACTCACCAAGGCTCTGTCGGAGATGTGAGGCTTGCTGACCCCTATGGCTATTCCTCGCCAGTCGCTCCAGGGCTTGTGCTTCTCAAGCCACGGCATGCCCCGGATCAAGTCATACGTGTCCATGTTGAGGACGTTGAACGACTCATCGCTGTCAAAGTCCTCCAACTTGACGCTAAGATCCATTTGGACCTTTGGTACTCTTACCACCGTACCATCGGCCAGTCTCACAGAGACCAGCCCGTTTCCTTCGCTCTCTTGGAGGGCGTCGGTGAACTTGTTGCCGTTCCGCGCAACTGTTTGCCTTCGGGCAAAGTTCTTCGACGCCCCAGAGTCGATCAACACTCTTAGGGGGTGATCCCCGTACACTTGTGTACCACTACCAGCCCACCGCTGCTTTTCCCGCATGGAGGGCTAAGTCGTCTGGTACACGTACCCGCGCCTGGCGTACCTCTCAGGGCGTCCTAGTTCTTCCCCAGCAGGGCGCCCCATACTGGTGTCCGGCGTTCCCCTGCACCCTGGGTCGCGGCAGCTGCCAGCGACCTCTCGGGCCTTGAGGGTGACCCTGGGGTCTCGTGTTTCCTTCCACGTCCCGCCGAGGGACAGGCACGTTTCATGTGCCCAACCGGCCACAGCCAAAGCAGCGCACATCGCTCTGCTCGGTCGCGCTAAGGTCCATCGGCACTGGTGCCGTGCCCGTAGACGCCTGCCCAGAGCCGGAGATACGAGCCTGCATGTGGCTGTACTCCTCTTGAAGAGGGACTTGAATATCTTCCTCCAAATTGGCCGACTGGGCACGGAACAGCTGTGTTCGTGCCGGGCCTACCCTCAGGCCTTCCATGAAGATGGTCGCTTGATCTCTTCGGACAGTGGATTTCCCACCATTGATGCCGCTAATACGCGCATCTGTTGCACATACTCCTGCATTTTGCGCCTCCCTTGCTTACAGGCGAGGAAGCGCGAACGCTGGCGGTACTCCACGTTCGCCGGGAGGAGCACTGCTCGCAGTTGCCACCGAGTTGGACCAGGTCCTAGCACTTCCTCTGTGCAACGTGCTGTGTGGCCCGTCACACGTGGTAGCACTCGTAGTCAATCCTGCACCTACGCTGATAGATTAGACTACCTGAATCATCTGTGGTTCCAAGAATCTGGACCAAGATGGACCGAAGTGAATTCATTCACTTAAGCGACTCCCAGTGGGAGTCTGTGAGGAAAATGGGAGGCATCTTTGGGATATATGATATCCGCGGCTTGGCGGCGTCAACGCCGGCCGAGCAAGTCGAGCGTATCAACGCATTCGACGAATATGAACGCGGGCTACTCGCTCACGTTCGAGGCAGCATGCAAGCGGCCGCGGCAGCACCTAAGCCAGTGCATCCCAAGCCGTTGCGGCTGAACGTGAACCCATACGAGGGAACGGATGGTGAGAACCTCCCCTTCTGGGTTCGAGAAGTAGAGATCGCCATGAGGGCGGGTCTCATATCTGAAGAGCCACTCCAAGTGGCCTTCGGAATATCCAAGCTGGGTAGACGCGCCAAGACATGGGCGCTCACCAGGGAAATAACACCACCGTGACGCTTTACGTATACAAACTCCAAGTTAACGGCAGTTCACGGGTTCCTGGTCGTAAGGGAACCGGTGGGTTATATAGGGTAGATATAAGACTGAATAGATTTATAGTTAAGGCAAGTTTGGCCTGTAATACAAACTTCCTATGAACTTTACTAGATCTAAGTCGACGTAGAATGGTTGGCTCCTAGAGCCCAACGATGTATGCCACACGGCTGTAAGGCTGTATGCAGTTATGCAGGTTCATAGTATTTATGAACCAGGAGCAGCGGTCCGGAAGAGTGATGCGTGTCACTCTTTATGTAACCAGGGTACAACTGAGATTACCCCGTTACAGGCAACAACCAAGACCTGAATTGTGTGTTCTATTCAAAACTGCGAAGATCGTGTGAGTGAATCGAGCTCGCCCAATTCCGCAGCATATCATAGATAATAAATCTCTGGTGCCCATACTCCGCTCCGCGTGCGGAATTGAAGCTCAACCCGCCGTCGTAGACGCTCACCATGACTAGCGAGCAGAACGCGTCGACCCCGCTGCGATCCCCGCTCCGGCGGAGCTACCCACGTACGTCCCCGTATATGCTGTCCAGCCAAATGCCACGACAGAACAACGCTTCTCCTCAACAGGGACGGTCACAATTGAGTGAAGGTATACCTGCTTCGTGGTATAATGCAATCGATAGTTGATGACTGTATCTGCATTGTGATGACTCCAGCAGCTCCGGCAATCGATGTGGTGACAAGCGCAGTCGCGACAGATGAATCGGCAGCTACAGCAGTCCCTGCTGATCTTTATCAGCTCCTTTTGCGGCCGATCGTCAAGGCATCGATCAATCAACGTGACACGTCAGCTGAAACTCTTAGTGATGCTGTTTCAATGGGAGCTCGTTTGGTGCTATTATGGAGCCTCTGTGGGAGCTGTTCTCGTCTCGAATAAGGAACCAAGCGGTAAAGAATGATGGGACGTGGAGCGTGGAGACACCGGAGTTTGCTGAGTGGTCTAAACTATGCAGTTTAAGACGAAGACGCGTGTGGTAGACACCTGAAAGTCTGACCAAGCGTGGAACCAGTGGCTTGTGGCGATGCGTGGAACAAACGTTACTCTTATGATCTACGAGTACGGTATGGCTATTGCGACGGCAAAAGATTGAGATGACTTCGTGAAGGCATGCATTTTACCCGAGGAGACGGATCGCTCCGGCGCGACGGCGGAGCGCTCGCTGTGAGAAGTTGTGGACGCTCTCTGACAGAAATGGGACACTACGTTCCAGGCTGCATCAATTGTCTGGCGTATGTGGGCGAACCATGTTACGAGGAATCTCAACTACTCAACATGGAATGCCGACATCGCAAACCCGCCGCCCAGTTACATTGTCCATCTACTTGAACCAGCTGAATCACGCCTAGGGAGTATTTTACTGGCGTGGCTCAATCAGCAAGTGTGGCTTTAGATTGTGTAAGAGCTTCTATTGCTGACTGTCAGCAATTGCGTCGCCACTTCGAGGTTGCTGAACGCTGTCTGACGACCAAAAGCAACGCTTGCTGGCTCGTGAAGCCATCATTGAGGTGATGATTCGAGATCTCGTGCCTCCGTCTCCGAGCGTGATAACGGACCCGCTGCCCCTGATTGAGAACATTGAAGACACAGAACATGCCCAGTGAAAATCCTCGTTCTTCAGCAAGTTTTTTTCGTTTATTTATTACGTTCGCTCAAGGAGGTTAAGTTGACGTTCTTAGGCAAGTTCTTGCTTATGACTACGATTCAATATCGGTAAAATCTAATTCATCTTGATTAGTCCCCCTGCGTTGACTTCCAATTGCGTTCGCCTTTCAGTCGATAGAGGTCCGACCGGATCAAAGTACCCTTGGATCTTCCAACCGCAGTGCTCGAAAACCTTGATCATGTTGAAGTTTGGAATCTGCGGAATGTCTGGACGACGAAAGGCATGAGGTCCCGCCCGCTAGACTCGAGATAGTGTCGTTGGAATGAGCGCTTCACGTAGCCAAACAGGAATTCGATTGGATTGACGAGGGGCAACATGCCGGGAGGAAAATAGGCACGACTCCGACATTTCGAGCTAGTGAATAATCTCTGGGTGCCTATGGATGCTGGATTCATCCAAAATCCAGACTGAATTTCGACCGGGGTATTGACGAAATGGGCCTGTAGGACAGTGAACGAAGTCTTGACAGCATTTTGTGAATACCAAGCGATCAAACGTGCCATCCGTGTTAAAGTAGTCCAGAATCCCATAAATGCCAAGATCGAAATCCGTGGTTTTCGCTGAAAGTCTCCGCGAATAGTGACCTTCTTTCCCACGTAGAGCGTATCCTCTCTTGCGTAGCATTCCTCGATTGTCAAAACTTACTTCATCTAGGAATACAATGTTTTGGTGACTCCAATCTACGTGACTCAGCTCCTCCACAAAGCGAAATACGTCACGTTCCTTGATGTGCATTGCGCGGCGCTCTAAACCCCTCCAAGTTAGGCCGTACTCGTGGATAATTCTCCAGACGGACGTCTTTGAAATATCGGTGGAATGCGCTCACTGGAAAGCGTCTTGGGCTCCGTCCAGATATACCAGAGGGTGCTCCTGATAGTAATTGAACAGCCATTGACGCTGCGTATTCGTGTATTGCCTCTTTGCACCGCTGTTGGCACGCTAAAATGTTCCAGAAGTCTTATAGATCTTGAGCCAGTTGCTAACTGTACTGTCAGACTTGTTGAAGATGTGTGAGAGGTGTTTCCTGGAGTACCCGATCTTGTAATATGCATACAAGCAATGGTAGACCGTGTTGGTGTGGACGTGCTGCCGCGTAGCAGCATCCTCCATCGTGCACTGCACTCGACAATCACTCTGCACTGCTTCAACATAAAAGAAGCACGTGATTAGCTAAGGTATGACCAATGAAGAAGCAGGAATCTTCAGTTTGACCACTTATAGCGTTGCGTCAGATTCATTGACCTGTTTGACCGTTCTAGGAATCGCCCCACTCCCGCAAATTTGGACGGAATTGACAATAACTACCCCATGCTTCACAAGTACAATGATGACGAAGCGGAGCGGCTGTTTAACGCAATAACACGCATAAAAAATTCTTCGTTCACTAACAAGCTGCAAGGCGTACTTTGACAAGATTCACTACATGGGTTTATATTTAATTCGCTGTTAGCTCGTGGTATGGCCAGAAGGGCTCGGTCATCAGTGCCGGTAACCATTTCGCTCGCTTTCATAACCCAACCGTTTGTCATACAGGTTCGCGGGTCTGGTGCAGTGCCCAACCCGAGTGTGACCGGCGTTAACAGTGAAAAATGAAAATAAAACCGTTTAAGTTGATGTATGTGCGTGGTTAAAATGAAGAGTTGTGGTGACCGAGCAGATTTGTGTCGATGTCATTGGCGTGTTTCTTACTATAGAGAGTGCCATTTTGCTTCTTCACTTTACGGGTGGTAGGATTTCTCCACGTTCACAAGTTTGTTTTTGACTGGGTTTTCAGATAAGCGGCACTGATAGTCCGAAGGTCCCGGTGGTCGGTGCAGTTGTGGTGGTGATGGCCAATTTGGATTTCTGGCTCAGATTTATTTCATAGCTTTTATTGATGCCGACTACTCGGGGTCTGTAGGCTGCTTCGTTCGCAGACTTCCATTCATTTATCTAACTACGTGCGTCCAATCAGCCTATAGATCCGTCTTGGAGCCGTGAGCAAATATGCGTGCGTGCTCCACACTACCGTAGCGCACGGGCGCATACTCACTAAAGTGTTGACTACGACGGCGACGAACGTGCTCCTTGACCACCCAGGCTCCTAGAAGTAGCACCAAGCAGCCAGAAGCGGATGCCACGACAGCCAACACGTCCGTCAAATGTGACCGGGTGCTGTGAGTTACTTCCTTTTCGGTCGACTCGACAGTGTCTTCCACAGCATTTGCAGCAGTCGTCGCTGTGTCTGCGGTCAGTTTCGAGGTCGCGGCCTAAGCAGCTTTAACAGCTTTAGCGGCTACGGCCTGCTGGTGCATGTAGTGCTCGTTCTCGGCGTCGATGCGGCGGCAAGATGGGTGCTCCACCGCCACGCTAACAGAGCAGTTGCAAGTTGCACCAGGACCCTGTGCACATGAACCGTAGCCACTGCAAAATGGTGTGAGGCTTTTTTCCTTGACACCCTTCTGCTGCGGGTAGACGTAGCTGCCTGCAGACAGCCAGCAGTGGTCAATCGAGGGATTCTCGTACATCGATTGTGCCACGGAGTCGGTCTCTTCACCCTTGGCGAGGTTCGCGTTGCTTGTCACAATGTCTTCGCATGATGGACCAGTGTGGATGGCAGGGAATGGGACGGCGTTGTAGTACTTCTCCGGGTTCGCGAGGCAGCCATCGTCGTTGCCATCCAGTCCGCAGTTGTACTTAGGGAGTTCGCCAACACCCGAGCAGGTTTGAGAATCCAATGGCTTGTAAACGGTCTCAATGCGTTCGTCCATCCAGCGAGCACGGGCAACAACAAACTCACGAAGGTCCGTCACACGCTCAGCGTATGTTCCGTTGCAAATCTGCAAGTCTACGGCAGCACACTGAACAACATCAGTGCGCCAGTCACCACCACGGCACTTGGACAGCTGACGGTGCACAGGTGCAGCGCTAGCCTCGAGGAATTTGGAGATCGAGTCGTCACTCCAGACGCCGAAAACCGGGTCGTCTGCTTTCGCGGGGTTCGTGCCACGGAGCCAACGATAACGCGCTGTTTGATGAATGTTGTTTATTCAGGAATTCAACAGCCGGCTGATTTCTGCTTAGATTGTACCCTGACCACATCCATCGCGGAATTGAACATGACCAGACCTGCCATTCTTGCGTCATAACACACGACGAAGAGCTTTTCGTAGCGACGCATGTCTGCTGCGATACTTTGCCTCGGCGCAGCTTCAATCGAAGCGACACGTCTGAAGTCAATCAGACAGAAGTCGCTCAACCCGAGCCAGGAGTAGCTACCTCCAGGCGCAAATCGTTCCGCATGTCCAGCCAAGTTGTTGGCTTCACGCAACAACTCGATGCCCCAAAAGATGTCACCTCCATGAATGGTGAAATCAATGAACCCACTGGATCCGAACAACGCACCCACGTCGACAGACATTCACAAACGTGCTTGGTGTGCATCGATACGCAGCCTTGTAAAACTCCATTTGCCACGCTCTTTCCAGAGGAATATCGCTCAACAAACTTCTGCCAAGCGTTTGGCGGATGCTATCATAATCAATCGCTTGCACCACTCGAGTGATCATCTCTGGAAGCGTCTTGGGAACATGAGGTGCTCGGACGAGGTGACCAACGCGCATCTTGACGAAATATCGCCACATCACTGGCGACGAGAACGCGAAACGCCCCTCAGTTTGAGCCAGAATACCCTTTCGAAGACATTGCTCGACTATATCAGCATCAGAATTAACGTTGGCACCATAAGCAATGCGCTCCAGCCGATCCAGCTCGTCCGTGTCAAGGGCGTTCAACACTTTCACAGCACGTGTTGATGTCAGGGTTTCAAACAGCGCGTTATCGTTGGCTCGATTCAGTGACCCACTTTGCAGCATACCGATCCACTCGGCCGGCGATGGGAGATCACTCGCACTCCTGATACGGGAGGCATGGACTTCATTGAGTGTCTGAATGGCAGTAGCACAGAGACCAACGTGCCCACCCGTCAGCTCTTCCAAGTTGGTACAGAATGCCTCCATCGCAGACGACGACAACCCTTCGAAGCACGCGATGCCCTTGAACCACTTGGTGACGTACTCGGAGACTTCGGCATGACTAAAGTTCAGCTGGTCGATGCCCAACACCATCCCTTCGTCGAACTGGATTGGAGTTGCGAGTCGCGTGTGCTCCACACCAGAGCCATACGCTGCAAACATCAAGATTCTCATGCTGTAGGCAGCGTTGCTGAGAATAAACTTGACCAGCTCCCAGAAAACAGTGGATTTGCGTCTCGGAGAGGATGTAATGTTTTCGTAAATCACTTGCGTCTCGTCCAGCACTAAATACACCACGTAGCCCGCTTGCGTTGGCAGCGTCTCCTTTGCGTCCTTCCAGGCCACTCCGCACTGCTGCCTGAAGACATCCTCAATAGTCTCGCCGTCGCATATCCCCAATGCCGAGAAGTTGAACACAGCCATCCTTCTCTTTTCCTCCGTGTGGCGTTTCACCAAAGCGAGGCTCACCAGCGTCGCCAGTGAGGTTTTCCCAGTCATTGGTGGGCTTTTCACCAGCAGGACGTGCGTTTCTTCGAGTCGGCGGATGATATTCGAGGTGAGAGTGGTCCGAGAAAGCGTTCGTGGATCTTCAAGGTCAATGCCTTCTCCTCTCACAATCGATCCACGCGTGCCATACCAGACGACATCTTGGCGTGCGACACTATCCACTTGCTGCGAGAACGCCGGCACAACCACCTGCTCGGTTGGAGGAACCACCACCAACACGTGGATTTGTCCTTCCTCTGGTTTAAAAATCGGTCCAAAGTGCTTTTCATTTGTCATCCACAACGACGGATCCATCTTATCAAAGCCTTGAGGATTTCCATGTTCATCAAGCGCCACACCGTCAGCGCCATCACTAGTCAGCCACGCGTCGCCCTTCTTGGCCAAGTACAGATCCAGTTTGCGCGCAACACACGTGATGTCCTCATTCTTCGTCTTAATCGCCTCCTTCAAGTCCCCCACCGACTCCCTCGTATCAATCTCCACAGGGAACGCGCTCCCTGCCGCTCCAACCAACGCACAGAAGAGCTTCACCATTTTCCTTTCGAAATGTCGGTTCTAAAACCGATTCCAGAATGATACCGGTATCGATCAATAGTACCAGGACTTCGTTCTACTCAATGATGAGTCTGGTAAAAATCTGCCAGACAATATTTTCGCATTGATGAAGTATCGTTTGGTGCTTCTGGCGTTCGCATTGATGAAGTATCGTTTGGTGCTTCTGGCATTGCATTCGTACTCCTTACAGCAATCCTTTGTATGTTTGTTTCCACAGTGCGTGCAGATTTTCATTTCAACATATTTGATTTTACTATGAGTGCGCTCGATCTCTTGCGGCTTTAACTGTTAGTTTATCCTCATCATTGAGTAGTACTGGTACTTTTGATCGATACCGGTATCATTCTGGAATCGGTTTTAGAACCGACATTTCGAAAGGAAAATGGTGAAGCTCTTCTGTGCGTTGGTTGGAGCGGCAGGGAGCGCGTTCCCTGTGGAGATTGATACGAGGGAGTCGGTGGGGGACTTGAAGGATGCGATCAAGACGAAGAAGCTGAGGACAATCACGTGTGTTGCGCGCAAACTGGATCTGTACTTGGCCAAGAAGGGCGACGCGTGGTTGCCTGACGACGACAGTGCTGCGCTGCAACTGGAAGAAGGGGAATCCATGAGGACATTCAGGCGATGATCGATGGAGAGAAAATGAAGGCGACGTGGGGTATTCAGGATTGGTTGGATGACAAGAAGATGCCGGTGCCACTGAGGAGGCAAATCCACGTGTTGGTGGTGGTTCCGGCATGCGCCACGAGCTTGATCGATGTGTCGGCGCAAGGAGCGAGCATTGAGAAGTTCAGCACTCCAATAGAATTCGCCACCGCGAAATATGAAGGTGGCGTTCCTTCAACATTCAGAACCGACCGATCAGCCACTGCCGATGCATTTTTCAGACGTCTGTTTCCTGATGATGGGGAGTATCTTCCGTTGGTATTTGTCCGCGCGCCACCATTGTCCGGAAAGTCTGCCATGTGTGATCTACTCTACAATCACATTGTGCGCTCCAAGCCGGATGGACTTGTTGCCCGCGTTCGAGCGAACAGAATGGCTGAGAATGGCAAGTTCGCTGATTTTTTCAAGCTACTCTATGGCTGTGATTTTGAAGCATTCTGCGCCTACTCGAACTGCGATCGAGTGCTGCTAATTGATGAAGCTCAAATCACGTATAACGACGAGCAGTTCTGGAGGGGCTATGTGAAAGACGCGTTGGAGTCGCAAATCCCACGTCTTCGCTTCGTTATCTTCTCATCGTATGGCAGCTTTGATGTCTATCGCAGGCAAGAGCGCGCTGGAACTCCTATCCTTGTTCCCGCGGAGAATACTTTTGGATTGAATGCGACGCAATCGAAGCCTGGTTTGCAGCTCTCACGTGTGGAACTGGACGAGATGGTTCGTGGCAGCATCGGCGCAACAGTTTGTGACCTCATTTGGATCCTGTGCTCTGGTCATATCGGGATTGCTAGAGCAATGCTCAGGTTTTTGCGCGACAAATTTGGTTCAAAGTCGCAAGGATCCATGGGTGCTGAAGATCTAGAAGTGGAACTTCGCTCAATCGGCTTGTTACAATACATTCGCTCCAGTTATCGCGGTATTCCGACTGTTGATGCTTTTCAGCGAGTGATTCAGGGTCATGACCTGTCAGACGAGTCGAAGTTGAAGATGAGCGAAGTCATGAATGGTGTTGCTTCAGGCAAGATTGTGCTCGCATCTGATGGGGAGCGAACTCCTAGAAGTCGTCTGGCAGTGGAATTACTAACACGATTCGGCTTCATCTACGAGGATTACGACAAGCAACTCCAGTTCGCATCAAACATGCACCTGAAGATTTGGCTGAATTCAAACCGGTCGGATCCAATGGGACATATGATATCCGACATCTCGCACGACGATTTCGTTGTCGCATGTTTAAAGAGAATGCGCGCTTCACAACTGCAGCATTTTGCGACTGGGAATACCAACAACGTTGCTCGAGAGCGCCAAATCCAAATGGAGTTGTACAACGCCACCGCTTCATGTTTGCCGCAAGACGTGCTAGTTACTCCAGAATGGCGCACGAGTGATGGGAAAGGCTTCGTTGATTTGGTTATTCGTGGTGCAAATGTCCTCTGGTTCTGGGAGCTTCTTGTGAATGGAGACGATGCTGTCGGCCATTCGAAACGATTCGAAACTGGTGGCAAGTACTATGGAAGTCTTACAAGAAGTTCCAGATATGTGCTCATCGATTTCCGTCAGAATAAGGGCGTTCGACAGCAGAAGCATGGGTTTTTGTATGTGTCATTTGTGGATTCTTACACCAAGGCGAGGATTTTTGGGCTTCATAATGACGAAGTCACTGTGGAATTGTCGAATTAGTGCTGTGCAAGATTACATCTCCAAGCAAAATGTGTGCGTGTTTCGTGAGATAACTGCACAAGTTAATCTAATCGAAACACATGCCTTGACATTTTATTATGAATTGTTTATTACACACAAGATATTTGGAACTATTTACAAGCAATTTCTGAGCGAGTTTCGTAGTAAGCCGGAAAAAATTAAATCCGGAAAGCGCTAAGCCGGAAAAATATGTATATGCTCACACTGGCCTGTATTTCAAACTCTGCAATCCTGTCCGCTGCATTAGTAGGAGCCGAGATATGATCGCCTGAAAGCAGCACCTGGATGGACTTCTTGTAATATTTCACGGCCACTTATTGTCATTTTACGGATTAGTGGAGTTGCGTTGTAAAACCCATTTTTTCGCAAAGCAAACGTCTCAAAGTACTTGAAATACCAAGCTGAAATCTAACGGTTTCATTTTGCCCAGTTTATGTCGCACTAAACGATTTTGTAAATTTTCACAATTCTCGGAAGTTTTATGGTCTTATGGCTCGCGTCTGCGCCCAGAGAACGGCTTTTGGCCTGCAGCTCAATCGTACAATAGAAACATTTTCCGTTTTTTTCTTCTTTTCATCCACCTACGTAAAATAGCCTCAGATATTGAAGGGCTATCTAGAAACACAAGGCCGAGATTGGTAGCTCGCAAGGAATCCTCGCCAAGGCGAATCATTTGAGATCCCGTGAAACAAAATGCGACTTATCTACATTTTGTTAGTTTTGAAACCAAGCATACCACGTGATACTTCGATGTCTTGCGGCCATTTTAAGCCCTAGCTTGTCCCAAAATGTTAAGTAGAAGTGGTTGAGATGTCCATTACAAAAAATAACTCCAGAAATATTTAAAAGTGCAAGAATGTTTTTGGTTTGTTATGACTGGAACAACATACTACACACGCTAGATGTTTTTTTGAGTGGTGTCTCATTCTCTAAGCCTTCAAATAACACGATTTTGACAAAAGTGTCAAATCGTTTCCCCGAACTCACATAAGCACCAAATCGTTTTACTGCCCTGTTTTTACTCTGCGGTTTCCTTCCTCGCTTTCTTTCTTGCGGCTTCAGTTGCGGAGTCGTCGATGTGCTTTGCTGTGCGTCTTCCGCTGCCGCCATTTCGCTCAAGCTGCTCGACAAATGAAGGTGCACTCTCCTAGCGTCTTGACACCGTTTGAGACCCCTTCAAACAAAATGTTACTAATGCGCCTTTTGATGATTTCGAGATATTGGCCTACAAAGTTGAGCCACCCATTTTCGTACTTACACAAACTTCGGAGAAATCGACATTTGAAAATAAATTACGCCGAGGACACACACCACACGCCACCTGATGCAGCACTCGCAAGAACCAGGATAAGAGCAGTCATGCGCCGATGCAGAGCCATCTCCAGCAGCGTCGTGTCACGGGGAGAGCGTATCGATGCACCACTGAGTGAGGCCTCTGAGAGCGACTGGTCCGAGAGTGCCTCTCCGGTTGCCTCTGTGGTCGGCCACGAAGACTATGAGACACACGAGAGCTGTGAGGACGTCGAAGCAGACGATGAAGACCTCAGCTCCTACCTTTATGACGAATCGATTCAGGACAAGGCTCGCCGCTTCGTAGCTGAAGATCCGTGCGAAGCCAAGTGTTTGAAGGGGAAGGAGGAAGACGTGCGGGCCTTTTGCTGTCGGTGTCCGGGATGGAGAAACGAGAGCGCACAACGAGCATTATGACGGCGCTGTCCGTGCTCATGAAGGCTGACACAGTTAGGAGGCCTAGAGGCGAGGGGATTTGCGACAAATTTCCGTACGTGCTGCCTCTGGTTGGTCGCGTTTGCGCGTTGAGCTTCTGTGCTTGCTATGGAATTACACGCGTAACCATGCAGCGCTACAAGACACAGATACGGCACGGGTCGTTCACTGCCAAGGCCCATGGTAATATTAAGAACAAGAATGCCGCGGTGATTGATCTTAGCTGGCTTACGAGCTGGTTTGAGGGCTTTGCTAAAGAAGTAGGTGACGTGGTACCTGTTCGGGTGCGTTTAAAGAAGACGCAAGACGGAAAGCTGCGCAAGTACTACAGCTCAGATGAGTACACATTTCTGCCGGCCTATTTTACGTGGGACCGCTTGTACGACGAAATGCATGAGTTCGTGGAGCAGTCTCGTATTCGCCGTCGAGAGCCTGCAAAATCTACGATGCTGAAGCTGCTAACCCTACACTGTCCCAGCATTCGGATTCGGTCCCCCTGGACAATGTCTGCGATGTGTGCTCTGTGCACTTGACCAAGATGCGGCATGGATCAGCAACAGCGGATACGACAGAGGAACTTGGACGACACACGGAAGCGGCGCGCTGCATGAGGTGTTATGACATTAGTATCTTTACGTTTTGTTTGATATTAATAACCGTTTGCTGTTTGATTTGATTAGGCAGGAGTACAAGGCTGACATGAAGACTGCCAGTGACGACCACGCAGTTCTAGTGATGGACTTCAGCCAAAATCTCCCGTGTCCTAGTGTCTCCGACCCTGTCTCTGCTCTCTATCAGTGTGTTTGGGATATACTTCGCAAACGACTCTACGCAACACAACTACGTGTACGATGAACGCGTCAGCGGGAAGGGAGCGGACCAAGTTAATTCTATGCTGTTTGACTTCCTGAAGACCAAGGTCATCGCGCGCAAGATCCGACGTCTAACTGTATACGCCGACAATTGGGGAGGGCAAAATAAGTCGAACCACGTCATCCATTTTTTGCTGGCTCTTGTCGATCAAGAGTTGTTCGACCGTGTCGATTTCAAGTTCTTTGTCCGTGGCCACACCAAGAACGCATGTGATAGAGGGTTTTGGCCAGATCCGCAATCACATGGCGCGCGTAGACTGCTGGACGGTTGAGGGAGTGGTCGAAAACGTCGTCGCTGCAGCCAAAACCTCGCAGGTGAGGCATATTCAGCGGGGAGACGAACTTTTCAAAGACTTTAAGACAGTGTTGTCTGAGCTGTACAAACCACTATCAGCGGTACAGAAATATCACATCTTCTCCATGAAGAAAGAAACCCCTGGTGTGGTCGAGAGCAAGACGGCCCGGGGCAGTAAGGGGTGCTAGACGACGTGCGTCGCTGTATTGACGAAGTGAAGACGACTGACAGCAAAGTTTCTGTGATGTTCAATACTCACCTACACGCTCTCCCACCGCCCAACCCGAACGCTGAAAAAATCGAGCAGATGCACAAGAAGGTCCGGCCATTTGTTCCAGAGCAGTTTCAAGATGACGACCTGTACGCTGCACCAACAGCAACCGAAGCAGCGCAGTCGAAAGAAACGAAGAAGGCGCGTCTGAAACGCCGCGCCGAGATGGCTTTAGAAGCTAAACGAATTCAAGATGAACGGGCAGCAGCACCGTCGTTCGTGGCATAGCTCCAAGAAGCTATGAGTGAGATTCAGCAATCTGAACACCAGTCGCAGTCCAAGACCTCGAATCGACGCCAACAAAAAGAAAGCGAGGAAGGAATCTCAACGATAAGCCAAATAAAACGATTTGATACTTATCGATCCTTGTCCACACTCAAGTTTTTCAAAATGATACTAATGGCAGATACGCCGAAAAATCTATTTCCGACATGTTAGACGACGAGTTTGTATGTGAAAATTCTCCAGCTGATCCTTTTCACATTTTACGCATAAAAACCAAAATAAAATTTTTGCACTTTTTAATTTCACTGGAGATAATTTTTTTATACACATATTTTTTATCTTCTGGTGGACACTTTGGGTCGGGAAAGGGCTTAAAATGACCGCACGACACTGCCCTACAAGGAGGTGGTCTTCGTTTCAATTTCACCAAAAGGCGCATTAGTAACATTTTGTTTGAAGGGGTCTCGTTTTGCCTCTAGGGCCATATCGGCGCGGTGTTTCAAGCGTGCTCGCTTAGCGTTCTTGGATTGAGCTGCTTCCGACTGCGGGGCACCACGCGCGGTAGACATTGCTCCTCTTCACCGTGTTCACGTGCTTGTTGGCGCGTAATTTATCGGTCATAAAAGTAAAACCTCTGTTTCTCGAAAATGAATGGCCCCGTATCTGAAAATCGGCAAAATGTAGATAAGTCGCATTTTGTTTCACGGGGTCTCATATATTAATATTATTAATATACCCTGGGTATATCATCGCTGTCTCTGAGGGTGCCTAGGGTACGCTCGTTGCCTTTATTTGCACAGCTTGAGCGTACGGTGAGCGGATGATGACACATAGACTAGACTCTCCGTACGCTCTTCTAGAGCATAGGAAGGCACGATTACACTATCATAAACATATTTTCTAATGTACCAATTAGCAAATCTACGTGTTCAATTAGTGCATTAGGAATAAACATTAACTAATCAGTGTCGTAGCCTTCTTCTTCATCAACATGAGCAACTGGAGCTGCTGGTGACTGTCTCAGCAGTTAAATCATGAATGGGTATGAATTAGTGAAACTACCCGTGGATCCATAATCTGATTGGACACAAAAGATGTCACTCACGCGGATTGGACTCGTACTATGATTGGACTAAGTAGAATCATAAACTCATTGACTATGATTGGACTAAATAGAGCTTCCACATCCCGCGGTCAGAAAATGACGAGGACACGACTCGAAAACAACCACGAAAAACAATCCAATATGTCACAACGAATGTGACACACCGTGCATTGTATAACTGTCCCGAGTCCTATCGGCGGTGCGATACCAGATAATGGTAGCCATGTGCTGGGCCTATTAAAGGGGATGTGTTATGACGTTGAGAAGGCGAAACGCAAGGCCGTCTCAGTTGCGAATCGTGGGTACCTGGCTTAAGACTGGCAGGGAAGTGGGAGCTGCTCGTGCCCGCTAGAATGTTGTGAGGTGCCTCGAGCATCTTCGATGAGGGAGGATGTGTGCAGTGTGTCGAAGAGAGTATGGTGTCCAAGGAGAGGCGACGTGCGAAGGGCAGGACGGATGGCGCGGCCGAGGCAGCGCCCTGGTGACTGCGGAGCAGGCGTTGGGCGAGGATGGAGGTAACGACTCCTGGTGCGCTGAAGGAGCGGCAGGACGGTGAGTCGTGCCTAAATGGAGATAGCTGCGGCATGTGGCCGCGTGCGGGTATTCTAATCAGTTGCGTTTTTACCTTGCTTGAAGCAGGCCTTAGAAGAAGAAGAAGAATCAGGAATCGTTTCTATTAACCGTTCTTGTGTCACCCGTTCAGTCAGGTCAACTGCTACTGCGACAGCGTTCACACTATTTTCCTACGGAAGCCGTTTGCGGACTCCCAAGCGGCGCCGGCTACTCGACCCCCAAGCAGGACGCGCGACATCTGGTGGAGAAGCAGAGTAGCTGCTTGCTGAAGGAAAGGAAAGCGATCGGCTGTGACGAGCTAAGTGGAGGTTTGTAGAGTGCTGTTACCGGAGCTGTGGAGTGGACCAGCGCTGCAGGAGTGATCAGGTGCTGGATACGTCGCTTGGGTGCGTTCGTGGGCTGAGTTTTGGCGTTAGACAGAGCGACCTCAGAGTCCCGACGCCGCAGAAGTCGACAGGAGGAGCATCTCGTCATTTGGTGCGAAGTGGTGCAGGAGAGAAGTTGCTGAACAGCGGGGAGGAACGGTGACAAGACCGTTCGTGCGTTAGTAAACGCTTGGAGAACGCGTTGCGGAAAATGACCGAAGTGGGAGGTCACGTCTCAATGGAGCCGCCACCGTCGATCGAAGATGTGGATAACAAAAGGGAGCCTGCTGGGGCGTCCTTGGGTATCGGAGGAAGGAAATCCGGTCGTGAGCGCGGAGATCTTGCGGCGGGTGTTGACGATGGCGCGTGGGGAGATCCGGGAGATCTTGCGCCAAGAAATGGTGGAGCAAGGGATCGACCCCGCGATCCAGGCGGAGGTCCCCATGGACGACGGCGAAGAGGTCGTTGAGGGCCTGAGCACGCTGGAGGTCTTCGAGCTGCTGGAGCAGGAACGGCTGCAAGTGCAGATGATCGAGGCCGGCGTCAACCCTGCCGAGTTTAGGGTTAGTGGGCTGCCGCCCGAGGTGGCTGCGGCTGTCGAAGGAACTGCCACTGGGAGGCCGGGTCAAGGACAGGGGACCGTCGAATCGGGAGTCGAACCCCTGTCTTCGGACTTACGACCACGATCGCGGCAACTCCGCGAGGACGCGAAGTGCTGCGCCACTCTCTGAACGAGACATTGGGGCGTTCCCAGGAACGGTCGGGTGACCGTGACTCGAGGTCCAGCTCGCGTTCCCGAATGCCGGAGGCTGCGCCGAGATCGTCGCCGCCGATTGCCGATAATGATCCTGCAGTGGCGACGACAGAATCAGCTAGAGTTGCTGCCAGTTGACTGTCTAGTGGGAGGAATCGGGCGGTCCCCGGACTTGTCAGCGGTCCCATGTCTATTGCGACCTTCATCGAGCGAGGTAGTGGTATCAACGGTGTCAGGCCTGCAAGGGCCCGGAGATGAGCTAATGTATAATGGGCCGCAGTACAACGATGTGCTACCCGCCGCGCCGATGCCGATGAGACGGTGCCGTCGGTGACGTCGAGGCCAACGCCCAGGGGTGGTCGAATGACAGGAGGAGCCATTCCTACCTACGGGTGAAATACGCTCGGAAGTACGACTGAGAGGTACGCTGCTGCATTCTCGCAGCCGTTTTACCAGCCGATACTGTATACGCCAAGGATGGGAGATGAATACGCTTCGGGAGGCTGGACCTCGCAGCCCGCGATGTATCCGGTGGGAGGGGTACCTGTTACTACGCAGGCGGGGTCGGCTATCATGACGCCCGTCGGCGGTTGGCCGTCCGATATGCCCGCTCGAGGAGCTGCGCCGACAGCAAGGGCTTCGGCTACGCATGTGACTGGGACTGGAGCTGGCCTTTTGACCCCAGCTTCTGTGGCTAGTATAGCCGTGCCGGTATCGTCTTGGAACGGGACAGGTGTGCCTGCCTTGCGTGGAGCTGGGACAGGGATCCCTACTTCGCAGTGGCCGAGACAAGGAGCTGGTAGTAGAGCAGGTAGAGCCGGAGGCGGTGGCGGTCGGAGACCTTCGGACCCCGCTCCGAATCCTCCTGCTGGTGGAGGCCTGAGCCCGCCGAATGGAGGCATGGTGCCGAATGGTAGTGTACCGACCTCGCAGGGTTATGGCTCCGTTCCCTGGTACCCCGTGAACGCTTGGGACGTTCCTGTGGCTGGACATGGAGGTCAGCGGTTAGCCGTGAAGAATGCCGTCGACATGATCACACCGTTCTATTCCGACAGCTGCATGCTGGAGAAGGCCAAGAGGTTTGGGCCGAGTTTACGAAGATCACCCAAGGCATGGAAGACGGTATAAAGACGACCGTGATTAGACGCTGATTGAAGGGCAATACTGCTGAGGACTGGTGGGGCAACTCTCAGATTGAAGATTTTAAGACGCTGCGGGTCCGCTTTCATAATAGATTCATTTGTCTGTCGCCTCCCCAGATGATGGAACGGCTCAAGGATACGAAGTGTTTCCGAGGTGTGACCGTGGAGGAGTGGGCTAACCGCATCACGGCACTGTGCGATTCGGCCAACTGCTTCGACCCGTCTATGCGTTACCAGTATTTCCTCTAGGGCTTAAGGAACCGAGAATGGATGTCCACGCTTAAGACGACAATGTTGACTTTCATCCCGGAAGCCGTGACCGTGCTACTCTACAAGAACATCCAGATACCCGTTGAGTGTGACGAGGACTTTGCGGACGAAGGAACGAACAGTTTGTCGGGCGAATCTGCTGTGCAGGCTCGAATGATGGACATGATGCAGCAGCAGCAGATGCTTCGTTCGCCTCGGTCGCCCAGGAACCGTGGAACCGTTGCAGCGTTACAGGAGCCTCAGGCGACGAACGGTGGACGCCAGCGTCTAAACACAGTTCCGAGGGGTTCGGCAGGGTCCGGATATGCGCACTCAGGAGGGTGAAGTGGTCTGTGGCCGATGATTGCGCGTGGGCTGCAGCCGTGCTACGTGTGCTCGTCAGTATGGGACGTGTAATCGTTGCCAGCAGGTGGGTCACTTTTCGATGGAGTGTACTCAGCCTCGCCTAGGTAATGGTGGACAGAACGGAGGTCGATCCCAAGGCCGTCGCCAGTTGCAGTGCTTCATATGCCAAGGAACGGATCATGTAATTGCACAGTGTCCCACGATGGGAATACTTCGCGAAATGGCGATGCAGGCAACTGGAGAGCTGCGCAGAGAGCTTTGGCTTGGGTGCCAGCCCTGGTTCCGACTCAGCAATGAGGTAGACAGGAGGAAGGGGAGGAGAGTTTCGCTCCCTCCTCTTGTCAGATGAGCGACACGCATGGGAGTACTGTAGCTGCTGTAGTTGAGACGGCGACTGCGGAACGGATAGCTCCCGGGACGGAGGAACGGTGTACGATGAACCCGCTCCTAACGAGAGTGAAATGACTGGAATTGCTGTTAATTTGTTGAATGGAGAAATTGTTGAAGAAGATGTGATGGAGCTCCCAGATGAGATTGAAATTGTCGTGGAAGACTTCGGTGTGCGGAATAGCATTGCCGCCGAAGAGACAATCTGCCCAGATGAGGGGCCAGCAGAAGTGTCGAGTCCTGACGAGCACGAGTTCATGCCGGTATTGGCAGTGAGGGACGTGGATAAAACGGAGACGGTTGCAGACGAAGCGTCTCCGCAAGTGGTAGTAACGGAGACGGTTGCAGAGGAAGCGTCTCCGCAAGTGGTAGTAACGGAGACGGTTACCGAAGGAACGTCTCCGCCTGAAGTGAGAACGGAGGTTGGCAGCCAAGAAGGCGTGGTACGTCCCGAGAAGGATGTAAAGAAATATGGCGAGGAAAAGACGCCGTCGCCCGTGGATGACATTGCAAGGCTGTTCTCTGAGCAGGAATTAGATGCATGGGAGCATGACTGTTCCTCGCTGTTTGCTGATCGTTCGGAGGCACTGGGAGAGCGTGCTCCGTGCCGAGAGAGGACGGCCGACCCTTCATTCTAAGCCTACATCGTGCGTGACGACTCGCAGCGCTTGAGAACTCGAAAAGCAGGGGCTGCGCGAGGTCAAGACGGCCAGTGACGAAGGTGAAGAAGAAGTGTTATCTGGGGACAAGCGAGTGATCTGTGCGATCCATTCTATTAAGGGCTTAAAGGCTATCACAGCCGGCTACATTGACTGTTTGTCGGCCGATCTTTTGGCGGATACGGGCGCAGTCGCTAGCCTTCTGCACAAGAAGATGCTGAAACGACTGGGGAATGCAGCCGGTGCACCGGTTACCTTGCAAATGGCGTTAACGTCGAGCACAGGTGCCAAGTCCCCACAACACACGCATTGCGACGCGATTAAGCTACTTTTGTGGTTTCAGAATCGTGAGTAGAGCCAAGCCGCTCAAAGGAATGCTGATCGCGAGCGTCTGCAGCTTGAGCGAAAGGAGAGACAGCAACAGTATGCCAAAGTTGTACGCGATGCCCAACAGAGACACCGAGAGCTGATTGAGTGCTCGAAAACGTTACAGCGAGCACTTAGAAATTAGTGCGTAGTTCTTTCAAGAGAAGTATGCAGATCTTTCGTAGCACCACAACATTGACAAATATTGTCTGCTGTGAGTAAGTGCCTGCGGAAATAGCGCCAGGAGCGCTTCAAGAAACACAAGGAGTTCGACACCACGCTGCAGCAGCTGCAGCACCGGATCAGGAAGTTAAAGCACGCCCCGCACCTCCAGAAGCCCGTGGCGGACTTCGTCGCCGGTCCCGCGGACAAGATGGATGTCGTCAGCGGTAAGAAGTTCGCCCACGTGTACTAGATGACAATGCTGGAGTTGGACAACATGCAGAGCCTTTTCAGGACCACCAGATCCACGAGCAGGCCAGGGCCGCCAAGGACGCCATCGACAACGTCACGCTGGCCACGAACCACTCATTTTGCCTATCCGGACATGATCAAGGTGCTCATGTTCCGGCAGGCCAAACACCTGCACGAGCTGGGGAAGATCCTCCACCTGAAGATCGACATGAGCAAGGCGAAGGGCATCTTTACGGTGCAGGCATCTCCCACCAAGGCGAGGCAGCTGAAAAAGGCCATCGCGGACCTGACCGACGGCACGGTGGGCATTGCGCTGCTGGCGGAGATTGTACCCGAGCTAATTGATCAACTTCTTCGTTCTCTTTTTTTTTTGCAGTACGAAGGTTGTCTCGCTGCTGGATGTCTAGCACAACGGAAGTCCACGATGATGTATATTTTGGTTAGTGTTGTTAGTAGTTTAACTAAACTAATTGGACTGCACTGCATTACTTACTCTTTGTCCGCAATGCTGAAGGTAGTAGTAGTCAATATGAATGGCATTTAACTTTTTGACTGTAGGTGAAGAAACTAACCGCAAATCAAATCAAATACAACGGCATTGGTGTAGCAAGTACGGGCGGTGAATTACTGACGCTTGCTTCATGGTTTGTTGCTATAGATTCGTCGCTTGGTTCGATAATTTCAGAGGTCCTTCCTTTCTTGTTCACGCGGTTCTTGTCTAACTTCAGCGTACAGACCATCCAAGCGCTGCTGGAACTCTTCGCGACGTCGCTCACGCGTTGCTGCTATTGCCAGGTCTCTGCCTGGTCCCCGAGCACGGGCAAAGTCGAGATGTACGTGGTTGTACCTTCGACGATGGTCTCTAGACGTATCAGCGCTCGGACATCATCTGTGCCCAGCAGGTTTGCGTGACGCTATGTTTAAGCTCGAGGCTGGCGCCGCCTCCAGAACGTCATCATCGACAATAATCAGGGCAAAGGTGTCCACTGCGACGACCACGACTGCACCCTGGAGAAGGTGTGTTTTCTTTTTGGGAGGATGTATGCGAGGACGCTCTGAGCGTCAAGGGCGGAAGTGTCGACAGTGTCACCAACGTCCTGGCTTGCGGAGCCATCGACGCGGAGGACAAGATCATCCAGCACAACGGCTACAGCCACGTCAACGGCTTCTACGCCGCATTCATCGACCGGTCGTGTGTGTTTCGTCGAGATTGTACTTGTTGTTAACTTGTTTCATTTACTCAGTGGTGTTCTTCAATGATGCGATTAATAAAGGGACTCTATGCCGAAGCGGTAATGCTACGACCAAGAACAAATCTATCCGACGTTTGTTACTTGCCAAGTATATACTCAAAGGTCACGCGCACTGGCCAGTTCGTTCTCGACCAGGAAATCATGGAGCGCACCGGTTTGCGTACGTGTATCTAGCACAATCGCACAGCGGTGTGTGCGTTGTGGATGCTATGCGAAAGTAGCACGTCGGCGGCAATCGAAAGTATGGATACACATGGTGGAGATGGCTACTTATCTCATGCACACGATGGCCCTCTGCATCAACGTCCATGATGCCACCTCACATTTATCCTGCATGATCGACCGGTGAACTCGGAAGTTAGGCATGTCATTGAAATTGAAGCTGAGACGGGTTTTAGACGGCTTCATTTTTTGTGAAAGCCAAAAGCCTTTTGCGAACGGTACACTGCATATGTACCCCCAGAAGCTCACTTCCCAAAGTTTTCGATCGGCAAGAGGACGATCTGTGCGTAAGTTTTAGTATTGCAGATTTGTTCCATTGAAGTCTGTAAGAATGGTTTTGCGACGTTAACCTTGCTTCAATTTGTTATGGTCTTGTATATTTTCAGACGTTCATGTCGGGACGGGGTAAAGAGATCAAAGGCATGGGAAAAGGTGGTGCTAAGCGCAATCGTATTATTCTAAGGGTTAACCCTCTCGGCACCAGTCGACAGTCGATCGACGTCTTGCTCGCCGAGCCGGAGTCAAGCGGATGTCGGCTCTAATATACGATCAAGCGCGAGCTGTAATCAAAGTCTTCGTGCAAAATATCGTGCAAGACGCGGTGACCTACACAGAGCACGCTAACCTAAAGATGGCCACTATCATGAACGTCATCTACGCGCTAAAACGTCAAGGCCGCACTCTGTATGGATTTGGTGGGTGATCCGCAGGATTTCGTTTCTAACAGACACACAGTTCACAGTTAGGCTTGGAAGAAGCCCCTAGGATACAAATTTTGTGATTTTACTTTTAGAGCTAGATTGTGTTACTTTCAATACAACTATTATGTCGGAGGCCCTGAATTGCAATAAAAAGACCCCCCACGAACTGCGTCTCCTCCCGGGATCAACCGGCCCGGGTAACCTATGGATCGATACCGGTATTATTTTGGAATCGGTTTCAGAACCGATATCTCAACCTCAGGCTCATTCCCAACCGGACTCATGCGGCCGCACCGTATCGCAAATTTTTGTGCATGCGGCCACACGGGTTGAGACGCGCATGCGGACTATTGACAGAGCAAACAGCTGATCATTGGGAAGCGTCGGCCGAGCTTTAGTCGTGGAAGGTAGGGCGAAGGGACGTTTGCCTGTTCTGGAGAGGAAAGCGCTAAATTGTGCTTCGTCGTGTACCCGCAGAGCAAAGTATAGGGATATGCAGTCTCAAGATGGCCATGACTGCCCACCGCAGCACTACCAAACGGCGAGAGTGTTTGCAGAGGTCCAATCTCAAGCACCAATTCAGTTTAGACATGCAGCTTACGCAGGCTTGGAACACTACATGCCGCTCCAGCATCAGGGGCAGTCCACGGCATCCCACTATACCGGCGTGACCACATCTAATGTACCTTCCGCGTGGAGTGCGGATGTCGTACGTCGCCCGCCGCCGGCGCAATCTCTGAACAGTCAGCTCGATCTAGACTCCGACAGCTCGGAAGAGAGCTTGATCTTGTCGGGTTCCGGTGATGCCGAGGAGAAGTCGGCATCCCCACAACCATCCACGAATTACGAGAGCTGAAGGCTGAAGAGATCAGGATGGAGTGCATTTTTAGAGGCTTAAAGCTCAAATCGAACACGCGGAAGGGTGTGCGCATTGCAGCATTGAGACGCTTCGAAGCGTACGCCAAGAAACTCTCAGGCGACGACATGCAATTAGAAGAAGGGGATTTAGGAACGGTCCGAAGCAAGCACTGCATGTTTCGCTTGATCAACATCTTATTTAGTGACGAATTCGCTTTGCGGTTTAGCAGAACAGGTACGAACTGCGTAGGATTCATCGCCTACCTGAGACACTGACGTAAATGTGGCATTTTGTAGATGATGTTGCTACTAGGATGGAGCTGGATGGAAAATTGCTTAATGAAAGGAGTTCTTTTTGGCAAGACGTTGCAGCTGCTTTCAATGAAGACTATCCAGACGACCATGAACGCAACAAAATGGAGTTTGACGACGATGATTATTTCGATGGCATCAATCCTGCGAAGGCCAAGAGAGTTCATTACCCAAAGAAATTGCACACTATATGGAAACAAGTAACAAGAACTACATAACTGCTCATGAGCGATTTTCTTCGTCCGGTCAACACGAGAACGAATTCCGCAAATTCGTGAACGGCCGCGGAGACGTATTGTATTTGCGCAGGTGTCTGGTAGTACGTAGTTGCTTCCGTTTTGCTGTGTGTCTGTGTATCTCTAATGTACACGCGTGTCTTACCGATTCAGCGAAAACCCGATCTGGCAAACTTCATAAGGGGTGTACTGATGAATTCGACACAATGGAGCAGAATGTAGGTTCGACCTCTACCACTTCGACATCTGCAAATGTAACCCCATCAAAGCGAAAGCAACACGAAGCCCTGGAGTTGATGGCTACGTCTTTCAGCTCCTACGTCAAGGATCGCGCGAAGAAGCCGAGCGTGTGTCTATTAGTAGTGATCTGCAACAGCGACAGCAGATTTTAGGGATGCTTGCAGACATTTGACGTCAGTTGGCAGACGTTGATAAGTGTATCGCGCAGAGTGCATGCGCAGAGGCGTCGGAGGTACAAATACTGGTGGAGGACATGCAGCTCTTGCTGGAGGAACGGCATAAACTAATAAAAATCACGTACAGCTAACGAAGTAGAGACACATCATCTACACTGTTCACTGCACACGGATCGAGAAGATCATAACTGTAATAATCACAACGAACGCATGGTGCCTTTATTTCTGTTGTTCACTTTGTTTTTGTCGACATGCTAAATTATGAGCTGGTCGATGCAAATTGTTATCCTCGATGTGTTGCATCACAACGATCCGCGCACTCTCATCTAGGAGCTCAATTGAGCTTCCTCCTTCTGTTTCAAACTGATTGTGACTGTATGATAGATCTCTGCTGTCGTTCCAAGTTCTTACTTCATGGCGCATTGATGTAATGGTTTTCTTTGCACCAGCACGAAATTTCACCGCATGTTGATCAATGCAGAAATAGTGGAGACGCATACAAGCATGGATGATATGACCACAATTCGCAAGTCGGACACACAGCGGTCGTTTTAGAATTCTCCATTTGTTTACCAACAGGCCAAAGGTCATCTCAACGCGAATTCGGCACTGACTCAGATAGAAGTTGTAGTTGTCTCTATCTGGACGACCTCTAGTCTGGCATGATTGAACGGCGTCAACACGACCCGTGTCTGCGGATATGCATTATCTGCCAAAACAAAGTAAGGCCCGCGAATCTGCGAAAGCCGTTTACTTAACTCCTTGGACGCGGCACCTCGGAATGCCACTTTATGCTGACACTCTCCTTCAATGTCAGCATAAATTATATTTGGTTTCACTATGGCTCTAACTCCGCAAAAACGAGTACTCGCCCCTTCCCACAATTTAAAGCGTTCTGATTGGTGCCACGTTGATAGCTTAGGGATGTTGATAGGTGGATTGAAACAGCTGGAGGATGTGTTTTGCACACCAATATGCTGAAAAATCGACAAAATTTGAAAACGGCCCAAATATCGGTTCCCCTTTTCTTCTATCAACCACCATTCAGCTTTTAGCGCGCGGAGAGAACAATGGAGGCATTTCGTCCCATGGACTTCAAGTCTGTTTGGCCATTGCTTCGGATAGAGAAGTGGACAGCGAAGGCGCCGACGGGTCTCGATATTCAGTGAGGATAGCCCGATTGTTGATGTTTTCTGATGGTGTACTGATGGAATGAGTGATGGTCGTCCAGCTATGACTACGTGAGACCAGGATGCAAAAGAAAGAGCGGAAAGCGAGGCGTGGACTACTTCAATGGCGAGGATGAGCTGCTGGCTTACGTCCGTGGTGAAAAAGAGCTGTGTGCACGGTTGAACATATCGAGTGTGATGGTACGCTCGCACGCCGAGCATTGTCCGGGTACGTCACAAGCCCTCACGTTTGATTTTTATATTAGTATACTGACTTGTTTGTTTTGTCTGCGTGTGTCAAGCCGACGAGTCTCGAGTATCGAAACGTACGGCTAAACCAAAGCTAAGCCCGCCGAAGCGTCGGAAGCAAGCTCTGCCTGGCAAGGCTCAAAAGCCGAAGCCGAGCCGAAGCCATCGCCTAAGGCTAAGGCTAAGCCACCGAAGCGGAAGACGAAAAAGCAACTGGCTGCAGAAGCTGCAGACATCCACCGGGAAGTGTCGTCGTTCAACAGTGTTTGGGGGTCCACAAATGTCAAGGGTAAGATTCGATTTTGATATCAACGTTTTCGCAGCCTAACGGATTGTCGTGGTGGATGCTCATTAGATTGCGACGGTGTTCTAGCTGTTCCCCTAAAGGGACATCATTAGCCAATGCGTCTCAAGAGCAAGGTAATCCGAGTATGATTGACCGGTTGCGCGTGTCTTGCTGACATGAACGGTTTACGTTTTGTAGCTAATGCCGACACGGATTCAGATGCTGACACGGAGGGTGTACCAGCTGACAGATATTTTGACACAGTCGACCGTGCCAGTCGCAGTGCTGACACGGACGGGTTACAAGATGGCGCTAATGCTGACCGCATCTGCCTTGCTGGTGGCAATGCTGACACGGAAGGTGTACAAGCTGATGCTAATGCTGACTGCGTTATCCGTGCTCGGGTTAATGCGGACGCGGAGGGTGCACTGGCCAATGCTAGTGCCGACGGAGATGTACGATCTACTGACAGTGACAATGGAGTAGCTTCGGGTGAGGAAAGCTACCGAGAAAGTGACGTAGAGGCTAGCGATGGAGAAAATGTTGGCAGCAGCCGTCACAGCCAATCCGTTCGTGGTGACCCACCAGCACCAATATCTTTCACGGCAGCAAGTGCGTTGGATCCAAACTTCGTTGTTGACGACGACGAAGCCTTCCTTGAGTCAGATGAGGAAGGCGGTGAGGATGGGGTTGAGGCGGCCGATGTCGCATGCGACGTGGAGGACACCCATGATGACCAGATAACTATGAACGACGGCTCAATTTCTGGCGAAATTGACCGCATGACACGTCTGATGAGCCCTAACGATGTAGCGTCTCTTCACTTGCGTGTACAAGGCATGATAATCCTAGATGTTGAATATTTGCGAAGCCATATCTGACATTTGACTTTTATTTCACAGAGTCGTCGGATATTTTCAACGAAGACCAACTTCGTGAAATGACTCGCAATTGCTGGAACTTGCTCCCTGAAAATGCAGCGGTGGCTGTAACAGATGACCCAAGTGCGGACAAGCTGTATAAAGGTTACTGTGGGCCATCAGAGGACGTGTTGAAGTGTGCAAAATCTCCGCTGCAACTATTTTTCTATGTCTTACCAAAGTCTCTCTGGAAGCATGTGGCAAGTAAGCCGAACCGCTATTGGCAACAAACGCTTGACGCTCGTGTGGAGAAGGCCTGGTGCAAGGAGCAGGAGTTACCAGCAGACAAGCAAAGGAGCAAAGACAAGTTGCTTAGGAAGCTCCAGAAATTTCAGACGGTCGCTCCTCACGAAATCGTGAACTGGCTAGGCTTGATGATCGCTCACATTCTCAATCCCCAAAAACCACTGGAGATGCATTGGTCCACTACTGCGTCTGGCGTGATTCCACCTGGCTCGTTCGGAAGGGTCATGTCTCGTGATCGTTTCCGCACAATTTCAAGGTTCTTGCATTTCTCCGATAACACGGTTGCTGGTGCCAACAATGATCGAGCGTGGAAAATCCGACCCGTAGTTGGTACCATGGAGACTATCTTTAAAGAAGGATACGTTTTGGGATCCCGTGTCGCCATTGATGAGGGCATGTTGCCAACCCACAACAGACACAACCTACTCGTTAGTTTTGAAGGATAAGCCACATCGCTGGGGGTCAAAGTGCGGGTTGACCTGCTGTGGCGAGACGGGATACTGCAAATGGTAATGCTGACATGAAGGGGTTTTGGTTTTGAATTAATGCTGACATTGCCCTCTTTATTTCGTGTGAATTATATACAGAGCAGAGCTCGACATTGGCAGAAAAGGCGATATGGATTTGTCTCAAGCTGTTGATACGAAAAACGGTCCAGCTGCAGTGATCCGCAATATCGCCTGTGTATTTCGCGGGCAGCCGTATCAAGGCCGCCGTGTTGTTGTGGCTGATAGATACAACAGTTCTATTCCCCTCGCACAGCAACATCGAACAATGGGTTTCAACTACTGCGGGACTTTACAAACCGATCGACTGGGCTTATGTCCGGGTGTTCTGAATGATTTTAACTCGCGACCGCAACGGTGTCCAAGGGGGACGTTCAAGATGACCGTCGCTGAGTCAAATCCGGGTCTGATAGCGCTGGCATGGGTTGACAACCGCCCACTTTACTTTATTGGGTCTCAGATGTCGGCTGAGATTACTACAATCGAACGGCGGGAAAGCAACGGAGAAGTGTCTAGAGTGCCGTGCCCTGAGATGGTGCGTGAATACCAGACCTTCATGGGAGGATTTGACCGCCACGATCAACTTCGGCTGCAAGCGTATTCGTTACAGCTCGCTACCAGGTAAGAAATGATATGTTGACTGTGACAGGTTATCCTTACTCATTTATGCTGTTCGGTACATACAGGCTTCAGAAGTACTATAAATCACTGTTTTTGGGACTTGTAGACATGGCGATAACAAACGCATACATTGTGCACAAGATTGTCTGGGAGAAGAAACCACGGAAGCATTCGCACTACAACTTCTTGAACAAGCTCCATGCGCAGCTGATCGCGCAGGTGGAAACCGACTTCACCCATGCTCAAGATCCCACCGACCCGGATCCCAACCCTCAACCCAACGACAACGCTGTTGCAATTTCCTCTGGGCACACACTTCAACAGACTACGGACTTTCGCATGAATAGCGATGTGAAGCGTCTACGTCAACGCCAGTGCAAGGTGTGCACGTATTACAAGGCTGAGAACAAGAAGCGAGGTGGCACTTCGACGCACTACTGCGTGCAATGCTCGGCAAATAAGCGTGGGCTGGTCACTCTGTGTAATCGGGTGCGGGGATACCCGCGAAATGAAGGCCTCACTTGCGCCCAAATATGGCATCTGGTTTGGCACAACGGCGAGTTTGCGCCCCGTCAAAGTCATATCCGCGACAGAGCACTCGGTCACATGTAGCTAAATGCATCTAATACACGTTCGTTCAGCATTCATTCTCGCACTGCCTACATTCATCTCGCACTGCCTGCATTCATTTGCACGTTTTGGCGCGCAAGTTTCCCTAGATTTAGTAATGCATCAACATGGGTGATTGGTCAATAAAAACAGCTGTGTCACATCATCGGTTTGCTGCGGAATTATTGCTGTAGAGGTTAGCAGCATGCTGCGCGAAAACAGGACGGATATTGACTTGTCTACACTATGACATACTAGTTTCGAGTGCAATACCTTAACCCCTTCCGAAGGGGTTAAGCCTTTTATCCCCATCCTGTCACCCCTCCGCGTCCAAGGAGTTAAAGACCACTGCGCGAACGCCACGGAATCATTTCGTCCTCCTGGTGAACGGCATGCCATAGCCGTAAACCGGGACCTAAGATCGGCACATGCTTGAACATTTAAACCGTAGTGTTGGTAGTGACCAGAGAAAAATGCTGTAACACGGCTGCATTCGTTGCAGCGGGGTACTCGGATAGGGCACAACCAACCATCAATCGCGCCAGTACAACCAGGTATAGCGCCTTCTGAGCTTATTGACCGAAATCCCGCAGCACTTGGCTCCATATGATCGTCCGTCTCAGGAAATTTCATCGCCAGCCCCTCTCAATTATTCATCGCACGTATAACGGCATGCATAATGTGGTAAAATCCCGCTCTGCTGGTCCCAGTAATGACCCGAATGTGATGGTAACTACCTCCAGCAAGCCAGCTAATGTATGTTTGAAGCATGGCTGCTGGAGATACAGGGGTCCACCTAGTGCACGTCTAGCCGATTGAATGGGATCTACCGCCAGGTCAACCCCAACATGTGAAAGTAGTCGCTTGAAGCTACCGTAACTCATTCGGTAGTACTGCTTGAATTGACCCTTAAATTAACCGCTGAACGCGTGTGTCCCAGTCCATACGCTCCCGGACAACTAGCATCTCGCTTCCTGATGCTGTTACATGCGCGGCAACGAACGTGATCACCGGACCAGTACCACGACAAATTCATTGGCATTTTGATTGCGCTGCATGCTGCTCGAGTCGCAGGGGGACGTCAGAACAAGCTGAGAATGTTAAATGTGTCGACTGCCCATTAACTTCTGAGCTTGGAGCTTCAACGTTATGGCTGCAATGATTGGGTAGTCCTCGCTGCTTACCCTAAGTAACCATAGTTGCCTGGTGCGTCGGTTTGGATGCATGCGTCGAGTTAGACGCATGGAGACCTTTTGAACTTGGACGCATGCGGCCGTTTAACCACCAGTCAATCACGAGTCTTGAGCAGGGCTTTGTAGCAGACGCTGATATTTGCTTCAGCAGCACTACTGTGATGCCGGATCTGATACAGGCATCGAGATGATGTTGATGCTGCTTGTGTATCAGCAGCATCGATACAGTCGGCAACATGAATGATACGTTGGTGATGCCATATCACATACTTGGTACTGTAGCCCTTTTGCTGGTTAAGCAGATCACCTCAGTCTGTGGTCATAAAGTTAGAGCATTATGTCATATGTTTGGGGCCACGAACGATGGATAGATAGATGGCTTACTAAATTGTGTGGTGTTGCAGCCTGCTGCGTTAAGTAATTCGTTGATAGTGCTAGTCTAGTAGTGAACAGTGAACATCGCAACTGTCTAGGGCAGCACAAGTCGAACATCTTTTGGAATGAGACCAGACACCATAAGCATTCGTGCTTATATATTTTTACTTTTGCAGTCAAGAAACCACTCACCAAGAAGCACAGCAGTTGCTTGCGCATTGAGCAATTGGCCGCAATGAACGATGCTGATATCGCGGAGAATAACGCCGGTGCACTGGTGAGCTTAGAAAGCGGAGACGACTCGGATGAGAATACGGCCCTTGTCGACGAACACGAGATTCCTGTGGGGTTCATCATGCACCGCAAAAAGCGTTTACTGCTGTGTGTAAATACATTCACCTGCTGGCACTTCCTCGGCCAAATTCAAGGCGCGACGACTTGACACACACTCATATTTGCACGGTGTGTGCTGACGACCTCAAAGGAAAGGATGCTACGGCGACTGCGTGGCTGACCTGCTTACAGCGGCAATCGACATCAAGCAACGCTAAACTGCACATGCTCCGGGCCCATACGAATCACCCATTCTCCGTTCAGGAGGCGAAAGCGAAGATGGCTAAGAAACTAAGCAAAATCAAGGCCCATGATGCTGAAACATTGCCGCCTCACCCGGACAACCCCATACCAAAGAAACAACGCACTTTGGTCGAATCCCTCGTTGTTAAAGATGACGAGATACGAATCATGGTGACTCGGTGGTTGCTGTCGTCGGGGCTGCCTCACACAACACTACAGAATCCCGAGTTACTGTACTTCGTACGACAATTATCCAACCAGCCCGTCCTCACATTTCCCGCTAGGGAAGCGTTTTATGGCTTCGCCGAGGCAGACTTCCAGTCGTTTATCGATTTGACTTCGGCGTATGTATTGGAAGAGTATACAAAAGCGCACAAACTTCCGTTCATGGCCATGATGCATGATCTGTGGACTAACGAGAGCAACATGATCGTGATAGGTGTAACAATTCAGTTCATTAACTCGGAGTGGCGTTTAATGGTGCTGTCCTTGCTAGCATCGCGAAACTCAAGTGGTCATGGAGCGGCTATCATTGCTGATCGTATTAAGGAAGCGATTCAACTTAGGTATGCCTTCGATATCGAGGCGTATGCGCGATTTACTGTTAGCGACACAACTGGCAGCGCTCGCAACGTGTCGTATCACTTTGACGACACGGATCAAGTTGATTACTTAATGCATCTACTAAGCCTTTGTCTTCTCTACGCGCTGGGTCTAAAAGAAAACATGCGCGAAACCATTGTTGTGACACCCGGAGGTAGCTTCAGCGAAGGTCTCCGAGTTATCAAGCATTTGCGCGACCTCGCCACATTTTTCAACACACCGGCTCGGGATGCAAGACTAAAACAAATCAAAGATTTATACAACCTCCCGCGCGTGAATATTGCAATCGACGCGAAAACTAGGGTGGGGTATGCAGCAACCCTCATGTGCCGCAGTATATACAACTTTTTGCTTTCTCGAAGTACTTTGAAACCGCACCGCATCATGAGCAGTCAACGTGGCTAGATTTCAGAAAATGACTGGAACCTGATCATTGAAATGGAAGCTGTTACAAATCAAATGGCGCAGTTCAGTCTGGGTGAAGTGCAAAAGGAAGTCGTGTCTAGCTCGTATGCGCTACTTTTTCGGAAGTTGTTAGCGATGACTTTAGAATCTGCTGCGTTCCCTTGTTTGCTACTGGAGAGACCAAATGTGTTGAGCACGGAGTTTAGTCAGCGCCGTGTAACAAGGAATGTCAGTGACTTCTCGAAGGAAGGCAACAAGTGTCTTTTACGTCTCAAAGAACAATGGGCTCTCCGCTTTCCTGGGCAGGACGACAACGAAATCAAAGCTATGTTACTCGACCCACGAATTAAATCAAAAGCTTCGCTAATTGTTAGCGATGCTGCCGTTCTTCATCGCGTTGAACGCGAACTGGAACAGAAGCACGATATCATTTTCCGTAAGCTGGAGACGATGTCGGAGGACACAAACGGAATAGCCATGGTAGAGCACACCAACACGTATGACCAAGCGTGGTTTAGTTCCGAACAAGGTGCTACCTCTGCACTACGTGAGCTGTTAGATGTCGAGATGTCTTCGGCTAATCAGCTTGGTAGCTCAGAGCGGTCAAAGGCGGCAGCAAAAGCGTGGGCAAAGTGGAAAGAGCTATCCGTGACTTGGCCAATTCAATCGAACGGTGGAAAGTATACTCGTCTCCAGCTGTATACCAGTATCGACATCTTACAGTGGTTTCGAGAACAAGGTGAGAGGGACTATCCCTCTGTTGCAGCCCTCGCCAGAACTTATCTTGGGAAATCAATGTCTACTGCAGCTCAGGAACGATTCTTCAGCATTGGAGGCTATGTTGTTAGCGACCTTCGAACAAGTCTCGATGACAACCGTGCGGAACTAGCGTGCTTAATGAAGCAAACTGACAGGAGTACAAATTGCTCCTTCAAAGACAGCAGACAAAACTCTAGGATACTGGTACAGTATCAAATACACGTATTACATATGAATACAAAAACCTCATGATCATGAAAAATATGCATCACCTGATGCTGTGCCAACTCCGGTATCTGGATCAATGGTACAACCTCATATGTGATAGATGCGAAGCCCTGGTCTCGAAATGTTCGTCGAGCGGCCGCATGTGGCCGCATCTCCTGGTTGAGAATGGGCCTCAGTTGGGGTTATATAATTTCGGCGTAACAAAAAACTATTTCCAAGCAATATCTGAGCCAATCATGCTGTTTTACGTTGGTGGATGAAAAGAAAAATCCGGAAACGTTCCTATTGTACGATTGAGCTGCAGGCCGATGGACAGATCACTTGAACGCTCGTTGAACCGTTTTCGAGCCTAAAGCCGTTGTTGGGCGCAGACGCGAGCCATAAGACCATAAAACTTCCGAGAATTGTCAAAATATACAAAATCGTCTAGCGCGATATCAGCTAGGTAAAATGAAACCGTTAGATTTCAGCTTATGTACTTTGAGACGTTTGCTTTGCGAAAAAATGGTTTTTACAGCGCAACTCGACTATCCGTAAAATGACAATAAGTGGCCGTGATATATTACAAGAAGTACCTCCAGGCGCTGCTTTCAGGCGATCATATTGTGAGTTCTACTCAAAACTGGTTGGTTAATCCCGAGCCATGCAAAACTATAATTAACAGCGAGTCACACTTAGACGAGAGGTTACTGTGGTACCCAATTGGTGTGGGGCGATCCGCAAAATGACTTGGATTTGTATTCGGTTTTGACTTGACCCAGATCGCCAAATTTGGCCGGAATTCACAATATGCGTCGCCATTGTGCATCAACCTCCTCCTTCTCTTCTGGGTCCTCACTGCCCCTCTTGGGAGCCGCGCAGACGTCTGGAGACGCCATCCACGGAGTGTCGATTGCTGCTTGTCGACGGAGAGTGTGGACTCGTGAGATCTATCACTGCAAACTGGTCACAGCAATCGAGGTTTAGTCCAACGCGTGTTGCAGTCCGGCATGAAAGATCTGCTTCAATACCGTGGACGTGTGCGAACTGGGAGTGGACTGAGCGCTTCCTGGTGTATCGGAGGGGTCTGTAGGCGCCTCTGCTCCTTCGTTGCTCTTCTGTAATGACCAGAACATGACAAATGGTGAGTGTTGCGGGACGACTTTGGTGGTGTCCGCAGTTACGACCGCGTACCCCGCGTCTCCAACTGCAGCCGCGAGTACGAGCGCTCCAGAAGCACGTAGCGCCGCTTCAGACGCGCGTATTCAACTTTTTCCGGAAACAACAGTTCTTCGCGTCCGGAAGGCTTTACAGTTGACGTTTGTAATAATGTCGCACGAATGTTGCACTAACAGCAATATACAATCAACTGTTCATCAAGGCGAATGGAGGAGATGAACACGACTTGTCGTGCAGGTTGATAAATATCCACTGTGAGTCACAGTGTGAGTCACAGTGGATATTTATCAACCTGCAAGTGCACGAATGTCGCTGTCACTCCCTTTCCTTCTCATTCCAGAACATGGCCAAGCTGAGAAGATGGAGGCTCTGACGCTGAATTGCATGCTGTTCGGGGCGGCTAGAAGAGCGTTCCCTGTGGACGTCGATGCGAACCTGACGGTGGGCCACTTGAAGGACGCGATCAAGGCGAAGAAGCCGCGCAAGATCACTTGCGATGCGGATGAATTGGAGCTCCACTTAGCCAAGAAGGACGGCGCGTGGCTGCCACCTGACGACCCTCTTGCGCAGCATCTGCGAGACGGAAATGCTGAAAATGCAGACGTTAAGGAAATGATTGGTGGTGAGGAGGCTGAGCCAACATGGTCAATCCAGGAATGGCTGAACGAGGAGGAAATGACTGGAGAACATGCTCCGAAGACATTGAGACAAATCCACGTGTTGGTGGTGGTGGCTCCAACCGAGCAGGTGGTTGTGCCGGCGTTCTCGCAGCAAGTGGATAGTGTCGCACGCCAAGATGTCGTCTGGTATGGCACGCGTGGATCGATTGTGAGAGGAGAAGGCATTGACCTTGAAGATCCACGAACGCTTTCTCGGACCACTCTCACCTCGAATATCATCCGCCGACCTGTAAGAAACGCACGTCCTGCTGGTGAAAAGCCCACCAATGACTGGGAAAACCTCACTGGCGACGCTGGTGAGCCTCGCTTTGGTGAAACGACACACGGAGGAAAAGAGAAGGATGGCTGTGTTCAACTTCTCGGCATTGGGGATATGCGACGGCGAGACTATTGAGGATGTCTTCAGGCAGCAGTGCGGAGTGGCCTGGAAGGACGCAAAGGAGACGCTGCCAACGCAAGCGGGCTACGTGGTGTATTTAGTGCTGGACGAGACGCAAGTGATTTACGAAAACATTACATCCTCTCCGAGACGCAAATCCACTGTTTTCTGGGAGCTGGTCAAGTTTATTCTCAGCAACGCTGCCTACAGCATGAGAATCTTGATATTTGCAGCGCATGGCTCTGGTGTGGAGCACACGCGACTCGCAACTCCAATCCAGTTCGACGAAGGGATGGTGTTGGGCATCGACCAGCTGAACTTTAGTCATGCCGAAGTCTCCGAGTACGTCACCAAGTGGTTCAAGGGCATCGCGTGCTTCGAAGGGTGTCGTCGTCTGCGATGGAGGCATTCTGTACCAACTTGGAAGAGCTGACGGGTGGGCACGTTGGTCTCTGTGCTACTGCCATTCAGACACTCAATGAAGTCCATGCCTCCCGTATCAGGAGTGCGAGTGATCTCCCATCGCCGGCCGAGTGGATCGGTATGCTGCAAAGTAGGTCACTGAATCGAGCCAACGATAACGCGCTGTTTGAAACCCTGACATCAACACGTGCTGTGAAAGTGTTGAACGCCCTTGACACGGACGAGCTGGATCGGCTGGAGCGCATTGCTTATGGTGCCAACGTTAATTCTGATGCTGATATAGTCGAGCAATGTCTTCGAAAGGGTATTCTGGCTCAAACTGAGGGGCGTTTCGCGTTCTCGTCGCCAGTGATGTGGCGATATTTCGTCAAGATGCGCGTTGGTCACCTCGTCCGAGCACCTCATGTTCCCAAGACGCTTCCAGAGATGATCACTCGAGTGGTGCAAGCGATTGATTATGATAGCATCCGCCAAACGCTTGGCAGAAGTTTGTTGAGCGATATTCCTCTGGAAAGAGCGTGGCAAATGGAGTTTTACAAGGCTGCGTATCGATGCACACCAAGCACGTTTGTGACGTCAGTCGACGTGGGTGCGTTGTTCGGATCCAGTGGGTTCATTGATTTCACCATTCATGGAGGTGACATCTTTTGGGGCATCGAGTTGTTGCGTGAAGCCAACAACTTGGCTGGACATGCGGAACGATTTGCGCCTGGAGGTAGCTACTCCTGGCTCGGGTTGAGCGACTTCTGTCTGATTGACTTCAGACGTGTCGCTTCGATTGAAGCTGCGCCGAGGCAAAGTATCGCAGCAGACATGCGTCGCTACGAAAAGCTCTTCGTCGTGTGTTATGACGCAAGAATGGCAGGTCTGGTCATGTTCAATTCCGCGATGGATGTGGTCAGGGTACAATCTAAGCAGAAATCAGCCGGCTGTTGAATTCCTGAATAAACAACATTCATCAAACAGCGCGTTATCGTTGGCTCCGTGGCACGAACCCCGCGAAAGCAGACGACCCGGTTTTCGGCGTCTGGAGTGACGACTCGATCTCCAAATTCCTCGAGGCTAGCGCTGCACCTGTGCACCGTCAGCTGTCCAAGTGCCGTGGTGGTGACTGGCGCACTGATGTTGTTCAGTGTGCTGCCGTAGACTTGCAGATTTGCAACGGAACATACGCTGAGCGTGTGACGGACCTTCGCGAGTTTGTTGTTGCCCGTGCTCGCTGGATGGACGAACGCATTGAGACCGTTTACAAGCCGTTGGATTCTAAAACCTGCTCGGGTGTTGGCGAACTCCCTAAGTACAACTGCGGACTGGATGGCAACGACGATGGCTGCCTCGCGAACCCGGAGAAGTACTACAACGCCGTTCCATTCCCTGGCATCCACAAGCCGTACACTGGTCCATCATGCGAAGACATTGTGGCAAGCAACGCGAACCTCGCCAAGGGTGAAGAGACCGACTCCGTGGCACAATCGATGTACGAGAATCCCTCGATTGACCACTGCTGGCTGTCTGCAGGCAGCTACGTCTACCCGCAACAGAAGGTGTCAAGGAAAAAGCTTCACACCATTTTGCAGTGGCTACGGTTCATATGCACAGGGTCCTGGTGCAACTTAATTGCTCACATTACTATGGAGTCGGACAAAGCTGTGGACGACGAGACTCGGCGTCAGCACGGCTGGGAAGGCTTTAGAAAAGGAAGATTCCACAACTTCATGCTCTACTTGAGCATGGCCATGGAAGTTGTCGACATCCTCGCTGACCAGCTCGACGACGTGAAGGATACATTCTGCAATTGTAAGAAGTGCACTTACTACGCATCGCCGGCATGGCTCGCAGAACAGCCATTCGGCATGACCCTGACACACTGCAACCCAAGCGATTCTGGCGTCGTGGAGCGAGCCGATCCAACGCCCTTTTTGGCATCAATTACAAGAAAATAAGAGAACTGGCGCCTTACGCAACCCGCAACTACAAGCTGCCAGATACACGAAGTGCGATCGCTCGGACGCACACTTAGTCGGAATGAAGATGTGAGTTAATGCTTTATATGTGTTGTTGTTATAAAGCATGCGTAGCACTGAAACCTTGTGACGTCGAGCATCATGGCAGTAAGCTGTAGCGGAATTGTGCCGAGTACGAATGGTACATCGTCGCCAATACACGACGAGACGCAGCAGTCAGCAGACAGCAATTCTTGCAGGTCCACCGCAGCCCGTGCAGCAGCCAGCCACATTGGCAACACGGCGATTAGGCTGTCAGCCGTCAGAAGGCCTCGAACACGGTGGGCAGGCCGATCTGACGTCGGTAGTTCTGGCAGCACAGCAAGCACGGCGATAGCAGCGAATCACGTCTGGCAGCACCGTTGTCGGCAGTGAACAGGTCCCTTGGCACGGTGCGCAGGCCGTCAGCAGGCATGTACAGCACCACGGCGAGCAGACCCTTCAGCAGGTACCAGCGGCACCGCGATAATGACCATCATCATGTAGGATCGACAGTATCACGAGTACGGCGACGCGCAGCAACTTGCATCCACCAGCACGACGACCATGCCGCTCAATAGCTTAGTCCCTTGGCACGGCGAGCAACTTAACAGAACGATACAAACTGAAAGAAGCACATCCAAAACCAGTCAAGAAGAAGACGCATACTGATCAAGTGCGGGTAGCTAGATCGCTTGAGATCGCTTTTCACGTCGACAATTAGTGAATAACTTCCGTTAGTTTTTTAGCAGTACACCTATTAAATACCCGTCGTGTCAACGAAGTTGTAGTACTGTGATCCGCTGATCGTTGCCTCCTTCAGCACCTGTAACAGCATAGGAATGCTCACGCCTTGCGCACTCTAATCGTCAAAATATTGAAGATCAGCATTTCCATCGCCGATTACCCCAGCTCGTGATCCACGTTGTTGCCCTGGCAGTACGCCATACAAAAAGCTTCCGCATGGGGATCGACAGCACGCCAGGCCCGAAAGCGCACCGCTAACACACGCGTGGGTCGAAGCAATCAGCAGTGCGCCGGTCTGGTAGAACTGCAAACAGGCCAATCAGCACGGCAAGAACGCCGTTCGCAGTCAGTAGGTCCAGCGGCACCAACAGGACACTGGTTGGCCGTCCACATATCCGTCAGCATATTCGTCAGCAGAGCGAGCACGCGGACTTCAGCTCCAGCATGTCGAGCACCCCGGTCGGCAGTGAGCAGTCCCGACAGCACCGCGAGCACGGTGATGCGCAGTGAATCACGTCCGGCAGCATGGCGTACACACCGATCAACAGGTACCAGCAACACGACAGGCATACCGGTCAACAACTAGGTCCAGCAGCACAACGAGCTGACAAGTCAACAGGTCCAGCAGCACGGCGAGCACGGCAGTCAACATCTAGGTCCAGCGGTATGGCGAGAATGCCGTCAACAACCAAGTACAGCAGTACGGCGAGCATGCCGGTCAGCATTGAGCAGGTACCTTGCCACGGCGAGCGGGCCCTTCAGCAGGCAGGTCCATCAGCACGGCGGGCATGCCGGTCAGCATCGAGCAGGTCCCTTGCACGGCGAGCAGGCCCTTCAGCAGGCAGGTCCAACAGCACGACGAGCATGCCGGTCAGCATCGAGCAGGTCCCTTGCACGGCGAGCAGGCCCTTCAGCAGGCAGGTCCAACAGCACGACGAGCATGCCGGTCAGCATCAGTAGGTACTCTGCACGGCGAGCAGGCCCTTCAGCAGGCAGGGCCAACAGCACGACGAGCACGCCGGTCAGCATTGAGCAGGTACCTTGCCACGGCGAGCAAGCCCTTCAGCAGGCAGGTCCAACAGCACGACGAGCATGCCGGTCAGCATCGAGTAGGTCCCTTGGCACGGCGAGATGGCCCTTCAACAGGCAGGTCCAGTAGCATGACGAGAAGCGCGACGACTATGGCGATCTGCGGGCCATCTCGCAAATTGGAAAATGAAGTCAATGCGGCATTTTGGTAAAACGACATCGGCATGGACATCACCTGTGATGGCGACGTATCTCTGTATTGGCCAATCGCATGCAGCGGTTTTCCGTTCTCGGCGCGTGATTGACGGAACGTTGCCGCCCTCAGGCGTGATTGGCGGAACGTACCGTGCTCGAAGCTGGGCGAACCCTTTGGGGAAAAGCTGGGCGAAGCCAAAGGGCGAAACGTGCGCTCGTTTGGCGCGAAAGCTTGCAGCGGGGAGGGATGGAGATGTGTTTATTTACGGGTGATGATGAGCATTCGTACTTAGCAAAGCACTTCAACGTCGGCAACTTCAACCTACGAACTAACATAAAACGCCGAAATTACTCTTAACGTACTATGAATATTTATTGATACACACTCCTCGCCGATTGCATACTGCTCCACCACCGCGTATGGATTCGCACGCACCGACAGCAACGGCCCGGTCCGTCACTTTAATACACACTTCACGTCGATTGCGTAGTTCTCCACCAACTCGTGAGGGTTGGCACGCTCTGTCAACAAGGGCTCTGAGTCAAGTATGAGTTGGCATTGTCACCGGTCCGAACGTGCTGCATGTACGCAGCTGTGTCTGTTTTGTAATATTCCTGCAAGCATATACCAACAGTGCTCAGAATCGCGATTATGCTTCTTCGACCGCTCGACTTCAAACCCACCTGTTGCTGTCACGCTACTAAACTCGGGGTCGGGTAGGGTCTGTAGATCTACCCGTTTGAGGCCTTGTACTCCCACATGACCTCCTGCTTGCGCGCCCTCTCCTCGATCTTGCCATCCCTCGGATCTGCAAACTGCACGAGTCTCCGTAGCGCGAGCAACTCTTCTTCTGGCACAAACTCCTCCCGATCAGGCCGAACACGTCCATCTCACCCGAGCACATTAGGAAGTTGTCAGTGACCTGCTCGAACTACTGCTGCTCCTGTGTCCTCGGCCCTCTGCACCTACTTCCGCCTGCTGTTCACACTGACCCTCGGGAACTTCTTGCAGCCCAGTCGCGCATGAGCGCCTGCAGCACGGTCCCACAGGGCTTCAGCAGCACGCCAGCGCCCCGTTGATGGCCTCCGCCGACAGTGTCTCCTCGCGCTCCGCGTCCCGGAAGCCCCACCAGTACTTGGCGCTCTTGGCCGCGCCTACTGCTGCTCCGATACGTCGTCTAACCAAACCTCCTCCTGCATCGTCTTGGCCTCATCGTCTCACACAAGGTAGTCAGCGTCGTCGACATGGCCGTCGTCCTTCTTGCCCAGCTTGTTTTATGTTTCCATACACACTTCCAGCGGTTAGTAGATACTTCTCCACCATCACGAACAGATTTACACGCACGGCACCGATCCCCAGGGGCTACCGGACGGGGCCGGGCGCCACCGCCCAGCCTACCGCAATGACACTAACAAGCTGCATTTCGACGGTGGTCGCGCCGGGGGCATGCAAAACGGCCACGGACGACACCGTGGTTGAATATGGCGTCGGTTCAAGTTTCGCGATCAATTGCGTAATTTGGTGTCGAGGTGCACTGCTGCGATCTCCACCTTCGACGAGGCACAGCTGATCGCCACCGCCCTGACCCGCGCAATGACACAACCGAGCGGCAGGTCGTGCCGGGGAATCCATACGCAGTGGTGGAGAAGCATGCAATTAACGAGGAGTGTGTATCAAAACGACGGACGAGGCGTTGCTGTCCGTGCGTGCGAATCCATACGCGGTGGTGGAGAAGTATGCAATCAACGAGGAGTGTGTATCAAAACGACGGGCGAGGCGTTGCTGTCCGCGCGTACGAATCCATACGCGGTGGTGGAGAAGAATGCAATTAACGAGGAGTGTGTATTAAAACGACGGGCGAGTTGTTGCTGTCCGTGCGTGCGAATCCATACGCGATGGTGGAGAAGTATGCAATCATCGAGGAGTGTGTATCAAAACGACGGACGAGGCGTTGCTGTCCGTGCGTGCGAATCCATACGCGGTGGTGGAGAAGTATGCAATTGGCGGAGGGTGTGTATCAAAGCGACGAGCGTGTTGTTGCTGTCCGTGCGTGCGAATCCGTACGCGGTGGTGGAGAAGTATGTAATTAACGAGGAGTGTATATCAAAACGACGGGCGAGTCGTTGCTGTCGGTGCGTGCGAATCCATACGCGATGGTGAAGAAGTATGCAATTGGCGAGAGGTGTGTATCAAAGCGACGGGCGAGGCGTTGCTGTCGGTGCGTGCGAAACCATACTCGGTGGTGGAGAAGTATGCAATTGGCGGAGGGTGTGCATCAAAGCGATGGGCGAGTCGTTGCTGTCCGTGCGTGCTAATCCATACGCGGTGGTGGAGAAGTATGCAATTGGCGGAGGGGTGTGTATCAAAGCGACGAGCGTGTTGTTGCTGTCCGTGCGTGCGAATCCGTACGCGGTGGTGGAGAAGTATGTAATCAACGAGGAGTGTATATCAAAACGACGGGCGAGTCGTTGCTGTCGGTGCGTGCGAATCCATACGCGATGGTGAAGAAGTATGCAATTGGCGAGAGGTGTGTATCAAAGCGACGGGCGAGGCGTTGCTGTCGGTGCGTGCGAATCCATACGTGGTGGTGGAGCAGTATGCAATCGGCGAGGAGTGTGTATCAATAAATATTCATAGTACGTTAAGAGTAATTTCGGCGTTTTATGTTAGTTCGTAGGTTGAAGTTGCCGACGTTGAAGTGCTTTGCTAAGTACGAATGCTCATCATCACCCGTAAATAAACACATCTCCATCCCTCCCCGCTGCAAGCTTTCGCGCCAAACGAGCGCACGTTTCGCCCTTTGGCTTCGCCCAGCTTTTCCCCAAAGGGTTCGCCCAGCTTCGAGCACGGTACGTTCCGCCAATCACGCCTGAGGGCGGCAACGTTCCGTCAATCACGCGCCGAGAACGGAAAACCGCTGCATGCGATTGGCCAATACAGAGATACGTCGCCATCACAGGTGATGTCCATGCCGATGTCGTTTTGCCAAAATGCCGCATTGACTTCATTTTCCAATTTGCGAGATGGCCCGCAGATCGCCATAGTCGTCGCGCTTCTCGTCATGCTACTGGACCTGCCTGTTGAAGGGCCATCTCGCCGTGCCAAGGGACCTACTCGATGCTGACCGGCATGCTCGTCGTGCTGTTGGACCTGCCTGCTGAAGGGCTTGCTCGCCGTGGCAAGGTACCTGCTCAATGCTGACCGGCGTGCTCGTCGTGCTGTTGGCCCTGCCTGCTGAAGGGCCTGCTCGCCGTGCAGAGTACCTACTCGATGCTGACCGGCATGCTCGTCGTGCTGTTGGACCTGCCTGCTGAAGGGCCTGCTCGCCGTGCAGAGTACCTGCTCGATGCTGACCGGCATGCTCGTCGTGCTGTTGGACCTGCCTGCTGAAGGGCCTGCTCGCCGTGCAAGGGACCTGCTCGATGCTGACCGGCATGCTCGTCGTGCTGTTGGACCTGCCTGCTGAAGGGCCTGCTCGCCGTGCAAGGGACCTGCTCGATGCTGACCGGCATGCCCGCCGTGCTGATGGACCTGCCTGCTAAAGGGCCCGCTCGCCGTGGCAAGGTACCTGCTCAATGCTGACCGGCATGCTCGTCGTGCTGTTGGACCTGCCTGCTGAAGGGCCTGCTCGCCGTGCAAGGGACCTGCTCGATGCTGACCGGCATGCTCGTCGTGCTGTTGGACCTGCCTGCTGAAGGGCCTGCTCGCCGTGCAAGGGACCTGCTCGATGCTGACCGGCATGCCCGCCGTGCTGATGGACCTGCCTGCTGAAGGGCTTGCTCGCCGTGGCAAGGTACCTGCTCAATGCTGACCGGCATGCTCGTCGTGCTGATGGACCTGCCTGCTGAAGGGCCTGCTCGCCGTGCAGAGTACCTGCTCGATGCTGACCGGCATGCTCGTCGTGCTGTTGGACCTGCCTGCTGAAGGGCCTGCTCGCCGTGCAAGGGACCTGCTCGATGCTGACCGGCATGCCCGCCGTGCTGATGGACCTGCCTGCTGAAGGGCCCGCTCGCCGTGGCAAGGTACCTGCTCAATGCTGACCGGCATGCTCGCCGTACTGCTGTACTTGGTTGTTGACGGCATTCTCGCCATACCGCTGGACCTAGATGTTGACTGCCGTGCTCGCCGTGCTGCTGGACCTGTTGACTTGTCAGCTCGTTGTGCTGCTGGACCTAGTTGTTGACCGGTATGCCTGTCGTGTTGCTGGTACCTGTTGATCGGTGTGTACGCCATGCTGCCGGACGTGATTCACTGCGCATCACCGTGCTCGCGGTGCTGTCGGGACTGCTCACTGCCGACCGGGGTGCTCGACATGCTGGAGCTGAAGTCCGCGTGCTCGCTCTGCTGACGAATATGCTGACGGATATGTGGACGGCCAACCAGTGTCCTGTTGGTGCCGCTGGACCTACTGACTGCGAACGGCGTTCTTGCCGTGCTGATTGGCCTGTTTGCAGTTCTACCAGACCGGCGCACTGCTGATTGCTTCGACCCACGCGTGTGTTAGCGGTGCGCTTTCGGGCCTGGCGTGCTGTCGATCCCCATGCGGAAGCTTTTTGTATGGCGTACTGCCAGGGCAACAACGTGGATCACGAGCTGGGGTAATCGGCGATGGAAATGCTGATCTTCAATATTTTGACGATTAGAGTGCGCAAGGCGTGAGCATTCCTATGCTGTTACAGGTGCTGAAGGAGGCAACGATCAGCGGATCACAGTACTACAACTTCGTTGACACGACGGGTATTTAATAGGTGTACTGCTAAAAAAACTAACGGAAGTTATTCACTAATTGTCGACGTGAAAAGCGATCTCAAGCGATCTAGCTACCCGCACTTGATCAGTATGCGCCTTCTTCTTGACTGGTTTTGAATGTGCTTCTTTCAGTTTGTATAGTTCTGCCAACCTTCGAATATTTCCGCTGTCGGAGAAAAGTTTATGGGGAACCTAATATCGATGAAAATTTTCCCAGCATGTCAGAGCTGTATCTGGGCACATGTAGTCCTTTAAGGCATTCTTGTAAATTCCTCTGCAAAGGCACACGTTGTGATGTCCGCAGTAATCTGTTTTATCAGTTGGCCATCGATCTTCCCAGCGACAAACGACACAGCCACGCTTCTTTCTTCCACTTTCTTTCAGTATTTGTAGCGAATTTACAGCTGTGCAAATACTTAGTGGACTTCCGTTGCTGTTCACCGAGACAAAAATTGCGATGAGCTTTCAGTTGGTGATTCCACATCGCTCGTCGGACTTACTTCAAATGTCATCCTGGAATCGCTAGGAGCCATTTTCCAGTTTCCTGAAATTAGCTCCGACGCAAGCTCGATCATGAAGGTTCTGTGAGGGTCCCGCTGTTTTGTTGTGTCGGTCACAAGACGGCGTGTCAAATACGCATTTGCTCTCGCAATGTCGATCAAAGCTAGAGATAGTTTTTGTGCCACTTCTTGTAAGAATGGCCGTCAGCTAACGAGAACCGGCCTCTCATCTGGTCGAGGCGATCGACGCCCTGCATATACTTGTTGTATTGATTCACGCAAGTTGGTGCTGGATAAGTCTGATCAGTACCTCCAACTTGGCGCTCAACGTTAGAAATTGTAGATGAGTCAGCATTCGACACCATTCGCACAATATTACCATCACACCACGACGCAGCAACAATAGCGTGTTCCGCTGAAACACCCTGGCGATATTCACCGCGAGTCGTATGTTTCTTGTCGAGCATTGTGTGCTGTGGGAAATGCTTACTTCGGTCTTTGACAGTGCCGCGTGCGTATAATCATTTGAGGCGAAGTTCCTGTAATAGCTGGACCGACGTATAGTAGTTGTCCATGTTGAGGATGCGACTGGAGCCATAGATTGGCCTCGCTACCTCAAGTACAATTTGCCGAATTGGAGACACCTTTGCGTCCGCCATCTCCTGATTGAGTTCGTGTGTTTCTTGGATAGACGCAACGCCATCTAGTCTGTCCTTAATATCACTACGGCAATGAGGCGGTAATTTACTGCCACCCATGTTGTAGCACAACACAACATGTACAGTCGAAAATGATATTTTCCGGTAGGTTTCATAGGATTGAAAACAATGAGGTGGCGGCCGTATCTAGACCGACAAGCAACACTGCACTCGTCCAGAGCGACGTCCCTCCCCAAGTCAATATAGCATCCCCTGAATGCTTAAGAAGATTGAGAAGTGGACGAATTCGTGCGGCAGGGTCACGCTGGGTAGCTGGGGTGACGCCCGAAAGCAAAAGCACTTTCGTATCAACTTGAAACGCCGTAATGGCATGATGTTCTCGAGACCAGAAGAGTTGTTGTTCCCCAGAATCGAATCTTCGGGTTGCATACCCCAGTAGTTAGCATATTCGCCCTTGTCGTTGATGCTCATAAAAACAACATCCCAATAAACTTCAACAACTCGGCAAGTGTGACAGAAGGCACTAGTCGAACCCCCTTCACAAGTGCATATGCGTTTGTTTCGTTCACCACTTGGCGCCAAAAATATACCGGAATATACGCAAGAAAGCTGGATGAGGCAGAATGCGTGAAGAGGTTAACGCATTCGAGGCGCACACGGGCTAACGTCGATCCATCACTATGAGCGTAAAGGTCTGTTGGTTCTTCCATTGTGTTTCTTGGGTCGAAGCGCATATTTTTCACATTTTCGACCTCTTTCAAGGTCATAGGATGTCGGAGATCAGGGTCGAACTCAGTGACATTATCTTCTACCTCAACCTGGTCTTCCAGTACCGCATCCGGCGGGAGGTGTTCGTCTTCAGGTGCAGTGGTCAGCGCGTTCCATGTTGGTTTGCATGATGTTCGCGTCAGGACACGATAATTTTCAATGCCACGTTGGAGAACGCCGATAGGAACGTTGTGTACGTGCTTTTGAAACATGCTATCTACCCAGCGAATCTCATAAAGAGGTGCTTTAGCTATTACAACTCGCCGACATACACGCCCCACCACGTATGAACTTCCCACGCTTTTAAATATCGTCGCAAGCTTTTTAGTCTGCATCCATTTTTCTTTGGTAGGCGTATACGCAACCAAGGTATCGATGTACATATCCATATTTGAGGATGTTGATAGCCCGTCCAAATTATCAGTGTTTGGTTGGCTTGCTACCAAACTTGCACTACTTTGAGCCAAATTACCGCCAATGTCAGCACTGCTGTCACTTGAACTGTCATCGTCAAATGTAAGGGTCGCTGCGGCAGCACGCTATTGAGCGCCACGGCCAGCACCAGACGTAACACGGCGGCCGATGCCACGGCCAACACCAGACGTAACACCACGGCCTGCACCAGACGTAACACCACGGTCGGCACCACGGTCAGCACCAGACGTATCGCCACGGCCATCACCAGATGGACCCCACGGCCGACACCACGACCAGCACCAGACGTACGGTCACGGCCAACGCCACGGCCAGCATAACCTGGGCCATCAATGCATGCACCACTGTCACTCGAACTGTCATCGTCAATGCCAAGGGCCACTGCGACAGCACGCTTTTGAGCGCCACGAACGGCGCCATACGTACCGCCACGGGCAGCACCACCTCGGGCCACACCTCCTCCAATATCAGCAACACCACGCTCATGCCAACTGTCGTCGTTAACGGTAAGGGCTGCTGCAGCGGTACTCCTTTGGGCCACAGCCGGCGCCAGACGTACCGCTACGGCCGGCACCACGACTGGCACCACCTCGGGCAACACCGTCATCAATGCCTGTATTGCTGTCACTCGAACTGTCATCGTCCACGCCAAGGACCGCTGCGACAGCACGCATCTGTGCGTCACGATCAGTGCCACGGCCAGCACCAAATGTAATACCACGGCCGATGCCACGGCCAGCACCACCTCGCGTCACGCTGCCACCAAAATCTGCACCGCTGTCACTCAAACTGCCGTCGTCAACGGCAAGGGTCGTTGCTCCGGCACGCTTTCGAGCGCCACGGCCAGCACCGACTTGGCCCACACCTCCTTTAATGCCAGCAGCACCAATGGCATGCGAACTGCCGTCGTCAACTGCAAGGGTCGCTGGGACGACAGGCTGTTGCTCAGCCGGACCGAAGCCATCCGCCCCGGAAACAGACTCGCACCGTGGATCCATCACACTCGATAGTCTGATCGTTTTGTGCCCGATAGCAAGGCAACAAGAGGAGCCTGCTCCCCTAAGAAGTAGTCCTTGTTTTCTTCTCCTTCCGGACTACGCCCAGGCCTGACGTACCGATATCTCTATCCAAGCTGCGTAGCGGTGGAGGTTTAGCAAACCAGCCATCGCGGCGTAGAACCCGCCATATCTCCTTGAAGAAAACGCTATCCTCTGAAACAACGGAAACAAAGCGCTTAGACCTTGGTGATGTACATACTCAAACAGAGCGTCTTACCTCGCGATACAGTCGGAGCATTCAGGGAGCGAGACGGCAATCGCCGACGTTTGACAGTGCTCTTAGCCCCCGATAGCAGGCTCCTCTTTCCGTCTGTCATGTTTCGAAAAGTGTGAGGCTCGCGGAATGACATGCGTCATCAGAAAGATATAGGAGGCGAAGATACGCAAGCACGGTGCTGGGTGCTTGAAGTACCCACCGCCCAGTGGGACATGGCTCCAGCCAATCGTGTAGTGGCGGTGCCCTTTCGTGGTGCGCGGGAGGCCAAGGGATTTTGTTTTGTCCAATCAGCGTGCTCTCTCAGAAGTACCGTGGCCCCATGGAAGGAAGCATTTTGCCTCCTTCTACCGTGAACAGTCGCGGCTGGACCGCGGCGTACCTAATCGAAGACCCTAGAAGGAGGCAAAATGCCTCCTTTGATTTGCTAACATATTGACTTTGTAAAGTATACAAAAACCCCTGTGGTCACGAAGACGCCCTCAGACTGATGTGCACCTCACAAGAAAACGAAAACGAACACTGCAATGCTGGTGTCTTTCGTGCTCGGCTCGGTGGAGAATCCTGTTATGCTGCAGACATCCAAAACCGTTCGAACAATAATGACACTCTCGACTCGTATGTCGCTTGCAGTTGCATCAGTGTACAGATCAATCGATCGAAAAGCGAGACCGATTCTTGGTTCCCAGGCCTCCGAGCTATTACTCGCTTAGCTTCTGGCTTCGGATTCAGATTGAAAAGGACGATAACAGCGTTTTTCCGGCGTTTAAGCTCGCGAACTCAGCAGAAGCCGGATGTTGCCGGACAAGTCTCCGCTACAACGTCTAGTGGAGCCACGTAAAACCAAGTCGGTCAACCCGTTCTTGGTATGGAGAGCACGATCTCAGTGACCCACCGAGAAAGTTCAATGGTAGACTTGTTCACCACAATCACAATCGCAGCGCAGACAACAAGTGCCAATTGTATTGCGAAGTAGTTGATAGCAGCACATGAAAGCGAAAACTATTGTGAGGCCTCGTCAGCGTGTACCTCTTCGTGGTTTTGAGCGGATGCTCACAATGGTGGACGGAGTGTCCACGAAAACTGTACACTCAATGCTCGTACGCGGTGATACGACAATTTTGCTGCACTTCCTGTCGACAGCGGTCATGAACACTTTCAATATACAACCTCGCATGCGGGTGCTACAACTCAAGGGCGAAAAATATATGGGCGAGGTTCATCCACCGTTAACTCGGCACGACGTCACCGCTTTTCTCTTATTCGCGTCCGTGTAATCTCCTCCGCAGCAAGTGATGTCGATGATATGATAACCGGGTGGCAGCAATACGCGGAGGATGAATGCAGTATTGGCTTCAATCGGTTCAAACAGCTACCATACTTCCTCACAACTTGGATAGACGAAAGAGCTGGACTCACTCGCTTAATGCTGTTTTCAGATCACTACATGTCGGACGGGTTTTCGGGGATGGTGGTGCTAAATTGTATCCTCGATCAGGTGGTACAGCTAGGGAAGGAGCAAATGGGAGCACCACAAGACGAACCGGAGCCAGAGCAGCCACCGCATCAAATACAAGAGCTCCCTATGCGGCCTTCACTCTACAAAATGTGGCTGTCGAGAGTCGCGTGGGCAAAACCTATCGTGAAAAGCGTCATCAACATTTCCGGACGACAATCGTTTCGAGAACGAGTGCGAAATTTCACGCCGTTGCTGCAACCTCGTGCAGACCTGCATCAGTTCAGAGCACCTCCATCCATGAGCAGCACGACCGCGCTATTTGCACAGGGCAACGCTGAGTGCATAAACAAAGCTCTCGCGAAATGCAAAGAAGAAAATGCCACCGTGAGTGGAGCTCTAGTTGGTGTGATGTTGTTGTCGTTCTTTCACGTTGCCAAGGAGAGACAAAGCGACCCAGCTCAAGAGTGCTTCAAAGTTACTGTGGATGTGGGGCTCAATATGCGTTGTCGGGTACCAACTCCTGCCAAAGAAGACCAGGTGGGAATGTACTCGACTGCTACAGGTCTCGAGTGGCTAACGAGTGAAGGTGTAGATTTGAAAACAACACGCTTTTGGGTTTGGGACGTTGCACGTCGCGCGAAGCAGGAAGTGGACGAACGGCTGAAACACACACTAACCACGGCATTACCGACTGTGCTGATTGACAAGAAAATTAACTCACAGATGCAGCAGTCATTTCTTAAGGGAATCTATCTCCCGCACTCGCTGACATCGGACATCAGCATCCCCAACATTTGTCGTTATCCGTTCGCAACAGAGCACCAGCTTTCAGACAACGTTGGTGAAGGTGGTTGCGACTCGCTCGTTGTGGACAGCATGCACGTGTATCACCCACTGCCGCATCTTGCGTCTTCCGCTACGCTCTATGTTGCTGTAGTGGACTCTTTCAATTACTCGATGGCGCACAAATGCGAAAACGTAGTTGGTGAAGCGCTTTTGCAGCTGTCGTGGAGCTCTGTGAGGGTATTGGTCGCATCGATGCAGAGGAGAAGCTTATGGACGTTTTGAACCGTGTTGGGCTGCGGTATACAGGGCACGATTACTCATAGATCCAGGAATGGAGTGCTTGCTTATTGTTCATGTAATGAATATTGTCAAGGTTCGATTGCAGAACCTGTTTTAAGTCAAGAAATTGTGAGTTACTTGGTGGTTAAGGTGGCCTTCTATTTGAGTTTTATGGTTTACTGTCCTATAGAAGCCTGGTATGCAGTGAGACGTGACAGGATGTCATTCGTCTTCCTTGTGGGTTTTCGTGTTGTCTGTGGTGATGATTCTGCTATAATGTGTTTGATGTGTGAGCTGGGGACCGCCACTCCGCCTGAACTATGCGGGTCGTAGAAAATTGTGCTGTTTGCTTTGGCCAGGAGTTTGGTTGCTGCATACGCCGAACCAGTTGGTTTTCCCCACTGCACTGAGAAGAACGCTTTCAGGTTCGTTGCCAGTGTGGCTGCAGGGCTGTTTGCCCCTGGTAGTGAGTCGGTATGCTGAAGTTTCTGTTGTGGTTTTTTGTCCAGACTATCCACGCGGAGATAGGTGTGATCTGGGTTCGCCAGCGTCATCAATTCGGTCACCCCTTGGTTCAGAGTCCGTGTCGCGAAAGCGGTCCCGTCTTCATGTGACCCAAGTTGGAGGTTTCCTGCTCTTACGGGTTTCCAAATGTTTCCGGGCTGCTGTTGGTATATGATCCATCCTCCGGCACGGTGAGTGGTCACGGTGCTGTGAGTGGAGAAGTGTATGTTCCAAGCCTCGAGGTCGGGGACTGCTTCTTCTGCGTCCAGTGACATCATGATGCTGTTGCAGATTCCCAGGCATTGGCCCTGAATTCTCTTTGCTGGTTGATTGCGCCAGGCGTTAGCGATCGCTCGAGCTTGGTTACGCTCCTGCTGCCATGATAGCTGCTTGAGTTTCCTTCTCGTTGGTTAGTTTGTCTTTCAAAACTGCTTCATTGCGTAGCCTCCAGAGTAGTGCTGGGGTTACTGTCGCCCAAATCCGCCACAGGAGCAACATCGCTTTCGTGTGGTGTGGGGTCCAGCGTCCTATACACTGTTGTGCTTTTGCGAGAAATGTAGTCTGAATTGGTGGTGCTTCTCTAGTCGCTGCTGCTGCGCGCAGTGCTGTCTTCTGTTCTGAGCTAGTGATTGCTCCCATCCATTTGTTGATCCACTTCATCCAGGCTCCTTCTGCTTTATTGCAGTCCCAGACGATGTGGTCAATAGTTTCAGTCAGGCACGGGCACTCAGGGTCTGGGCATTCCTTGTCGTCTGGCCAGCCCTCGTGGTGTAGGTTCAGTGTACCTGTCGCGATGCGGTAAATTGTCCAGTTTTGGAAGTCGGTGAAGAGTCCTGGACGATCCCATATCTGCTGCGGGCTTTGCTGCAGAGCTGCTTGCCACCACGTTGATGTCGATGCTCTGTTCTCGATTCTTTCCAGAACGGGCTGGAGTTGCTGGTGCAGGTGGAGTTTAAATGCACGCGATCGCTGTGTCCTGAGTGTTTTTGCCGTGTTTCGTGCCAAGGTACCGGTAGGCAAGGTCCACGGGTAGATTGCAGTGTCCGGTGTCGGCGTGAACGCGATTCCTATCATTCGTTCCCATGCTTTCAGCTCCGTGTAGTCATCACTCCCCTGATAATCGCTATCGACCCATGTAATTCGCCAAGTGAGTCCATCGTTGTTCCGTTTGAGGTGGAGCATCGGCATTTCTATATTTTCCTTCTGGATGGCCGCTATGGTCGGGTTGCCGTTCACGGTTTGGATTGACCAGTGGAGCCTGTGTTGCAATGGTGGTAGCGCCAATGGTTTAGGTGACTCCGCTGGGGTTCCCCACAGACTCCAGGATATGCTGCGTAGTATGTTCGCACACCATAGCTGGATGTTATGGCGATGTCGAGTTTCCTTAGTCCCTGGCGACAAAGTCGGTGTGATCAGTATGCTCTGCTCCGTTGATCTGTTGCCTTCATGGCTGCCAAAAACAGTAATGTCTTTCAGTCGGCATTGTCGTATCCGTGGGTATTGGTCCAGTCGTAGTGGTTTGCCGTGTGCATCTAGTACACATGCGTTATCGTCCCAGGAGCGTGAAGCAGGAACCCTGCTTGTGGTTGCTGTTGTGGCCTCCATGGGTTATGCGTTGTCGTGAAATGCATGGTTGCGTCGTCGATCCAAGTGCAGATGTCTCCACTGCTGCTTCTCATGGTAATGTGCCTGTTGTCGTTTATGTCGGCTCTATCTCCGTCGAGTTGCTGAGTTTGTGCCTCCCAAAGCTCCAGTTTGCCTAGGTTTTGAGCTGATATTCTCGGTGTCCCGTTTTGCTCCCTAAGTTTGCTGTGTACCATCTCCGCTGAGGTAGGACGGTAGGCACAGCATAGCTCCGTTTTAGGTTGATCTGGGTGCGCCGCCGCGTGCCATGCCGCTGTGTAGATGTCGTCTGGTTCGTGTAGCCATCGTTCTGCGAGATTAGCGCGAGTTGCCTTTAATGCTCGTGCGATGTCCTGCAGTCCGAGGCCTCCTGCTGCTTGTGGTGTGTAGACTAAGGAGGGGCTTAGCTTGTGCTTGCCAGTTCCAGTTCCCGTCTGGGCGTTCCAGACAAATTGCTTCTGCATGTTGACCAACTGTTTCAACACTGCTTTAGGCGGGACAAATTGCTTTCCGGTGAACAGGATTGCCGGTAGGGCCACCACGTTAAATAGCAAGATGCGTTGTGCCACAGAATTTCCAATGGTTGTGGCAATCTGCAGTCGTCGTTGCGTTTGCTCTAGTCTGATGTTCCAGTTTTCATTTACCGCCTCCACATTTCCCACCCTGTAGCCCAATTGTCTAGTAGTGTCTCCTGGTGCAAGAACCGGATATCCTCGCCACTGAGGTGGCGTTCCAGCTGTATTGAGCCCGATAAGCACGCTTTTATTTGGTTGTACCCGGAGACCCGACAAGTCTCCAAATTGCTGTAGGATTTTCTGGACGGTGTCAAGTTCATGTGCTGAGCTCATGTACACCGTGCTATCGTCCACGAATGCCGAGAATTTGTGACGTTTGTCGGGACTACCTGGTATGGCGATGCCGTGGAGCTGAGGGTGGCGATTGATGGCCTGCCCCAGAGTATCCACTGCCAGTAGAAAAAGTAGCGGTGCCAGCGGGCAGCCCTGCCTGATCCCCGAGTTCACCGTCCAGTCCTGGGAGGTATTGCCGTTCACTGTGAATCGTGCCGTTGTGCCAGCATGGAGTGAGTGAATCACATTCAGAAATTTCTGTGAGAATCCGTAGTGGCGGAGTACGTGCTGCATAACGTTTCTGTCGAGTGTATCATACGCTTTACGGAGGTCGAGGCAGAGAGCCATCGCTGCGTCAGTCCATGGTACTGTTGGGTTATCCTCACTACCAGCCAGTATAGTCCGGAGCATCGTGATGGTTCTGTCAATATTGCGCCCGCGCACAAATCCCTGCTGGCTTTGACTGATCAGTTTTGGTAAATAGCGGTGTAGTCGCTCTGCGATAATCCGTCCGAACAGTTTGTACGCCGTATTTAGGAGCGCGATGGGCCTGTAGTCCATGGCGTCCGGGGAGTCTCCTTTTTTCGTAGTGGGATTACTGTGGCTTGTAAAAACGACGCTGGCACGCCTGCACCATTCAGTATGGCGTTGAAGAGGTGCGTCAAGCCTGGCGTCAGTTCTGCTGCGAAGTCTTTGTAAAAGTCGTGGTTGAGTCCTGTAGTGCCGTCAGATTTATGGCGTTTGAGATTCTCTATTGCTTCCACCGTTTCGCCTTGTGAAATCGGTTCGACTAATGTTATCGCTTCTTTCTCTGTCAATTGTTGCGTAGCTGGAATTTGCACAAAGTCGTGAAAGGCTTTCTCGTAGTCACCAGGCTGTGTCGTTGCATGTGACTGCGCCAGCACATGGCTCCATTCAGATGCCATGCGCTCTTCAATCGGGTAGTCGTCGTCATAAAAGTGGCCAGGGGAAGGTGAGATCGTCGTTATTGTTTGGTCTCTCTGCCAATTCGCGTTGCGCTTGAAGAACCTACGCGTGTTGTCAGCTGATAATTGCAGATTAGCTCCAAACGAGCGTGCTGCTGCTTTCCGTGCCTCCTCGTTTTCGTCAAGTTGTATTGTCTCTCTCGAAGTCTGGTAGACCCGGGTGGAGGCCCGGATATTGTCAAAGTATCTGTTCCGTTGTCGACTGTCGGCTGCTTTCACATCTGCGAGTACTCGTTGGAGCCCTGTGACGACTCCATCCCAGTCCGCCACTGGGTTGTTGCTGGTCTCATAGGCGTCCATTAGAGTGGCAATGCCGTCTGCAATTGCCTCGTGTACTCGGTGAGGTCGGCCACTCTTAATCGGGTACTTCACCCCTTAGGTGAGCTGCTTGGTCTCGCCGTACCGGAAAATAATTCCATCCTGACTTCTTGATGGTCCGAGTCGTGTGCTGGTGCCACCGCTTCGACCCATTGGACCTGATTGTATGGTGCTCCTTGACATAATACCTATCGAGTCTGCTAGCACCATACGCAATTGAAGTCACCTCCTAGTATTATGGAGGAGTGTCTGGTCAGCCATGGTCCTAGGTCCGCGAAGAATTGATCACGCTCGGTCTGTTATTTGCACCCGCCGGTGCATATACGTTGATAATTAGCCAGTCATCTAGTTCAATTGCCATAATACGTGAGGTCCAGCTGGATTGTTGGTACGGCTTCATTCGTGAGCTTATCGCCGGCGAAGCTAGAATTCCCAAGCCAGCTGATCCTGTTGATGTGGTTTCCCAGTAGCTCAGTGGTTGCTCTGGGGTTTTCATGTGCCATGCTCGTCTCCACTGTTCTCTCATGTCCTCCTTATCTTGGTCTGTATGTAGCTGTGTGTCTTGGAGGAGCAGGATGTCTGGCGTTCGCCGCCCTCGACGCCGTCTCCATCCACTCATCCAGTGTCTTCTTGCTTTGTGTGCGAACCCTCGCAGGTTCTGCGTTGCTATCGTCAATGTGCTCATTTGATGTCCCTGTCGGCGTGAGAGGGCCGGTGGTGCCTCAAATAAAGCTGCTAGGTTGTAGACTTCACTGTAGTAATCTTCTGTACGTGGCAGAAGTCGTGATGTTGCACTCGTCATTTATCTAATATGCTGGCGAAGACGATCCTTCATATTCACTCAAAGAAGTTGTCGTCAGTGGGGTCTCCGCTAGTCGTGTCTCCAGCTCCGTCCACAACCCCGCCGTGTCCGGTTTTTGAAGTATCGCCTGGAGCTCTGGCCGTTTTTCAAGCGTCGCAAAGAGGACATGAAGGTGTTCGATTGTCGTGGCAGGTGGTGGATTCCTGCACTCTGGACTCAGCTGTTCTATCTCCGTGCTGTAAATAGTACTGGTTAGAATTAATCGGGAGAGGCGTTGCACTTGGTCTTTCTTGCACAACTTGAGTAGTTCCATGTCTCCATAGCCCATTTTTTTAACCTCGTCCACATCTCCCGGGGTGCAAGTTAATCAATGTGATGTCCGTCTCAGCTTGCTGTTGGAATTCGTTACAGCAGGCCAATATCCATTGTTGCTGCTCCTCGTCGGCTGTTTTATTCGCGAGCTGAGTTAAGCAGTGCACTTGGCATTCCAGTCGAGCCCGTAATGTCCATTGGTCCAGGGTCGAGTCCGTCATCGCGCTCAAGATTTCCCCTGGTTGTTCAAATCGGCTTAATATGCCCGATAGTACTGCAGGTGCTAGTTCAACTTCCCGCCATTGCGTTGGTTTTGCTGGTATGGTTGGGAATGGGGCCGTCGAGTGCTGCATCCATTCGTGCTGCAAATTGTTCCAGTGTAGCTTTATCAGGTGGGTGCTGGCTCTGTTCATGCTCGCTTGCGCTGTACCTGCGTTGAACCGTCCGACTCCATTGTTCCGCTGTGCTAGTCGATCCGCCTCTGTCAGTTGAAGAGGAGGTGGTATGGCTGCCTCCTTGTCGTCACTCCAGTCTGATTCGAGCGATTGTTGGGTGCTGGTTCCAGATGGTGTGAACGTGGATTGAGACTCCCGTGCAATGAGCTGTAATTGCCAGTCTTGTAGTGTAGTCTGAGATACATTATACGTGGCTAACCACTCTGCGACTGCGGTTTCATTTTCCCACTGCAGGCTCCGTAGTTCATGCCGTTTCCCTGGCGGGATTCCGTCGATCCCATCCGTAGAGAAGATAGCTAGTTCCTCGGTCCTGTCACCGCCCGGTCGGTTGATTTTTGCCGTGCCTTGCTGCTCATTATGCTGTGCCTGGTTGTGCGCAACAGGCCGCATTTTTTCCTCTTCATCGTCGGCGATTTTGTTTGCGTCATTCACTTTCGGGGTCATGGGTTCGTCCTCCTTCGTTGGCTGGTTATTGTCGAAATCCACATCCATCTCCGCTGTGTTAGGCGCGCTTTCCACGTGCTTTGGTTGCCATACGCGCGGGGAGAAGCGCAGCCATTCGTAATGCTGTGGCTGGAAGAGTTACAACAGGTGAGTCTCCAGTTCCTGCCAATGTGCTCCTCTCCTGTTTCAGGGCATGCAGCCATTTGCCTGCCTCTTTACCACAGATAATCCGCTCTACCGCCGTAGTAAACCGTTTGCCGTACTTTTTAACTTCTTTGGGCTCGTAGATCGCGTAGCTAGCCTGGTCCATACTGGGACGTGCCACTACGCTAAATATTTTCCGCTGAAGGAGTTTGGCCGTGAGCCTTAGTGTTTCCGAGTTTCCCCACAGGCGGTCATCGATGAAGCCATCTTGTTGCGAGTTCGATTTACTAACTTCCTGGAAGTATGCCCGGAGCGCCTGGTCAGACTGTTTGGCGCTCATTTGCATCGGTTTCTTGTTGATCAAGCTGAGAATCGTTAATCTGGTGTCGTGCGGGTATTCTTCGTCGAAGTAGTGGTTAGAAGCCGCCGCAATTCCACGCTTTAGTTTGGTTGCTAGAGTTTCGAGCACTGCTGGGTGAGTAACCTGATTGAAATCTCGTTTCAGCAAGGCCATCGCTACCGCGTAGTATTGGCAGTTTCCATTAGACGGTGTCTGGACCGCCTCTAGTCCAATCGTTTTTAGGACTTCCGGTGCAGTTGTCGTAGTTGCTGCAAATCGGTCGATATTGAGTTTGGCTAGTGCTGCAGTTTCCCCACTGGGGTTTGCTGGCGCTTTCTCTGCACATGCTGGTTGATCAAGTTGAGTTGCTTCTCCATTGCCTGCGACCTAACACTGAGCTTCATCCGAATCTCCTCTCCGATTGTACGTGGTGGCTGGGCATGAACCGCTGTATCAGGTTTCTTCTCCGTTGCGGTGGTGGATGGCTTTGCCTCTCCGGCCGCCGCCGGCGCCGTTCCTGTACATGTGTTTCTGCTGAGAATAGACCGTTGTCCAGGCTGTGTCGGGGTGGCACGTCGAGGTGACTGTGAGCTGCTTGCGGTACCAGTTCTGCTTCGGGTGGCTCCAACCGTCTGCCACTCGGAGGTCTGCGGTAACGGGACCCGGCGGAGTTGCTGGAGCCATGAGGCTCCATCGTCGGGTTCGCTGACCGAGTCATGGTTCGTGGAGTTGTTGTCCTGGTAGTTTGGGGATCGTGCACTTCATCGATCCAGTAGCGCGATAGTTCTTCGAAACTTGTCACCGTAGATTGTTGAAGCGGGAGTGCAGCGATGTCTGAGGCTCGCACTTGGATACTGCATTCACTTGTCTTCCAAAAGTCATCAGCTGCTGTGCACCGCTGTCTCGTATGGCCACTGACACCGCATTGGAAGCATGGCGGTGTAGGCTTCATACTGACGTGGTGGATGAGGATCTTAATTCCATCCCAATCGATGAACCGGCGACCCGCCAGAAATCCCGGACACACGGACGTTTTGAAGTGAATGTCCCATGTGTCCGTTTGGCGCGGTCGGGTTCCAGTGGTTGGCTCTTGCCAGGTCACATAGGTGCCGTTAAAGTTCTTCTGGATGTACGCATCAATTGCTGCTTCGTCCATGAAGCGGGAAACGTTAAGCAGACGAATGTGGTATCGCTCCTTTGCCTTTTCATTGCGCAGTCCGTCTGGGCCGATTTGTCTTCC
>JAAVTI010000684.1:0-12347 GCA_011947335.1 Phytophthora constricta
CTACATGTCGGACGGGTTTTCGGGGATGGTGGTGCTAAATTGTATCCTCGATCAGGTGGTACAGCTAGGGAAGGAGCAAATGGGAGCACCACAAGACGAACCGGAGCCAGAGCAGCCACCGCATCAAATACAAGAGCTCCTATGCGGCCTTCACTCTACAAAATGTGGCTGTCGAGAGTCGCGTGGGCAAAACCTATCGTGAAAAGCGTCATCAACATTTCCGGACGACAATCGTTTCGAGAACGAGTGCGAAATTTCACGCCGTTGCTGCAACCTCGTGCAGACCTGCATCAGTTCAGAGCACCTCCATCCATGAGCAGCACGACCGCGCTATTTGCACAGGGCAACGCTGAGTGCATAAACAAAGCTCTCGCGAAATGCAAAGAAGAAAATGCCACCGTGAGTGGAGCTCTAGTTGGTGTGATGTTGTTGTCGTTCTTTCACGTTGCCAAGGAGAGACAAAGCGACCCAGCTCAAGAGTGCTTCAAAGTTACTGTGGATGTGGGGCTCAATATGCGTTGTCGGGTACCAACTCCTGCCAAAAGAAGACCAGGTGGGAATGTACTCGACTGCTACAGGTCTCAGTGGCTAACGAGTGAAGGTGTAGATTTGAAAACAACACGCTTTTGGGTTTGGGACGTTGCACGTCGCGCGAAGCAGGAAGTGGACGAACGGCTGAAACACACACTAACCACGGCATTACCGACTGTGCTGATTGACAAGAAAATTAACTCACAGATGCAGCAGTCATTTCTTAAGGGAATCTATCTCCCGCACTCGCTGACATCGGACATCAGCATCCCCAACATTTGTCGTTATCCGTTCGCAACAGAGCACCAGCTTTCAGACAACGTTGGTGAAGGTGGTTGCGACTCGCTCGTTGTGGACAGCATGCACGTGTATCACCCACTGCCGCATCTTGCGTCTTCCGCTACGCTCTATGTTGCTGTAGTGGACTCTTTCAATTACTCGATGGCGCACAAATGCGAAAACGTAGTTGGTGAAGCGCTTTTTGCAGCTGTCGTGGAGCTCTGTGAGGGTATTGGTCGCATCGATGCAGAGGAGAAGCTTATGGACGTTTTGAACCGTGTTGGGCTGCGGTATACATCCAGGCACGATTGCTCAATAGATCCAGGTTTTAATGGAATGCTTGTTACTTATTGGTTTCATTGTAGTTTTATATTGTCATAGAAGCCTCGTATGCAGTGCAGAACCTGTTGTTTAAGTTGTCAAGGTGATGATTGTGAATTACTTGGTGGTTAAGGTGGCCTTCTATTTGAGTTTTATGGTTTACTGTCCTATAGAAGCCTGGTATGCAGTGAGACGTGACAGGATGTCATTCGTCTTCCTTGTGGGTTTTCGTGTTGTCTGTGGTGATGATTCTGCTATAATGTGTTTGATGTGAGCTGGGGACCGCCACTCCGCCTGAACTCTGCGGGTCGGTAGAAACATTTCCGTTTGCTTGGTGGTGGTTAAGGTGGCCAGGAGTTTTATGGTTTACTGTCCTATAGAAGCCTGGTAACCAGTTGGTTTTCCCCACTGCACTGAGAAGAACGCTTTCAGGTTCGTTGCCAGTGTGGCTGCAGGGCTGTTTGCCCCTGGTAGTGAGTCGGCATGCTGAAGTTTCTGTTGTGGTTTTTGTCCAGACTATCCACGCGGAGATAGGTGTGATCTGGGTTCGCCAGCGTCATCAATTCGGTCACCCCTTGGTTCAGAGTCCGTGTCGCGAAAGCGGTCCCGTCTTCATGTGACCCAAGTTGGAGGTTTCCTGCTCTTACGGGTTTCCAAATGTTTCCGGGCTGCTGTTGGTATATGATCCATCCTCCGGCACGGTGAGTGGTCACGGTGCTGTGAGTGGAGAAGTGTATGTTCCAAGCCTCGAGGTCGGGGACTGCTTCTTCTGCGTCCAGTGACATCATGATGCTGTTGCAGATTCCCAGGCATTGGCCCTGAATTCTCTTTGCTGGTTGATTGCGCCAGGCGTTAGCGATCGCTCGAGCTTGGTACGCTCCTGCTGCCATGATAGCTGCTTGAGTTTCCTTCTCGTTGGTTAGTTTGTCTTTAAAAACTGCTTCATTGCGTAGCCTCCAGAGTAGTGCTGGGGTTACTGTCGCCCAAATCCGCCACAGGAGCAACATCGCTTTCGTGTGGTGTGGGGTCCAGCGTCCTATACACTGTTGTGCTTTTGCGAGAAATGTAGTCTGAATTGGTGGTGCTTCTCTAGTCGCTGCTGCTGCGCGCAGTGCTGTCTTCTGTTCTGAGCTAGTGATTGCTCCCATCCATTTGTTGATCCACTTCATCCAGGCTCCTTCTGCTTTATTGCAGTCCCAGACGATGTGGTCAATAGTTTCAGTCAGGCACGGGCACTCAGGGTCTGGGCATTCCTTGTCGTCTGGCCAGCCCTCGTGGTGTAGGTTCAGTGTACCTGTCGCGATGCGGTAAATTGTCCAGTTTTGGAAGTCGGTGAAGAGTCCTTGACGATCCCATATCTGCTGCGGGCTTTGCTGCAGAGCTGCTTGCCCCCACGTTGATGTCGATGCTCTGTTCTCAATTCTTTCCAGAACGGGCTGGAGTTGCTGGTGCAGGTGGAGTTTAAATGCACGCGATCGCTGTGTCCTGAGTGTTTTTGCCGTGTTTCGTGCCAAGGTACCGGTAGGCAAGGTCCACGGGTAGATTGCAGTGTCCGGTGTCGGCGTGAACGCGATTCCTATCATTCGTTCCCATGCTTTCAGCTCCGTGTAGTCATCACTCCCCTGATAATCGCTATCGACCCATGTAATTCGCCAAGTGAGTCCATCGTTGTTCCGTTTGAGGTGGAGCATCGGCATTTCTATATTTTCCTTCTGGATGGCCGCTATGGTCGGGTTGCCGTTCACGGTTTGGATTGACCAGTGGAGCCTGTGTTGCAATGGTGGTAGCGCCAATGGTTTAGGTGACTCCGCTGGGGTTCCCCACAGACTCCAGGATATGCTGCGTAGTATGTTCGTACACCATAGCTGGATGTTATGGCGATGTCGAGTTTCCTTAGTCCCTGGCGACAAAGTCGGTGTGATCAGTATGCTCTGCTCCGTTGATCTGTTGCCTTCATGGCTGCCAAAAACAGTAATGTCTTTCAGTCGGCATTGTCGTATCCGTGGGTATTGGTCCAGTCGTAGTGGTTTGCCGTGTGCATCTAGTACACATGCGTTATCGTCCCAAGGAGCGTGAAGCAGGAACCCTGCTTGTGGTTGCTGTTGTGGCCTCCATGGGTTATGCGTTGTCGTGAAATGCATGGTTGCGTCGTCGATCCAAGTGCAGATGTCTCCACTGCTGCTTCTCATGGTAATGTGCCTGTTGTCGTTTATGTCGGCTCTATCTCCGTCGAGTTGCTGAGTTTGTGCCTCCCAAAGCTCCAGTTTGCCTAGGTTTTGAGCTGATATTCTCGGTGTCCCGTTTTGCTCCCTAAGTTTGCTGTGTACCATCTCCGCTGAGGTAGGACGGTAGGCACAGCATAGCTCCGTTTTAGGTTGATCTGGGTGCGCCGCCGCGTGCCATGCCGCTGTGTAGATGTCGTCTGGTTCGTGTAGCCATCGTTCTGCGAGATTAGCGCGAGTTGCCTTTAATGCTCGTGCGATGTCCTGCAGTCCGAGGCCTCCTGCTGCTTGTGGTGTGTAGACTAAGGAGGGGCTTAGCTTGTGCTTGCCAGTTCCAGTTCCCGTCTGGGCGTTCCAGACAAATTGCTTCTGCATGTTGACCAACTGTTTCAACACTGCTTTAGGCGGGACAAATTGCTTTCCGGTGAACAGGATTGCCGGTAGGGCCACCACGTTAAATAGCAAGATGCGTTGTGCCACAGAATTTCCAATGGTTGTGGCAATCTGCAGTCGTCGTTGCGTTTGCTCTAGTCTGATGTTCCAGTTTTCATTTACCGCCTCCACATTTCCCACCCTGTAGCCCAATTGTCTAGTAGTGTCTCCTGGTGCAAGAACCGGATATCCTCGCCACTGAGGTGGCGTTCCAGCTGTATTGAGCCCGATAAGCACGCTTTTATTTGGTTGTACCCGGAGACCCGACAAGTCTCCAAATTGCTGTAGGATTTTCTGGACGGTGTCAAGTTCATGTGCTGAGCTCATGTACACCGTGCTATCGTCCACGAATGCCGAGAATTTGTGACGTTTGTCGGGACTACCTGGTATGGCGATGCCGTGGAGCTGAGGGTGGCGATTGATGGCCTGCCCCAGCGTATCCACTGCCAGTAGAAAAAGTAGCGGTGCCAGCGGGCAGCCCTGCCTGATCCCCGAGTTCACCGTCCAGTCCTGGGAGGTATTGCCGTTCACTGTGAATCGTGCCGTTGTGCCAGCATGGAGTGAGTGAATCACATTCAGAAATTTCTGTGAGAATCCGTAGTGGCGGAGTACGTGCTGCATAAAGTTTCTGTCGAGTGTATCATACGCTTTACGGAGGTCGAGGCAGAGAGCCATCGCTGCGTCAGTCCATGGTACTGCTGGGTTATCCTCACTACCAGCCAGTATAGTCCGGAGCATCGTGATGGTTCTGTCAATATTGCGCCCGCGCACAAATCCCTGCTGGCTTTGACTGATCAGTTTTGGTAAATAGCGGTGTAGTCGCTCTGCGATAATCCGTCCGAACAGTTTGTACGCCGTATTTAGGAGCGCGATGGGCCTGTAGTCCATGGCGTCCGGGAGTCTCCTTTTTTCGTAGTGGGATTACTGTGGCTTGTAAAAACGACGCTGGCACGCCTGCACCATTCAGTATGGCGTTGAAGAGGTGCGTCAAGCCTGGCGTCAGTTCTGCTGCGAAGTCTTTGTAAAAGTCGTGGTTGAGTCCTGTAGTGCCGTCAGATTTATGGCGTTTGAGATTCTCTATTGCTTCCACCGTTTCGCCTTGTGAAATCGGTTCGACTAATGTTATCGCTTCTTTCTCTGTCAATTGTTGCGTAGCTGGAATTTGCACAAAGTCGTGAAAGGCTTTCTCGTAGTCACCAGGCTGTGTCGTTGCATGTGACTGCGCCAGCACATGGCTCCATTCAGATGCCATGCGCTCTTCAATCGGGTAGTCGTCGTCATAAAAGTGGCCAGGGGAAGGTGAGATCGTCGTTATTGTTTGGTCTCTCTGCCAATTCGCGTTGCGCTTGAAGAACCTACGCGTGTTGTCAGCTGATAATTGCAGATTAGCTCCAAACGAGCGTGCTGCTGCTTTCCGTGCCTCCTCGTTTTCGTCAAGTTGTATTGTCTCTCTCGAAGTCTGGTAGACCCGGGTGGAGGCCCGGATATTGTCAAAGTTGTCGACTGTCGGCTGCTTTCACATCTGCGAGTACTCGTTGGAGCCCTGTGACGACTCCATCCCAGTCCGCCACTGGGTTGTTGCTGGTCTCATAGGCGTCCATTAGAGTGGCAATGCCGTCTGCAATTGCCTCGTGTACTCGGTGAGGTCGGCCACTCTTAATCGGGTACTTCACCCCTTAGGTGAGCTGCTTGGTCTCGCCGTACCGGAAAATAATTCCATCCTGACTTCTTGATGGTCCGAGTCGTGTGCTGGTGCCACCGCTTCGACCCATTGGACCTGATTGTATGGTGCTCCCTTGACATAATACCTATCGAGTCTGCTAGCACCATCATGGGCCCAGTACGTGTAGTGATGGAGTGGATCGTGGTCCTCTTCTTCATCATCTACATGGCTAGTCAATTTGATCGCGTCCGTCATATCATTTGTGTTCATCAGTTGTTGAAGTATCTTGCTTTCAGTAGGGCCCCGGCCAGCTTTCCGATTGACCACTCGATCGAGCGCTGGTTCGAGTACGCAATTGAAGTCTCCTCCTAGTATTATGGAGGAGTGTCTGGTCAGCCATGGTCCTAGGTCCGCGAAGAATTGATCACGCTCGCCTCTGTTATTTGCACCCGCCGGTGCATATACGTTGATAATTAGCCAGTCATCTAGTTCAATTGCCATAATACGTGAGGTCCAGCTGGATTGTTGGTACGGCTTCATTCGTGAGCTTATCGCCGGCGAAGCTAGAATTCCCAAGCCAGCTGATCCTGTTGATGTGGTTTCCCAGTAGCTCAGTGGTTGCTCTGGGGTTTTCATGTGCCATGCTCGTCTCCACTGTTCTCTCATGTCCTCCTTATCTTGGTCTGTATGTAGCTGTGTGTCTTGGAGGAGCAGGATGTCTGGCGTTCGCCGCCCTCGACGCCGTCTCCATCCACTCATCCAGTGTCTTCTTGCTTTGTGTGCGAACCCTCGCAGGTTCTGCGTTGCTATCGTCAATGTGCTCATTTGATGTCCCTGTCGGCGTGAGAGGGCCGGTGGTGCCTCAAATAAAGCTGCTAGGTTGTAGACTTCACTGTAGTAATCTTCTGTACGTGGCAGAAGTCGTGATGTTGCACTCGTCATTTATCTAATATGCTGGCGAAGACGATCCTTCATATTCACTCAAAGAAGTTGTCGTCAGTGGGGTCTCCGCTAGTCGTGTCTCCAGCTCCGTCCACAACCCCGCCGTGTCCGGTTTTGAAGTATCGCCTGGAGCTCTGGCCGTTTTTCAAGCGTCGCAAAGAGGACATGAAGGTGTTCGATTGTCGTGGCAGGTGGTGGATTCCTGCACTCTGGACTCAGCTGTTCTATCTCCGTGCTGTAAATAGTACTGGTTAGAATTAATCGGGAGAGGCGTTGCACTTGGTCTTTCTTGCACAACTTGAGTAGTTCCATGTCTCCATAGCCCATTTTTTTAACCTCGTCCACATCTCCCGGGGTGCAAGTTAATCAATGTGATGTCCGTCTCAGCTTGCTGTTGGAATTCGTTACAGCAGGCCAATATTCATTGTTGCTGCTCCTCGTCGGCTGTTTTAGCCGCGAGCTGAGTTAAGCACTGCACTTGGCATTCCAGTCGAGCCCGTAATGTCCATTGGTCCAGGGTCGAGTCCGTCATCGCGCTCAAGATTTCCCCTGGTTGTTCAAATCGGCTTAATATGCCCGATAGTACTGCAGGTGCTAGTTCAACTGCTTCCCGCCATTGCGTTGGTTTTGCTGGTATGGTTGGGAATGGGGCCGTCGAGTGCTGCATCCATTCGTGCTGCAAATTGTTCCAGTGTAGCTTTATCAGGTGGGTGCTGGCTCTGTTCATGCTCGCTTGCGCTGTACCTGCGTTGAACCGTCCGACTCCATTGTTCCGCTGTGCTAGTCGATCCGCCTCTGTCAGTTGAAGAGGAGGTGGTATGGCTGCCTCCTTGTCGTCACTCCAGTCTGATTCGAGCGATTGTTGGGTGCTGGTTCCAGATGGTGTGAACGTGGATTGAGACTCCCGTGCAATGAGCTGTAATTGCCAGTCTTGTAGTGTAGTCTGAGATACATTATACGTGGCTAACCACTCTGCGACTGCGGTTTCATTTTCCCACTGCAGGCTCCGTAGTTCATGCCGTTTCCCTGGCGGGATTCCGTCGATCCCATCCGTAGAGAAGATAGCTAGTTCCTCGGTCCTGTCACCGCCCGGTCGGTTGATTTTTGCCGTGCCTTGCTGCTCATTATGCTGTGCCTGGTTGTGCGCAACAGGCCGCATTTTTTCCTCTTCATCGTCGGCGATTTTGTTTGCGTCATTCACTTTCGGGGTCATGGGTTCGTCCTCCTTCGTTGGCTGGTTATTGTCGAAATCCACATCCATCTCCGCTGTGTTAGGCGCGCTTTCCACGTGCTTTGGTTGCCATACGCGCGGGGAGAAGCGCAGCCATTCGTAATGCTGTGGCTGGAAGGCTCCAGTTCCTGCCAATGTGCTCCTCTCCTGTTTCAGGGCATGCAGCCATTTGCCTGCCTCTTTACCACAGATAATCCGCTCTACCGCCGTAGTAAACCGTTTGCCGTACTTTTAACTTCTTTGGGCTCGTAGATCGCGTAGCTAGCCTGGTCCATACTGGGACGTGCCACTACGCTAAATATTTTCCGCTGAAGGAGTTTGGCCGTGAGCCTTAGTGTTTCCGAGTTTCCCCACAGGCGGTCATCGATGAAGCCATCTTGTTGCGAGTTCGATTTACTAACTTCCTGGAAGTATGCCCGGAGCGCCTGGTCAGACTGTTTGGCGCTCATTTGCATCGGTTTCTTGTTGATCAAGCTGAGAATCGTTAATCTGGTGTCGTGCGGGTATTCTTCGTCGAAGTAGTGGTTAGAAGCCGCCGCAATTCCACGCTTTAGTTTGGTTGCTAGAGTTTTGAGCACTGCTGGGTGAGTAACCTGATTGAAATCTCGTTTCAGCAAGGCCATCGCTACCGCGTAGTATTGGCAGTTTCCATTAGACGGTGTCTGGACCGCCTCTAGTCCAATCGTTTTTAGGACTTCCGGTGCAGTTGTCGTAGTTGCTGCAAATCGGTCGATATTGAGTTTGGCTAGTGCTGCAGTTTCCCCACTGGGGTTTGCGTTTGCTGGCGCTTTCTCTGCACATGCTGGTTGATCAAGTTGAGTTGCTTCTCCATTGCCTGCGACCTAACACTGAGCTTCATCCGAATCTCCTCTCCGATTGTACGTGGTGGCTGGGCATGAACCGCTGTATCAGGTTTCTTCTCCGTTGCGGTGGTGGATGGCTTTGCCTCTCCGGCCGCCGCCGGCGCCGTTCCTGTACATGTGTTTCTGCTGAGAATAGACCGTTGTCCAGGCTGTGTCGGGGTGGCACGTCGAGGTGACTGTGAGCTGCTTGCGGTACCAGTTCTGCTTCGGGTGGCTCCAACCGTCTGCCACTCGGAGGTCTGCGGTAACGGGACCCGGCGGGAGTTGCTGGAGCCATGAGGCTCCATCGTCGGGTTCGCTGACCGAGTCATGGTTCGTGGAATTGTTGTCCTGGTAGTTTGGGGATCGTGCACTTCATCGATCCAGTAGCGCGATAGTTCTTTTAAACTTGTCACCGTAGATTGTTGAAGCGGGAGTGCAGCGATGTCTGAGGCTCGCACTTGGATACTGCATTCACTTGTCTTCCAAAAGTCATCAGCTGCTGTGCACCGCTGTCTCGTATGGCCACTGACACCGCATTGGAAGCATGGCGGTGTAGGCTTCATACTGACGTGGTGGATGAGGATCTTAATTCCATCCCAATCGATGAACCGGCGACCCGCCAGAAATCCCGGACACACGGACGTTTTGAAGTGAATGTCCCATGTGTCTGTTTGGCGCGGTCGGTTCCAGTGGTTGGCTCTTGCCAGGTCACATAGGTGCCGTTAAAGTTCTTCTGGATGTACGCATCAATTGCTGCTTCGTCCATGAAGCGGGAAACGTTAAGCAGACGAATGTGGTATCGCTCCCTTGCCTTTTCATTGCGCAGTCCGTCCGGGCCGATTTGTCTTCCCCACACCGATGTTCCTCTGTTGGTGTTATCAAGAGTGTCCGCGTGTACTTCTGGGTGTTCGTAGTGCAATTTGAACACCTTGTTTTGGAATGGAAGGGATTTGAACGTCTTGCTCCAGTTGGTAGCCAATTCCCGGGTCCAGAAGATGAGATGAACCGTGTGAGCTTCTGCGGTCGTAGCACACCTGCTTGGTGTCATGCAGGAGCTCTACTACTTTATTCTTGTCATGATTAGGATCATGCTAATCAGGCGGTCCCGTGTTTGAAAGTCAGGGTAGACAGGGAAGTCTTGGTGTAATTGAATCACTAGATCGCCTTCCACCTGGGCTTGGATCGTGTTCTGGATCATTCGTAAGGCCGAGTTAGTGCATACTCGCTTGAGAAATGCCGCTAAGTCGGCACAGAGGATGGTTCCTTCTAGGAGGCCCTTGATGATCTTCGTCTCGTGCTCCGTTGGTTTCCGGAGTGCCAACGGGAATCCATACTGGATTTCGCATATTTGCCGTAGTTGAGCGATCTCATCCGCTGTGTATGCCGACTTGAGGAAGCGGTACTTGGACGATCCGTCGAGTGACATGTCGATGTCCCCATCCACCGTCACATTTTCCAGGCTGGCTCGCTGGACCCATGGGTTGTTCACTGAGTGCGTGCTACTAACCTGAGCTTGTGCGATACGGTGTTCAATGATTGCGGCCAGCGATCGGTTACTCTTGTAGATTGCCCGCATGACATCGTAGAGACGCCTTCTCCATTTGCGTGAATCCGCCCTTCTAACGTTTGCGTCCAGTGTGAATAATTGAAGTAGTTGTTCGTGTTCGTCCTGTGTCAGTTCTGGGTATCGTTGTTTCTCGGTCGGTAGTGGCTCCTTGGGGTGCGTCCTAAAGACCTGTTCAAACATGCTGGCCATGTATTCACCTGCACTCACGATTTCTTGTACTTTTTGCTGTGGTTTCCCAGCGACTTCCTCGTGGATAAACGTGTACATCTCCGTGAACGAGAGCGTGGCTTCTTCCTCTGGTTCGTATGTCGGTTGGTCTGTCGGTGACGCCGCCGGCTTGCTGTCGGTCGCCTTCGAATCCCCTCTGGCTGCTTGTCACTCGTCTCGCGCTCCCTGCCGGCTTCCAGCTCAATCTCGGCTCCCCGCTTCGTGCCGGCGTCTGTCGCTCCCGTGCTTGTTCTGCTCGCAGTATCCTCCTCCCCGACTCGCTGTCCGAGCCCCGATGACGTTTTGCGCCAGCGAGCTTTTCCTCCATGTGGACGTCCTCCGGAGGTGAAGGCGTGCTAACGTCTATCACCTCCTGCGTCATGCCCGGAGGCTGGTCCGGTGCCTGCATGCTGCCCGTCGGAGATCCTGTCAAAGATCGCTCCGTGGTGCTCGCAATAGAGGCCCCGATACTAATGTGAAGTAGTTTGCTTCGAGATCTTGGTGTTTTTAGTAGCCTGTGTCTCTTCGTTGTGGTTCACTCCCAGTCACCACGGTTGTTTCCAGCGGTCGCTCGATCTTCTCGGTCGGACGCTGATTTGGAAGTGGAATGCCACCCACTCATCGACAGCCCACAACTATATTATTTTGAGAGGAACTGAGTATTCAGCAGTCGCAGTGAAGCTTCAGATAAAGTCCGTTTGCTCGCGAATGAGCGTGGTCCAGTATTTGACACCATTGTGACGCGTTGTGAAAATGCATACAGAGCATGATCCATCATCGGTCTGTCAGCCACATTGCCAACCATGTCGACGTTTTATCGTTCTTGAGCCTGTATGTTCCGAGTGGCGACGCACACATATGGGAGACACCATTTCGACCGCAATCATTAGATGAGTCGGTCATCGGTGCACAAATCCAACCTTGAAGCTGCAGCTCAATGGTGACGACGGTAAGTGAAAAGGACCTTGCCAAGGAAATGAAAAAACAGCGCTTCATTGACGATTGAATAATGGTGGGATATTTATCACCAGGGTACCACAACGAACGGCAAATTTATCATGAGGGGCCACAAAATTTGTCAGCGCGGAAAAGTCCGCTAATTAAAACGGTACCTAATATGCTATTGATTATTAATGCCTTGTGTTGCCCGGAGAAGCTCTAGATATTTGTATCGCTGGCAAAAACATTTTCCGGAAATGGACACACTTTGAAGCATCTACACAACTGAAGTGTGAGCAACAGGAGCCTCCATCCAAGCAGCTGCACCAGCGACCCAAGCAGTACGAGCGACCGATGTGCCACTATGGCAATTAACAGTTGTTAGATGCAGCATCTTCCGTGTCCGTGTTATTCTTCCATTGCTTGCAGCCTCAAATTTCTCGAAGCACGTCTTTTCAGCTGTCAGCTCTTATCGATGAAAAGGGGACGTGCCACGAAGGGCACCTTTAGAAAACTTGCATTGAAGCGCCTCCAATGCCGGGGTGTGGCGGGAGGTTAAACGCGAGAAGGCAAATCTGAAACTAACGCTGCGTCAGCTCCTACGGTCTCCTACGTTGGTTTCATCTTTGCTGCCTCCGCTAAAAGCTATTTTCAAGCAGAGCTCGAAAATATCCATTACTTGGAACGAAGTACTCCGGAAACTGTTTTGTGTGTGGTGTCATAGCTGACGTGAAGTTTTGACCCGGGTGACAGCAACATAATATGACAATCGATGAGGTGAATGACGTGTCGGGTGTTGAAGAGGAGCAAGAATTATCCTGTCAACGGTCAATCCTTGACATTTTTCCGTAGTAAAAGAGTATGCAAGCACCATAGGTACTCAACATCTGCATACATAATTCAGTGAACGCAGCGCAGGTGCTGGGGACAGGAACAGTCACCAGAGCAGCAAAGCGGCGAGCTGACGAAGATGCACAGCGGCGCAGTGAGAGAACGTTGATGGTCAGCAGTGACAGCGAACCAGTCCAAGAACCAGCAGCGACAGGCGATGCAGTTCAGCACAGCCCGAAGACCAGTGCAGGTGACGAACGGTTACAACCAGTAACGGTGTTGGGCAATGCCGTGGCACAGCAAACGACGGTTAGTGGTAATAAGATGCAGACGCCGG
>JAAVTI010000685.1:0-88646 GCA_011947335.1 Phytophthora constricta
TTGATGGCCTGCCCCAGAGTATCCACTGCCAGTAGAAAAAGTAGCGGTGCCAGCGGGCAGCCCTGCCTGATCCCCGAGTTCACCGTCCAGTCCTGGGAGGTATTGCCGTTCACTGTGAATCGTGCCGTTGTGCCAGCATGGAGTGAGTGAATCACATTCAGAAATTTCTGTGAGAATCCGTAGTGGCGGAGTACGTGCTGCATAAAGTTTCTGTCGAGTGTATCATACGCTTTACGGAGGTCGAGGCAGAGAGCCATCGCTGCGTCAGTCCATGGTACTGCTGGGTTATCCTCACTACCAGCCAGTATAGTCCGGAGCATCGTGATGGTTCTGTCAATATTGCGCCCGCGCACAAATCCCTGCTGGCTTTGACTGATCAGTTTTGGTAAATAGCGGTGTAGTCGCTCTGCGATAATCCGTCCGAACAGTTTGTACGCCGTATTTAGGAGCGCGATGGGCCTGTAGTCCATGGCGTCCGGGGAGTCTCCTTTTTCGTAGTGGGATTACTGTGGCTTGTAAAAACGACGCTGGCACGCCTGCACCATTCAGTATGGCGTTGAAGAGGTGCGTCAAGCCTGGCGTCAGTTCTGCTGCGAAGTCTTTGTAAAAGTCGTGGTTGAGTCCTGTAGTGCCGTCAGATTTATGGCGTTTGAGATTCTCTATTGCTTCCACCGTTTCGCCTTGTGAAATCGGTTCGACTAATGTTATCGCTTCTTTCTCTGTCAATTGTTGCGTAGCTGGAATTTGCAAAAGTCGTGAAAGGTTTTCTCGTAGTCACCAGGCTGTGTCGTTGCATGTGACTGCGCCAGCACATGGCTCCATTCAGATGCCATGCGCTCTTCAATCGGGTAGTCGTCGTCATAAAAGTGGCCAGGGGAAGGTGAGATCGTCGTTATTGTTTGGTCTCTCTGCCAATTCGCGTTGCGCTTGAAGAACCTACGCGTGTTGTCAGCTGATAATTGCAGATTAGCTCCAAACGAGCGTGCTGCTGCTTCCGTGCCTCCTCGTTTTCGTCAAGTTGTATTGTCTCTCTCGAAGTCTGGTAGACCCGGGTGGAGGCCCGGATATTGTCAAAGTATCTGTTCCGTTGGAGCCCTGTGACGACTCCATCCCAGTCCGCCACTGGGTTGTTGCTGGTCTCATAGGCGTCCATTAGAGTGGCAATGCCGTCTGCAATTGCCTCGTGTACTCGGTGAGGTCGGCCACTCTTAATCGGGTACTTCACCCCTTAGGTGAGCTGCTTGGTCTCGCCGTACCGGAAAATAATTCCATCCTGACTTCTTGATGGTCCGAGTCGTGTGCTGGTGCCACCGCTTCGACCCATTGGACCTGATTGTATGGTGCTCCCTTGACATAATACCTATCGAGTCTGCTAGCACCATCATGGGCCCAGTACGTGTAGTGATGGAGTGGATCGTGGTCCTCTTCTTCATCATCTACATGTCTAGTCAATTTGATCGCGTCCGTCATATCATTTGTGTTCATCAGTTGTTGAAGTATCTTGCTTTCAGTAGGGCCCCGGCCAGGTTTCCGATTGACCACTCGATCGAGCGCTGGTTCGAGTACGCAATTGAAGTCTCCTCCTAGTATTATGGAGGAGTGTCTGGTCAGCCATGGTCCTAGGTCCGCGAAGAATTGATCACGCTCGCCTCTGTATTTGCACCCGCCGGTGCATATACGTTGATAATTAGCCAGTCATCTAGTTCAATTGCCATAATACGTGAGGTCCAGCTGGATTGTTGGTACGGCTTCATTCGTGAGCTTATCGCCGGCGAAGCTAGAATTCCCAAGCCAGCTGATCCTGTTGATGTGGTTTCCCAGTAGCTCAGTGGTTGCTCTGGGGTTTTCATGTGCCATGCTCGTCTCCACTGTTCTCTCATGTCCTCCTTATCTTGGTCTGTATGTAGCTGTGTGTCTTGGAGGAGCAGGATGTCTGGCGTTCGCCGCCCTCGACGCCGTCTCCATCCACTCATCCAGTGTCTTCTTGCTTTGTGTGCGAACCCTCGCAGGTTCTGCGTTGCTATCGTCAATGTGCTCATTTGATGTCCCTGTCGGCGTGAGAGGGCGGTGGTGCCTCAAATAAAGCTGCTAGGTTGTAGACTTCACTGTAGTAATCTTCTGTACGTGGCAGAAGTCGTGATGTTGCACTCGTCATTTATCTAATATGCTGGCGAAGACGATCCTTCATATTCACTCAAAGAAGTTGTCGTCAGTGGGGTCTCCGCTAGTCGTGTCTCCAGCTCCGTCCACAACCCCGCCGTGTCCGGTTTTGAAGTATCGCCTGGAGCTCTGGCCGTTTTTCAAGCGTCGCAAAGAGGACATGAAGGTGTTCGATTGTCGTGGCAGGTGGTGGATTCCTGCACTCTGGACTCAGCTGTTCTATCTCCGTGCTGTAAATAGTACTGGTTAGAATTAATCGGGAGAGGCGTTGCACTTGGTCTTTCTTGCACAACTTGAGTAGTTCCATGTCTCCATAGCCCATTATTTTTAACCTCGTCCACATCTCCCGGGGGTGCAAGTTAATCAATGTGATGTCCGTCTCAGCTTGCTGTTGGAATTCGTTACAGCAGGCCAATATCCATTGTTGCTGCTCCTCGTCGGCTGTTTTATTCGCGAGCTGAGTTAAGCAGTGCACTTGGCATTCCAGTCGAGCCCGTAATGTCCATTGGTCCAGGGTCGAGTCCGTCATCGCGCTCAAGATTTCCCTGGTTGTTCAAATCGGCTTAATATGCCCGATAGTACTGCAGGTGCTAGTTCAACTGCCGCCATTGCGTTGGTTTTGCTGGTATGGTTGGGAATGGGGCCGTCGAGTGCTGCATCCATTCGTGCTGCAAATTGTTCCAGTGTAGCTTTATCAGGTGGGTGCTGGCTCTGTTCATGCTCGCTTGCGCTGTACCTGCGTTGAACCGTCCGACTCCATTGTTCCGCTGTGCTAGTCGATCCGCCTCTGTCAGTTGAAGAGGAGGTGGTATGGCTGCCTCCTTGTCGTCACTCCAGTCTGATTCGAGCGATTGTTGGGTGCTGGTTCCAGATGGTGTGAACGTGGATTGAGACTCCCGTGCAATGAGCTGTAATTGCCAGTCTTGTAGTGTAGTCTGAGATACATTATACGTGGCTAACCACTCTGCGACTGCGGTTTCATTTTCCCACTGCAGGCTCCGTAGTTCATGCCGTTTCCCTGGCGGGATTCCGTCGATCCCATCCGTAGAGAAGATAGCTAGTTCCTCGGTCCTGTCACCGCCCGGTCGGTTGATTTTTGCCGTGCCTTGCTGCTCATTATGCTGTGCCTGGTTGTGCGCAACAGGCCGCATTTTTTCCTCTTCATCGTCGGCGATTTTGTTTGCGTCATTCACTTTCGGGGTCATGGGTTCGTCCTCCTTCGTTGGCTGGTTATTGTCGAAATCCACATCCATCTCCGCTGTGTTAGGCGCGCTTTCCACGTGCTTTGGTTGCCATACGCGCGGGGAGAAGCGCAGCCATTCGTAATGCTGTGGCTGGAAGGCTCCAGTTCCTGCCAATGTGCTCCTCTCCTGTTTCAGGGCATGCAGCCATTTGCCTGCCTCTTTACCACAGATAATCCGCTCTACCGCCGTAGTAAACCGTTTGCCGTACTTTTTAACTTCTTTGGGCTCGTAGATCGCGTAGCTAGCCTGGTCCATACTGGGACGTGCCACTACGCTAAATATTTTCCGCTGAAGGAGTTTGGCCGTGAGCCTTAGTGTTTCCGAGTTTCCCCCACAGGCGGTCATCGATGAAGCCATCTTGTTGCGAGTTCGATTTACTAACTTCCTGGAAGTATGCCCGGAGCGCCTGGTCAGACTGTTTGGCGCTCATTTGCATCGGTTTCTTGTTGATCGCTGAGAATCGTTAATCTGGTGTCGTGCGGGTATTCTTCGTCGAAGTAGTGGTTAGAAGCCGCCGCAATTCCACGCTTTAGTTTGGTTGCTAGAGTTTTGAGCACTGCTGGGTGAGTAACCTGATTGAAATCTCGTTTCAGCAAGGCCATCGCTACCGCGTAGTATTGGCAGTTTCCATTAGACGGTGTCTGGACCGCCTCTAGTCCAATCGTTTTTAGGACTTCCGGTGCAGTTGTCGTAGTTGCTGCAAATCGGTCGATATTGAGTTTGGCTAGTGCTGCAGTTTCCCCACTGGGGTTTGCGTTTGCTGGCGCTTTCTCTGCACATGCTAGTTGATCAAGTTGAGTTGCTTCTCCATTGCCTGCGACCTAACACTGAGCTTCATCCGAATCTCCTCTCCGATTGTACGTGGTGGCTGGGCATGAACCGCTGTATCAGGTTTCTTCTCCGTTGCGGTGGTGGATGGCTTTGCCTCTCCGGCCGCCGCCGGCGCCGTTCCTGTACATGTGTTTCTGCTGAGAATAGACCGTTGTCCAGGCTGTGTCGGGGTGGCACGTCGAGGTGACTGTGAGCTGCTTGCGGTACCAGTTCTGCTTCGGGTGGCTCCAACCGTCTGCCACTCGGAGGTCTGCGGTAACGGGACCCGGCGGGAGTTGCTGGAGCCATGAGGCTCCATCGTCGGGTTCGCTGACCGAGTCATGGTTCGTGGAATTGTTGTCCTGGTAGTTTGGGGATCGTGCACTTCATCGATCCAGTAGCGCGATAGTTCTTTTAAACTTGTCACCGTAGATTGTTGAAGCGGGAGTGCAGCGATGTCTGAGGCTCGCACTTGGATACTGCATTCACTTGTCTTCCAAAAGTCATCAGCTGCTGTGCACCGCTGTCTCGTATGGCCACTGACACCGCATTGGAAGCATGGCGGTGTAGGCTTCATACTGACGTGGTGGATGAGGATCTTAATTCCATCCCAATCGATGAACCGGCGACCCGCCAGAAATCCCGGACACACGGACGTTTTGAAGTGAATGTCCCATGTGTCTGTTTGGCGCGGTCGGTTCCAGTGGTTGGCTCTTGCCAGGTCACATAGGTGCCGTTAAAGTTCTTCTGGATGTACGCATCAATTGCTGCTTCGTCCATGAAGCGGGAAACGTTAAGCAGACGAATGTGGTATCGCTCCCTTGCCTTTTCATTGCGCAGTCCGTCCGGGCCGATTTGTCTTCCCCACACCGATGTTCCTCTGTTGGTGTTATCAAGAGTGTCCGCGTGTACTTCTGGGTGTTCGTAGTGCAATTTGAACACCTTGTTTTGGAATGGAAGGGATTTGAACGTCTTGCTCCAGTTGGTAGCCAATTCCCGGGTCCAGAAGATGAGATGAACCGTGTGGCTTCTGCGGTCGTAGCACACCTGCTTGGTGTCATGCAGGAGCTCTACTACTTTATTCTTGTCATGATTAGGATCATGCTAATCAGGCGGTCCCGTGTTTGAAAGTCAGGGTAGACAGGGAAGTCTTGGTGTAATTGAATCACTAGATCGCCTTCCACCTGGGCTTGGATCGTGTTCTGGATCATTCGTAAGGCCGAGTTAGTGCATACTCGCTTGAGAAATGCCGCTAAGTCGGCACAGAGGATGGTTCCTTCTAGGAGGCCCTTGATGATCTTCGTCTCGTGCTCCGTTGGTTTCCGGAGTGCCAACGGGAATCCATACTGGATTTCGCATATTTGCCGTAGTTGAGCGATCTCATCCGCTGTGTATGCCGACTTGAGGAAGCGGTACTTGGACGATCCGTCGAGTGACATGTCGATGTCCCCATCCACCGTCACATTTTCCAGGCTGGCTCGCTGGACCCATGGGTTGTTCACTGAGTGCGTGCTACTAACCTGAGCTTGTGCGATACGGTGTTCAATGATTGCGGCCAGCGATCGGTTACTCTTGTAGATTGCCCGCATGACATCGTAGAGACGCCTTCTCCATTTGCGTGAATCCGCCCTTCTAACGTTTGCGTCCAGTGTGAATAATTGAAGTAGTTGTTCGTGTTCGTCCTGTGTCAGTTCTGGGTATCGTTGTTTCTCGGTCGGTAGTGGCTCCTTGGGGTGCGTCCTAAAGACCTGTTCAAACATGCTGGCCATGTATTCACCTGCACTCACGATTTCTTGTACTTTTTGCTGTGGTTTCCCAGCGACTTCCTCGTGGATAAACGTGTACATCTCCGTGAACGAGAGCGTGGCTTCTTCCTCTGGTTCGTATGTCGGTTGGTCTGTCGGTGACGCCGCCGGCTTGCTGTCGGTCGCCTTCGAATCCCCTCTGGCTGCTTGTCACTCGTCTCGCGCTCCCTGCCGGCTTCCAGCTCAATCTCGGCTCCCCGCTTCGTGCCGGCGTCTGTCGCTCCCGTGCTTGTTCTGCTCGCAGTATCCTCCTCCCCGACTCGCTGTCCGAGCCCCGATGACGTTTTGCGCCAGCGAGCTTTTCCTCCATGTGGACGTCCTCCGGAGGTGAAGGCGTGCTAACGTCTATCACCTCCTGCGTCATGCCCGGAGGCTGGTCCGGTGCCTGCATGCTGCCCGTCGGAGATCCTGTCAAAGATCGCTCCGTGGTGCTCGCAATAGAGGCCCCGATACTAATGTGAAGTAGTTTGCTTCGAGATCTTGGTGTTTTTAGTAGCCTGTGTCTCTTCGTTGTGGTTCACTCCCAGTCACCACGGTTGTTTCCAGCGGTCGCTCGATCTTCTCGGTCGGACGCTGATTTGGAAGTGGAATGCCACCCACTCATCGACAGCCCACAACTATATTATTTTGAGAGGAACTGAGTATTCAGCAGTCGCAGTGAAGCTTCAGATAAAGTCCGTTTGCTCGCGAATGAGCGTGGTCCAGTATTTGACACCATTGTGACGCGTTGTGAAAATGCATACAGAGCATGATCCATCATCGGTCTGTCAGCCACATTGCCAACCATGTCGACGTTTTATCGTTCTTGAGCCTGTATGTTCCGAGTGGCGACGCACACATATGGGAGACACCATTTCGACCGCAATCATTAGATGAGTCGGTCATCGGTGCACAAATCCAACCTTGAAGCTGCAGCTCAATGGTGACGACGGTAAGTGAAAAGGACCTTGCCAAGGAAATGAAAAAACAGCGCTTCATTGACGATTGAATAATGGTGGGATATTTATCACCAGGGTACCACAACGAACGGCAAATTTATCATGAGGGGCCACAAAATTTGTCAGCGCGGAAAAGTCCGCTAATTAAAACGGTACCTAATATGCTATTGATTATTAATGCCTTGTGTTGCCCGGAGAAGCTCTAGATATTTGTATCGCTGGCAAAAACATTTTCCGGAAATGGACACACTTTGAAGCATCTACACAACTGAAGTGTGAGCAACAGGAGCCTCCATCCAAGCAGCTGCACCAGCGACCCAAGCAGTACGAGCGACCGATGTGCCACTATGGCAATTAACAGTTGTTAGATGCAGCATCTTCCGTGTCCGTGTTATTCTTCCATTGCTTGCAGCCTCAAATTTCTCGAAGCACGTCTTTTCAGCTGTCAGCTCTTATCGATGAAAAGGGGACGTGCCACGAAGGGCACCTTTAGAAAACTTGCATTGAAGCGCCTCCAATGCCGGGGTGTGGCGGGAGGTTAAACGCGAGAAGGCAAATCTGAAACTAACGCTGCGTCAGCTCCTACGGTCTCCTACGTTGGTTTCATCTTTGCTGCCTCCGCTAAAAGCTATTTTCAAGCAGAGCTCGAAAATATCCATTACTTGGAACGAAGTACTCCGGAAACTGTTTTGTGTGTGGTGTCATAGCTGACGTGAAGTTTTGACCCGGGTGACAGCAACATAATATGACAATCGATGAGGTGAATGACGTGTCGGGTGTTGAAGAGGAGCAAGAATTATCCTGTCAACGGTCAATCCTTGACATTTTTCCGTAGTAAAGAGTATGCAAGCACCATAGGTACTCAACATCTGCATACATAATTCAGTGAACGCAGCGCAGGTGCTGGGGACAGGAACAGTCACCAGAGCAGCAAAGCGGCGAGCTGACGAAGATGCACAGCGGCGCAGTGAGAGAACGTTGATGGTCAGCAGTGACAGCGAACCAGTCCAAGAACCAGCAGCGACAGGCGATGCAGTTCAGCACAGCCCGAAGACCAGTGCAGGTGACGAACGGTTACAACCAGTAACGGTGTTGGGCAATGCCGTGGCACAGCAAACGACGGTTAGTGGTAATAAGATGCAGACGCCGGTGACGACGACAGCGCTTAGTACGGTGTATTACCAGTCAGCAGTGAACAGTGCACATGCACAACCAGCAACGTCGACAGTGAACGGTGCCCTAGCGCAACAATCGTTTATACCGGCAGTGAGAGGTGTACGGTAGCGACAGCTTGCAGTACCGGAAGTGAGCGATGTACGGCAACGACCAACAGCAGCTCCAGCAACGAGAGGTGGCGACGGTGGTATTCGTCGTCAGAAAGCAAGCAAAGACGGCAGTCGGTGATGAATAGTGCTGACGACGATCAGCGGCGCCTGGTAGTGAAGCATCGCGATAGTGACAGTCAGAAACAACGAGCAGCGAGCTAGCAAGTTCCACGTCGGCAAAGCAAGACGAGGGCTAGTGCAGCCAAACGACAGGCGAGTACAGGACACAAGGTGGTGCAGAATAGAACGACCACCGACCGACGTGCAGTGAAGACATAGGCGACGAGTGTAGGTGATGCAGTGCGCTCGAAGTCTACTAAGTTAATCTTACATGAATGCTGTACGAATGAGGCCAATTGTGAGGTCGTATGAGGGTTGTTAGAGTCCGGATGGGTCAACATTCACCAATTTGATAAGAATTGAGACAGGTATTCGATTTCCTGACCGTTTATGACTACATGCAATAGAGGTTCAGGTTTCGGTAAATTACGAGATGGACTGCAATATACTTTAAACAAGTTTGGCGAGGGTCATCGATCCCACTGAAAACAAAGCGCACACTCGTAAGCAACACGTGCGCACTGACGCCATAGCAGTGGCATTTTTGCTTGATCCGACAAGAGATCCTAATGAGTTTTGTGGATAATGACTGGGTCACGCCCGCTTCGCTATGCGTGCAATGTCTCTTAGCGTACAAACCAATAAAAGCAAAGCCATGATTTCATTTTTCGGTTAATCAGCAAGATCATCGCTACTCACTATCATCTGCCTCACGCTGCTCTTGGAGCTGAACGTGCTGCACCATTTGAAGAATAGTTCGACGAACTGGAGATGCCAGCTTCCTCGTGTTCACTGCCTTCTCCACTACTAGCTTCGAATTCTCCTTGACTTCTGTTTCACTGCTCGAGTCTTCCATGTTTTAATGGGGCTTCTTGATAATCCTTCATGACGGTTACCTTGGACACAACCACTTCCTGTACCACCTGCCCTGGGATCGAGACGGTCCATTGTGAGCGATCTATCGCTGCCAACGGCCACCGCTCCGGTGCTCGACGATGGTCCGAGATCCAGAATTCTTGGGCGTTTCACTGGCGTCGCTTGTGGACCCTTTCCACTGGATCTCGACCGGGTGCGCGCTGCTGCTGCTGGCGTCGCCTGCTGCGACTGGTGCTGCTCATCCTGGATACGCCGCCGGTGGTGATGCCTACGCTCCCGTCTACTTACAGTGAGAGCTTCAGCAAGATTGGCACGCATCTTATCGTCAGGTCGATCGGTGGCAGCAGTGGTGCGGTCGTAGTCTCCTAGCGCATAGCCAATCTCGTCACCGCGCTGTCGACCTGTGGGCTTTCTGCTCGGTGGTACTGGAGTGCTTGGTGGAGCGCTCTCGTCGCAGCCACCATCGCGGAAAATTCTGCGTTCTCGGCGTCAAGTGCATGTTGCCGACGGTCCCGGTGTGTTGGCATGGCAAAAATAAAAGTAAGGATAATTATTAACGATGAAGCCTCTAAGTGTTAGAAGAAGGGAGATTTCCTAGCAAAGCTTCCATACTTGGTATCAAACAGGCATACATATCACTGCCCGGCTTTGAATGCACGCGGCAGAGCCCCATGCTCACTACCTTAAATGCAACACGCTACAAATTACCCGAAAAGCCGAGGAACTTGTGCACAAAGTTTCGTCTTAGCATCGGCACTTTAGAGATTATTTCCATTAACGAACTATGGCATCCTCCCCGGGCGAGTCCGCCCGGGTTAGCGATAGTACTACATGTTTGCTTTGTTAAAATAGCGATTGCAGAGTTGATGATGCCCTTATCACTGTGTTTTAATTAGGACGAGTAGAGCAAAGGGTAACCTTCCTGGGCCCGCAACATGCTGTTATGAGCACCAAAGTAAATGTGAGCCCACCCTCATCCTCAAGCAGACTTATCCTTCGGAGAGCTAAGGGGATCTACAGTAAAGCTAGTGTAATGGCGACCCCTCAAAAGATTGGGTTCTTGCTGACACCGATCATCTTCACAAATTATGATTTGTTGGACATTGCCAGATGTTGTTTATTGTTTTTGATAGACATTCAAATGTGGCAGACTACAGTGGTTACAGTATTAGTCAGGCTAAAAAATAGTATGTGTTCTATATGAGACTGCGGCAGGCATAAAAATGCTAGTTAACCATTAATTCAAACGGGAATGGCGCACACCGTTGAAAAGAGGAGCATCTTAGCTTTCGATTGAGCCACTAAACACAAAATTTCATTCAGCCGTTCTCAAAAAAGCTCTCGTAAAAAATCTGCCTCCGATTCGCGGAGCCAAACGCAATTTTTTTATTGGCCAGCTTAACGTAACGTTTCGCTGCGAATCGATTGCAACTATTCCGAGTCGCTAATTCGCAGTCCTTGCCTTTAAAAATTGACGATATCCACATTGGTTTTCAAAATTTTGATGTATATTTTGTGTTTTAGAGATTTTGGATACAAGCATCATTTTGGTTTTCTGGTTCAATAGTAAAGGCGTAAAGTTTTATCTGGTTGCCATGGGCCTTCACTGAGGGTTTATACGTCTCCGGTAGCGAGTGACGGTTGTTGTCGACACCCCGTAACACGCACACCAAGCATCACGACAGGCGTGGTCATCCAGAGGTAGGTAGTAGTTGAACTGCTCGCGCAAAATAGAGCCTCGACGTTGAAGCACTGTGTCCGACTCCTTCAACACGGCCAACGTAGTTGTGATGCTTTGCTTTCGCTCTCCACCGGACATCTGTGACAGAGAGCACAGGAAGTTCTCCAACTCAGCGTCTTACCCTTACGTTCGCAAGGACCCCCTGAATTAATCGAGTGACCTTCGCCCAAAGATCTTCGTCAATCAAAGTGATGCTTGCATCCTCCTCAGTCCGCCTTCACTTGAGTCTTCACCGCTGTTCACCACCGACACTTCTTCGTCTTCACACGATTCGCTCCCAGACGCTGGTACCCACTCACTGTCGGCGCTGCCGTCACTGCTGCAGTCGCCACTCCGTTCACGAGTCCGAACTTCTTTTCGCCGAGAAAGCCGCCAGCTCTCTCATCACCGCACACGATTTCCTGCTGATACACCTCGATCAAATTTAGACAAACTGAAAACTCTCCCTCCTGGCCACTTTCACGAAAAGAGAAAAATGGGTGGTCCAACTTCAGAGCCGTTTATCTCGAAAACGCAAAAATGTTAACTAGCATCGTTTTTTCAGCCGCAGTCTCATATTAGTCTGTGTCAGACTAATTGCAAAGATGAAATTTCAGGTGAGTTCCAAATTCGTCTACGTTCAAGTATTCATAATTAGACTGCGCTAAATAAAAAATCGTCCTTTGGGGATCAGAGGATGGTGCCTATACTACCAGAAAACTATTTTCTCACCTGCAGATCACTGTACCGGATTATAAGACTTATGTGATGTTGTGGTGGTTTACTAAGGTCGACTGTTACCCGGACAACGTGGCGTCTAGGGGGACGGGTCGCAGTTCGTAAGAACGTTTTGTTGCATGTTGTTTCATTTTTTAGCAGAAGATATAGTGTCGTTGTGGCTCGCACATTAAGTGCTAAAGCCACAGATAGTGATTTATATGTTGTTGCATGTTTAGCAGGAGCTACTAAAACCGTAGATAGTGCGGCCTTGTCGCTTGAGTGCAAGCAAAATGTCTCTCGTAGTGATCGTTTTACGGTTTGCATGTTGCCTGTAGACAACAGCGTCCTGAATCAGGCTTCGGGGGAAGACTTTCAGCACCGCACGGGTCTCATTGTAGACGAGACTTGACATCCGAACGACCGGAACGTTCGAAGTCACAGATCACGCGCAGGGTCCTGGCTTTCGGGCAGTGTGTCCCATCACCTTACTAAATACAACGACACCTACAACATCAGGTTCTAAATTTAAAGCCATACCTTATGAAAAAATAATTATTTTAAAATAGGAAAAATAAAAACACTAATAATAATAGCAAAAACTAAGATAAAAACTTTTTAAAAAATAAGAATGGATCTGCCCGTGGTCACTAAACGCGAGAATAACAGGTGACGTGGATCAGGTCGAGAGATGACACGGTCGTGTCGGCCAGACGCCAGATTCGGTCAGTCTGGCTTAGGTTCGCACTCGAACTTAGTGGATCCGGATTCAGACAGTTTAGTGAAGCATCCACGAAGAGGTTTGAAGAAAGGACAGGAATGCGCAACCAGGGTCTAGAGCCAGTGGTAGAGGGGTCGCCTGGTGGAGGCAGATGATAGGACTCAGGACGGTCGATAGGACTTAAAGCAGAGTCGAATTTGCTTGGAAGTACGCAAGTGGTTATTATTATAGGGGATCGTATTAGCCCCATACTTTAATCAAGTAATATACTCCATTGCACACGTGTCGCCGCCTGGATAGCTTGGTCAGCGCTGACCTTCGGTCCCTCAACCCTCCAAATCCCGCTATTGGAAGTGGCAAGCAACGGAAAGGAACAGAGAACATCCCGCCATCAAGGCAACCCCAGATCCAGTGTATTACACTCGGATCTATAAGATATACGGCGACTCAAGTACTACGAGGCCAAGATCTATCTACTACAGAACCTGTGTGAAGCCTACCCACGCAGGATCCATCTCCCAAGTCCCCGCCAAGGACGTTCATCAATCTCACGGACTACGCATTGTCGTGTCAACAAGACAGCAAGCCAGCCCCCGACGGGTACACAAGGTGAGCCTCTTCAGTAACACCCACGGTTATCGGAGCACCCCTCCGTTACTCCGATAACCGTGGGGGCGGTGTCTGGGCGCCGTGTGTCTAGCCGGATCGCAGTTAGCAATTTCCGTGGATCCACTCCACCGCAATAGGCCGTCTACATGTTGGCTTCCAGCTGAAGCGTCGCGTTGGATCGCGTGTACGTCGCGACAAACTGTCAAGTCAGCAAAATGAAGTTGCTTGCCCTCGAGTGCTCAAGGATTACCAGACGCGGATGGGGAGTCGACGTACACGACCAGCTTCGCTTACAACGGCAAGTACTGCTATGATGTACGTACATGTTAACGGTCTTGCTAATCCTGTATGTACGTGACTTGACAGATATTCGCCCCAGCTTGCCATCAAATACAAGAAGTATTACAAGTCCATGATCCTCGGTCTCATAGATCTGGCCGTGATTTACGCTTACATGTTCACAACGCCCGCCGAGCAGCTGATGGACTGACGAAGCTTAGCCACGTCAAGTTTCAACGACAGCTGCACTTGCAGGTTTGTCATCTGCGTGAGGAAGGCTGGGAGGGGCTGCTCCATAGCGAGGATGAAGATTCTGAAGCAACGCCTTCGGCAGCACATCGACGGACTGGCCATGTTCCCGTCCAGAATGATGAATGGCGGCTTGGTAACAATCACACCGGCAGAAAGCGACGGACTGAAGTGTGTGTAAGGTGTGCTCGCTGCTCAAGGGAACCGATGACGCTGGTGGCGGCGACTCCTCGATCTACTGCAGTGATTGCAAGCTGAACACCAAGTCGAAGAAGCAGAAAGCCTGGCGTGTGTTCTTGTACGATAAGGCTCGGTACAGGCACAATGAGGCTCTGATGTCATGCTTTAACATTTGGCACAAGGCATGGCGCAATGGCACGCTCCTCCCCCAGAGAGTGCGAAAGCGGAAGATTCGCGCGCGTGTGTCGAAGCTGACGAGTGGCGAGGAGGGTGGTGAGTCGTCCGGCAACGAGTCGACGATAGGAGACCCACAGTGTGGACCCCACCAACCAAAGTGCGCGGACACGGCCGAGACGGCGGACGAAGAAATTGTTGCCTCTGTCTAGTTGTATTACTTACAATATACTGCCCTTTATCACGAGGTGTTGGCTGATGACATCTGGTTTTGGTTTGCCCGACTTTAGCCTTCATTCATCGCGGTTTTATCACGAGACTGCACTGGTTTTACCAGGTTACATGATAACGAGGCGTTTGTAAAGCTCAAAGTCGTGGATGTACATGTTTTCGCGAAGGACCTGCTCTCTAGGAGTAGGTTTATCGCGCGCCTATCAAAATACATGATACCAAAGTAACTTCGTTTTCGTTTCGTTTCGCAGTGAGGTACTTTGATGTCACTTAACTTATGCTAACGACTTCTAATGTCCGTACCAACAAACGCCTCTTATCGTTCGTTGTCCACACTCACGCACGTATTGCATGCCCGAGTCACTCTGTGTCTTTACACTTGTGAGTCCTCGGTCCCCGAAGAGTCCTCAACAGAATTTTCGACCAACCAATGGCCTACATCTTCTACAACGTGGGTGAGCACCGCGCTCCACACAGGGTCCGTCCTAGCGACGGCGTCCGGTGCTCGTTGACAGCTTCTCTTATTGTCCATGGCGACGTTCGCAAGGGCGTCAGCCGTTTTGTTGTACGCTCTGAGTTGGTGCCTCCATGAGTTTACCCGTAGTTGGTCTGCAATTCTTCTGCTCTGCCAATAGAGTGATTTGAGATGACTTGCTTTCGGTGGGGTCCTTGTTTGTTGCTGTCGTATGATCAAGGCGCTGTCGCCAACCACATGAAGGGGGAACCAGTTGTGTCTAGCACAAGCTCTTAGCCCTTGCAGCAGGCCCATGTTTCCCGCTAAGTTGTTGGTGGTCTTGTTGCTACCATATGCCATGCTTACTACCGTCTTACCCCGCATAATGCGCATGGGCGCTCAAATAAAATACAACGCTCAGTGCGCCTTCTATTCGTTTATTGCGCGTAGGCGTTATTCAACGGACAAATCCTAAAACACAGTCGAAAGTGGTCGGTCATCTTACTACAAGTACAAATACGATCACTTTGGCTGCTTGGCGTTTGGTGCTGACGGCTCCACTGATAAGGTCATGGACTGGCAAGCGGCTGGTACGTGGATCGATCCCAGCGGAGGCCAATTGAGGGCCCACAAATGTGGGAAGAGGGTTGTCGCGAGTACTTTCTCGTTAATGCTCCGCACCGTCCCAGGTATGTAATGCAGTTCAATTTGAAGTGGGTATGACGATCACAGACTAAAATTTTCTATGAACGTATAGTTGCAGATTATAGCATGGTATCAGACCAGTTTTACTTGCAGATACTATAGCAGATAATGAAAGAGATCAATTTATTGATTAAACCATGTATCCATCTACCTGCACTGCAAACTCTCCACCATATCTAACAAGACAAACCTCCTTTGTGGCGTTATCGTCAGCGTAAGCGAAGGACGATCGAACTTACACTCTTCATCAAGCGTCTTGAGCGTAATATTCCATCCGTGCATCTTCGAGGCGGCATAAATTTCTAGCTCCCCAGGGTCGACATCTCCCTCTCTCACAGATGCTAGGTAATGCTCATCGAGCAACCCATTCAGATCGTCTAGCGTAGACATGAAATCAGTCAATTCCTCGGCGTACTCATGTGGCTCCATGTTGAGCCCGTACGACAGGCAGCAAAACAGGCTTGATCGCTCCAGTAAAGGAAAGTACCAGTCGGGAGGCGAGACAAAAATTTGCTCCCGCGCGTCGTTCTCTTCGACGAGATGTTGGTAGGCGACATGCCACTGCTCCGTATCGACATCATCACTTAGCAGAGCCTTGAGAGGGGGTGCAAGCAGTCCACTGTCAAACTCTCAGCAGCCACCAAACCACAGAGCGAGAAGGCCTTCTTAGTATCCTCCTTGGACCTAGAGGAGATACAGTCTAGGGTCCACTGTGCCACGGTGTCGTAGCGAGGAACTTTCAGGTTGCCTGACTTAGTTTGTAGAGTAGGATCGCGAAGTGCCAGTCCAATGTGATCATCGTACTTTGATCGATAGGATTCTTGGTAGCTGCAGTTGACTGCAACGTCCAGTGGCTGCAGCAAGTTCGTCAAGTTGGGTGGCACCCAGTAAGACGAAGACGTTGTACTTTTCTAGGCGCTTCGAGTTAGTCAGCTTCACATGACAGCCGTAGGAGTCGATGATGTAGAGAACTGGCTCGCGGTATAGCTGAGTCTCCTTCCTGCTGCACACTACTGCTTTAGCATGAGCCAACAGTAGGTCGTCGTTTCACATGCCCGTTCTGTTGACGTCGACGAGAGCTCCAGGAGGACAGCTTGGCTTCTGTTTTAATTTGGAGAAGAGCAGGTGTGGCTGCAGAAACTCCCCGTCGCCAGTGATGGTAAACGTGGCCGTAAAACGTTTGTGACTCGTGCCACCTTTTCTCAGCAGAACTTCTCTTGACCCACGCGTTGTAATCGTCGACTTGGGCTCGTTTTCAAAGTAACGTGGAACCTGGTCCATATTCAGGACGTTGCAAGGCTTAATGTCATGCTTGGCTATGAGGTACTGTGCTTGCTGCATAAAATCTCGCCAAGTCTGTGGTGCGTCGGCAGGAAGCGATCGTGTCGTGGTCTGGCGCCGGGAAACCAGGTCCCGTCGAGTCTTGAACCGATTCAGCCAGCCGGATGACACTTCAAAACCGTTGGCGGGCTCCCCGTGGAGTTCTCGATACATGTTGATCGCTTGAAGGAGAATATACTTGTCTTTTACTCGGAGACCTTTCTTGTTTCGCTCTTGTATCCATTCAAAAAGCCGTTCCTCTAGCTCAACATGAGCAGGCTTTCGACCTCCACCGCTCAGCCGCCTTATAGAGCGGACCGCCACCCGATGATCTCGCAGTGCTCTCAGGAGCTTGGGTTTGTTGTTCTTCCACCTCGTATTGCCCAAAGCGAAAAAGCCATAGCCTTTCACGCCTTGCTCGTACTCCTCCAGTATAGTGAGCTTTTCCTTGATGCTGTAGCTGTGTTGGTTAGGGGCCATCGTGATGCTGATCCTTTTCAAAAATGCGAGAGGAGAGAGGAAATCTTGACGTCCACAGTCAGATAAACGGTTGGTCGCCGGTGAGCTTTTGGTGTTTGGCGCCATTTGCTGGCTGTCGATCGCCGATGAAATTACCCTAAGCGTTGTATTTGAGTGAGCGTTGCAATCGCGGTAATGACATACAAGTTTGCAATCCATTTTTTTATAATGCGCCTATGCGCATTATGCGGGGTAAGATGGTAGCCAACATACCCTGAGTTCTGCCAGGGAGGCTCCAACGTTGACAATCACCGCTCCGCTGCCCCCTGGTCCTGGATTACCTCTGGAGCGCCCGTCAAAAAATAGTATGTATCTGCCTGTACCGTTAGTGTAGGCATCTCCGTCAGCCTCCAGGCCGGAGATAATGCTGTACGGAGCACGGCTCCTGCCCTTGTCCACGCCTTGTGGCTGTGCACCGGTAACAGGTGGAGGTGAACCGTGTTATAACTTTGTCAGAGTCTGGCTGTGAGCATCGCTATGTGATGGAGCTCAGTCACATCGTTCAGTGCGTCAAAGTGTGCCACCCTCCATCTCCACACTGCATTGAAGTATATCGCCGCCCCCAACCTCCAACAGCTCACTGCAATTTGCTCGATAGCCTCTGTTAAAGTGTCTTTGGCTGCCTGTGGAATCCAAGGAAGACTTCCTCGGCAATATTCCAGATCCCAGGCGGAACGTACGGCTGCAGAGCGAAAATCGCTGTCTCAAGCGTCTCCCCACTTAGTCCTAAGGTTATCCAGCGCTGTGTGAACACACTCCGGAGCTTTTGGGCGCCCGGGCAGTCCCAAAAGATGTGATGCATGTCCACCCGTAGCAACCGAACACAGCTGGAGTGTGGACATCCAATCTTGTCATGAGCTTTGTCGAACAGTGAAAATGCGTGCGTTTTTAGGCGGTAAAGGATTTGCTCTCCCCAGGGCCCCAGTCCAACAATACGTCTCAACCGCTTCCATTCTAACCCGCGTAGTCCGTTAGCAGCTTTTGTGTTTAGCGCAGCCCAGCGCTGCGCCTTTGACACCACAGCCTGTAGTCCTTTCTCGCCGCGTGGCTGCTGCAATCATCCTCTTGTAGTGATGTCGCGGCTGTGCCCAGCGCAAAAAGTATCTTCGTTTTAGTAAGGCAACCCTTACCCAAGCATACACGTTTTTTAAGGCCGATGGGGGCAAGCAAAATGCTTCGCGTTCAATGGTTAAGGAGGGTACTAGTTATAGGTAGATTCAGACGTCGGTGCAATCCCGGGTAGGACTCTGGATATAAAAACTCCAGAGAATTTTGACCAGCAGTGTGTGGGGGAGGGGGTACAGAGATCCTCTATTTACTGTTTGTTATTGTGAATCCCGTCCAAATTTGCAATACACGGGCTATTGGCTAAATCTCCATCAATACAATAACCAAGTCATTTAGCCAAAACCGGGGAGTGCCGTGCAACTCCACCAAGTTTTTGGTAGCCATCACCAATGAATTCGATGCTTGTCACTCACCACGAATCCGTGTAGTTTCACCAACGCAACTGTGAGGATCACCTAGGGACATAAAGTTGTGCGTCGTCCTTCCGTCCTGCAAAGTGCTAAGGGCCAGCTTCCTTTCGCTTTGTTCCTTCGTTTTCGCTACTTTCTTTGAGAACACGGGCCTACTACATCACCTAAATGTGTAGCAGCTGCAACGGACGAAATGCTGCACCTGGACCTGTAGTGACGCACTCACCCCACTTCAACTCGTACAATTATTAAGTCTACAACGTGTCGTTATCCCCTGCAGGTGCTGCTGCTTCTAGCATAAACCTCATAGGACGGGAAGACGCCTCTGTCAAACTCCACGCGCTCGTGAATCTCGCCAGCAAGCACTCAAGCGAGCTCGTTCGTACGTTGTTATAGGCATGGCATGCGATAGTGAATCCAGCAGTCAGGTTCCAACCATATCAGCACCTTGGCCAGAAGGTTGCAAAGGTTCCTACACGCCGAAAAACGCAAGCTGCGGGCACATACTACGAGGGACTACAGGAAAGCAAACGGAGAAGACCTACATATTTACTGAGAGATTCAATGCACGACGTATATTATTAATTTACATGGACATTTGATGGAGCAAGGTTGAGATCACTAGGACGCTAGCACGATGTACTTACTGGCTGAGAACCGACGGCTACGTGATCTGTATTGATGATAACTGGTGGTGATATGTATTATTTCCTTGGTGATTTGTGCTACTTCCTTGGTGATATGTGATGCTTCCTTGGTGTGGTGCCGTTGATGAGTTTTCTTGGCGATCTGTGCAAAATGCTTGGTGATTGCTGGGGGTCAGAGGTCCTCTATTTACTGTTAATTTAACATATAGAATCCTGATATCGCTGGAGGCTGTGCCTGATACTACGTTTGTTTTGTTTCTCGTTTGAAGTGGGCTGGCCGCGCTGAAGCAGCTTTAGGAGGTGCTGATTTAGACCGAGTGGCAGTGGTCGCTGAAAATGAGTGACTTGGCTGTTGGCTTTTCGTATTAGCGAGGTGACGGCCACAATGGACTTGATAGGTCCTTTTGTCCAGTGGTAGGAGTTTAACCCGTGAAATGGTCGCTGGGTCTGTTGAAGTGAGAGGATGTTAGCGGTCAGGGGCTTTGCGGTGTGAAGCCGAACTTGAGCTGCTCGCAATACTGTATAATGTGACAGCGCTGTCACCGCTTGCATCACAAGCTGGTAAGTCATGTCGTTGATCGTCAGCTGTGGATGACCAAGCTGAGTTCCTGCTTCAAAAATACTGTAATTCTCCGAGTCGTGGTGGTTTATGAGTATCCAGCCTCCATTCCAGCTCGTCGAGTCTGAGGGGTGCTTGCAATGGACTTGGATAGCCCAAGACTGCAGCAGAATGGGACTTCCACTGGGGTTGCTGTGCTTGAGGACGCTATAGCATTGGACCATGCGCCATCCCTGCATGTAAGTTCGTTCGTACGCAGACCACTCGCGGATAACAGCCTGAGTTTGAAACTCAGCCGCATGTTTGCGATGCGTGCCGCAGCTTCACGGCTCACTCTCTCTTCATCAAATATTTCCGAGTTCCTAATTCTCCACAATTTGCATTGGATGCAAGTAGTCCAAATAGTCCATAGTTTTGCCATCGCCTCATCATAGTCTGTGTCCCAATCCGGAATAGTATTTGCCGCCGCCGATAAGAAGTCCGACGAGGCTGGCGTTGCTGTTCTGGAGGCAATTGCCGCTAATAGCTGCTTCTGCTCGGTGGGGTCGGGGTAGTGCCCGAGCCACTGAGTGAGCCACCGCTCCCAGACGTATTGAGCGCGTTCCCAGTCCCAGAGTATATGCTCTAAAGTCTCAATGACAGCTGTGCAGCGCTCATACGAACATTTTCGATCGGTGGGCTAGTCGGAATGGTAGAGATTGAGCGTTCTCGTAGCTATTCGGTATATTGTCCATCTCTGGTAATGGGTGAGAGTGCCGTCTTGTTCCCAAATTGTATCCGTCGATTGCATTTGAGCAGCCAACGCCCACGGATGCCGGGCTGCTGTCGCGTCCATCTTGTTCAATATATGCTGGAGCGAAAATTTGGGCTGTCTTCGTAATCTTTTGGCCCGCGCTTTCCGAACTGCATGCCGAATATTTATGGCCTTGGTAGCGGAAGGGGCTTCCCAAGGCACCGAAAAAGTAGAGGGTTAGAGTGGAAGGAAATTCCGCTCGTCCTCTGCAGAAAGCTCAGTTCTTTTGCATCCGAAGCAAATTGTACATCCTCGTCTCGTTCTGTGATACTCCATGTCCAGCCACTATCCTCTTGGACTAGTTTGAAGATGGGCCTGTCGTCAAGAGTGGCAACGACTGTTTTGTGCTGGGTCACCCGCCATTGATATCGATGCTGGAGCTGTGGTAATTGCCTCGGTTCAACTCGATCTAGTGGTTTATCCCACACCATTTGAGGGACACTTCCCAAGACGCTAGCACACCATCTGCGAATTTGGCGATACTGCTGGTCTTTATCAGGGCGATGTTTCAAAGGTAAGCGAATAATAAATTCTCCTGGAGAGATGCTCAGAATCTGCATGGGCCCGGGGCAAATAATCGGTAGTTCTGCAGGACGGCATGGCTTTCCACGGCCTGTCACGACACATGTATTGAGGTGCCAATTGCTGCAGCGGCAAAAATCCACTGATTCCGACGGAAGTATAGCGTGTACCGGGAAGGGCGTCGTGCATCGAATCCCGTCGAAGCAAGGATACCAAGTGAGGCGGTCTTCAAATTCCGCAACCTGATGTTGAGCTGTTGGTATTGGGGGCAGATCAAGGTGTTCCGTGTGATCCGCCCATAATTCCAGTCTGCCTAGTTCTTGGACTGTTGCCCTTGGACGACGGTTTTTTTCGAGCTCCTTGGCGTCGACATCCCTTAACTTGTGACTGGGACGTTGGGGTAAATTGACAACAATGCGGCGAAACCAATTGATCCGGATAGGCCAACGAGTGCCACGCTTTCGAGTAGATATCCTGGGGCTTTGCAGCCATGTCTCTGCTTGATTCATTCGGGTTGTCTGCAAGGCTAACCCGATATTTTGAAGTCCCAATCCGCCTTGTTCGATAGTCGTGAACAAGAGTCCCGGTGCCAGTTTATGCGGAGCCCTCTCTTGTCCTTTTGTCCCTTTCCAAACAAACTGCTTTTGTAAGAGTTCCAGTTTATAAAGCACCTTTGCAGGTATCGTGAAGTGCTGCCCGGTAAACAAGATAGCTGGTAGCGCCACCGTGTTAAAAAGAATGCTGCGCTGTCGAACCGAGTTGTTAACTCGGGTAGCTATCCGTAGTCGCTTTTCCACGCTCTGACGACGGAGCTCCCAGTTGATATCAGTGGTATCCTCGATACCGAAGTGGCAGCCAAGTATTATTGTAGTTTCGCCTTCTTGTAGCACAGGGAAACCTCGACATGTTTTTTTACGCCAGGCTTTATTTAGCGGAATCAGGATACTATTGGTGGGCTGCACACGAAGCCCGGAAAGATCACCAAACCGGTTTAGAATATCCTTGAGCGCGTCGAGCTGCCGTGTGGCCGATAAAAACACGGTACTATCATCCACAAATCCGCTAAATGTATGTGCCTGTATCGCTCGTCCGAGGAAATCCACTACTAATACAAACAATAAGGGGGCTAATGGGCACCCTTGGCGAATGCCTGAGTTAATATCCCATTTAGACGATTCCACCCCGTTTACGAGGTAGCTAGCGGTAGTTCCATTGTGTAACAAAAGAAGTACATCCAAAAATGTTGTGGGAATCCGAATTGCCGCAGTGCTTCGATGATGAAGCCTCGATCGAGCGTGTCATATGCCTTGCGCAGGTCCAGGCAGAGGGTCGCCGCCGAGTCGGCCCACTCTAAGTCTGGATTATTGATGATCGTCTGAAGCAAAGCCTGCACCATAATGACACTCCTTGTCATTAGGCGACCCCGAACAAAAACTGCTGACTTTTGCTGATGGGGATAGGTAGGAAGCGGTGGATGCGTTCCGCATAAATTCGACCCAATATTTTGTACGCTGTGTTTAGTAGCGAAATTGGCCGATAGTCCATAGCATTATCCGAGTTACCTTTTTTCGAAGAGGAACAACCACCGCGTCCAAGAACGATTGAGGGGCAGGAGCCCCTTACTGTATAGCTTGCTAAACCATAGTAAGGTACGGCACCACGTCATCTGCATAATCCTTGTAGAAGTCGTGCGTCAGACCTGTAGGCCCACCCGTTTTGTCCCTGGGTAACTTTGCAATTGCTTGCAACACCTCCTCTTCCTGGATGAGATGAAGTAAGCTACGTTGGTCATCGGGCCCGAGTCGCTCACTGTCCGGAATAGTATAAAATTTCCGAAGTGCTGTTTCTAGACCGTCCGCCGGATAATTTGCATGTGAGGCTCCCATAATGTCATTCCACTCGCTAGCCATTCTCTCATCAATCGGCATATCGTCATTTAAGCAGTGTCCGGGAGACGCAGCTATAGAGTCGATTGTCTGATCTCTTGCAAATTCGCGTGGCGTTTGTAGAAGTTTTTGAGGTTGTTCATTGTTGGTTGAAGTGCTCGCCCAAATGATCGCTGTCCTTGTCGACGGCGCCGCTGCTAATTTTGAAGGGGGGCTGCCCTCGTGTAGTGGGGCGCTTCTCGAAGATTCAATCGTAGTCGGCTGTAATAGCGGTCGGCATAATCGCCTTCATTTCTCGCTATTTCTTTGAGCATCACCGAAAGTTGCTTGGCGAACGTATCCCACGCCCGCGTTGGGCAGCTTTGTTGTTGAAACTCAATTGCTAACTTGCGAATGTGCTGTTGAATCTGTTTCCGAACGTGGCCAGGTCGCGCGCTGGAAATGGGATACTGGGCATGCCGAGATTTGGATCGCGTTGCCTTGCTTGTTGTCAGCCAGAGTCGCACTTCTTGGTGGTCCGAAGGACAATTTGGTAGCCTCGCCTCAACCCACTGTACTAAGTGACATATGGCATCACAGACGTAAAATCTGTCTAGCCTACTGGCAGATCTGTTTCTCCAATATGTATAATGACTGAGTGGATCCAGAATGCCATCCTCATACGCGTGGGAGGTGAGGAGCGTAGCATCAACTAGGTCCAGGTCCGTCACGAGTTTTTCCAGCTCGATACTTTCTTGTGTTTTGTTGCTGGGATTACCATTGATCAACCGATCGAGATGCGGGTGCAGTACCGCACTAAAATCACCAGCTAAGAGCAGTGGCGTGTCCGTGGTAATCCAGCGTTGAAGATTTTGGTAGAAGCTGCGTTGCCGTGGTCTTTGTGCTGGTGCATATATGTTGTAAATTCGCCAGCCATTGTAGTCCACACTCATTCGTCGATTCGTCCACTCCTGTTGCTTCCATGGCTTGACCAGGTGGGCTAGTCAGGGTTTCAATAATATTCCGAACTCCCCGGATCCTGTGGTTGTTAAAGTCCAATAACTAAGTGGATAGATGGTCGATGGTGTTCCCCATATCCGATTCTACATACGGCTTATATTTTCTATTTCGTCTTGCGTTGGTGTATGTGTTTCTCGTACGAAAATGATGTCCGCCGGAGGAACATCAGCTTTTTGTCTCCATCCTCGAAGCCAGTCCTCTCGGTGAACTTTCTTAAATACCTGTAATTTTTAGTGATAATTTGTAGTTCTGTTCGTTGTTTGATACCCTTCCTTTGTGAACAACTGGACGAGTAGAACATCCCTGCTAATTGATGCAGGTCTGCGTACAGGTCCGTCTGCTCTGGTGTGTCTTGCTCAAAAGCACTATCTATCAGTGTTACAAGCTTGCAGCTGTCGTCTTGTTGGCCTCGTCAGCAATGCCCATAAACCGCATCGACACCTTGGCTTCAAGACCCGCCCAGTCGCCCTCAGACCCGTGCTTGTGGTATACCGCGCGTACATCCGTGTCATGTTGCTGTTGCAGCACGTTGAGAAACCTCTCGAGACTCTCTCGCAGATCGATCGGTACCCTCTGTTGGATTCCCAGAAGAAATGCCAATTCTGGTGCGTATGCGTAGGAGCTGACAATCATCATCGCCAGTTTGTCAGCGCTACGTTTCCGGCATAATTGTAGAATCTCCACTGTTTCTGGTTTCAACCGGTTGACACAGCCCCACAGATCACTCGAGTGAATGTAACCATCGTCAGACATATTGGCCTTTTCATCCCGCAAAACGTTTTCCAGGACGCGATGATTTTTAGCGGTGAACCGGTAAAAATCATTTATAGCGGTGAACCGGTAAAAATCATCGCGTCCTGGAAAACGTTGTTTCTTCCGCCCCACTCGGAATACCTTGTTGGCCTGAAGTCTCGTAATGTTTGGGTCGGCCATTGACACGTCCCCGTCCGAGTTGAGTCGGTATAGCGCTTCCAGACCAAGGATTAGGCACTCAACACGATGAGGGCGAGTCCAGGCCATTAAAATACTAGCGTTGATCCCGTTCAACGCATACTCAGGAGAGTCAATTCTTCGAAGTTGCTTGGTGATAGCTACAAAAAGCTTGGTGGAACTACACGATCCTCAAACCGGGGGCCGCACTAACTCTGAATCGAACATAATATATTTCACCTTGCTTTTGTAAACAGCGATTGGCCGGCGATTGGGCTCTGGCGATTCAACCAATCGCCGAATCCAATTTCGAGTTGAATATACAATAACGTATTGTGCATTTCGGTCAAGTTTGACGATTATGGGCTATTGGCCTAATCGCTCAATACAAACTCTAGTCATTTGGCAATCGCCGGTTATCATAGAAAGTGCATGATCCAGCTGTCCACATCGTACTTAAACGAATATACATGCCTTTGTATGCCTTGGGCGATTGCCTGGCGATTCGACTCCGGCGATTCAACCAATCGCCCAATGCAGTTTTGAGTAGAACCTTCAATATGAGACTGTGTGAAACAAAATGATGCTAGTTAACATTTTGGCGTTTTCGAGATAAACGGCTGCGAAGATGAACCATCCAAAATCGTACAAAATGATGCTTGTATCCAGAATCTCTACAAATCCGTGTATACACAAAATTTTGAAATCTGTCGTATTGAAGGTGGTTTTTGAGATGGAACGAGGCCGAATTAATGCCTGAAAATAGTCGCAATCGATCCGCCGCAAAATTTCACGTTAGATAGACCAATAAAAAATTGAGTTTGCATCCGCGAATCAGATTTTTTTTGCAAGCATTGCTCAAAAACCGCTGAATGAAAAAATCGCTTAAGGGCTCATTGGATAGAGGAGACGTCCCTCTTTTAATGGTGTGCACAAATCGGACTTCGACGAATGGTTAACTAGCATCTTTTGTTTCACGCAGTCTCATATGATATCGCTGGTTGTGTCTGATGCTATGTGACCAGCAGCGTAAGAAGGCCCCAGAATCACTATCATGATCATTTTCCTTCCATCCAGGACCAGTCTCAACTCAAGTCTCAAGAAATTAAGCCAATGTTGTCATCTTCCCCGGCCGACGACTTTTCGTCGTGGACTCGATGCTTCCGCACAACGTCCAAGACCTTTTGCTGCTGGCCAAGAAAACTTCAAGTTCGTCATCCATCGAGCAGATTCTGGCCCACGCTCGCTCCAAGAATTTGAAGCTCGTCCACTTCGCTGCAGCCATCGGAGACCGTCCGTTCTTCGGTCTGTTGATGACATTTCTACCTCTCGAGTCGTTGCTAGCAGAACTGCAAACTCGCAATGAAAACGATCTGACGCCATTGCAGTGCGGGGCTATGTACCCGTCCGTTATGAAGGACGTTAAGTCGTTTTTGGTGCTGCACGGTGTGCTATCTCAGTGCAAAACTTCGCCGCATATGATGTTGATGAAAGATGATGCGGACTTGAAGCGTGTCGAAGTGGGGCGCAGTAGGTACTTTATGTGCCCGAACACCGAGTCCACCGTCGGAGAAACACTGCGTGCAAACGGCATTTATTATGCTGTTGTTAATGCTGTGTACATCAGACAGACGTGTTTTGAAAAGTCTGAAATCTTGCGGCTCATGGGCATCAATTGCTGGGCCTTCCCAGACAATGACGATATGCACTCGTTTCGGTGGAGTGGCCCGACGATTGCCAACCTCGCTGCTGAAGAGAGTTTTCGTGCAGCGTATAAGATTTATGCACCGTGTCAAAATGCCAACCAGCAGATTGGACTGGGGATGCCCGTGCTACTGGACGTGGAGGTACACTTCTGCAGACTGCTCTTGTGTGGACTTAACTCTAAAGTTTTCTTTTGTGAATGCCTTTGAATAGAATATTTCTCCGCCGCTGTCAGCTGCAAGCAACGTGATGATCCTGCGCTACTTCCCTTCTCCGGGCACGTTGGATACCAATACAGCGACGCACCACAACATTTGTGTTAGTGACTCCGGCGTGCGAGTGTTTGACAAAGGATATCGTGACGACGATTTCCTCAAAGGCTTTCAGCGCGGATGGTACGTCTGCACTAGAATTTAACTATGGTCGGTATGGAGATCTAACTAATTATCTTCAATATGATAGGTATGGACGGGTGTATTGGCGTGCGGTTGGAGATTACCCTAATCGGTTCCTGTCGGGGAGATGCGAGTGGTCCATACAAGTTTAACATTCGTGAAGAGCACGACTTTGGTTACGACAATAAGCGCGTTATGATCAAGCTGCCCGACGAAGGGATTGTGTACTGCCGCGGTGTGGGTGATGACAGCCACAATCCAGTGATGGCGTGCGTGCTGTTTGACGCTCATGGCAACGTTCGTGACCGATACGGCTACATGGGGCTACTTGGCCGTTGGAACAACATCGTTCACTGAGTTGAGTATCTAAGTGTTGTTGGTAAAAGCAAAAGTTGGAGTGACGTAGCGAACCAATAGTTCAGCAAGCAGCGCGCTTTCGATACGAAGTAATGGCAACGCAGAGTTGCTGAATTTACTGAATATGCATTTGTTCTTGGTTCCTGGAGCTGATTCTGCGGTGCAAGCAGCACAAACGTGTGCTTCTGTGAGCTTTTCTCAATGATAACACGGATAAATAAGACAGATAAAGTTAGTGAGGACTGTCTTGTCCCAAACCAAGTTCAGCCACCACTCATACGTGCGAAGGCAAAATCGTCAGGGACAGGGGACATTGAAGGGTTTGCCCGTTAACCTTACTTCTCGGGTCTCGGATATTAACGGTCTGTCCGACCTCGCCGGTAGCTGTCGAATCCAATGGCATCTAGACAGTCAGTTTTGAATTTGTGTGAGCGAGCACAAGTCCCTGACAATACCGCAGATCAAGTTAAAGATGACACCACCAACTTGCACGACGAGCAATGGTGCTCCTATGCCTCGATTTGGGTTGACAGCGTCTGCCACCGCTGGATCGACTGGACCAAGTCTTCTGCAAGACTTCGAATTCATCGACCACATCTCGCATTTCGATCGCGAGCGTGTTCCTGAACGCGTCGTTCACGCGAAGGGTGGCGGTGCCTTCGGCTACTTCGAGGTAACTCACCCCGAGATCACCAAGTACACCTGCGCGAAAATGTTTTCGGAGGTGGGCAAGCGGACGCCCATGGCTGCTCGATTTTCGATTGTCACCGGTGAAAACGGCAGCCCGGACACGATGCGTGACCCCCGTGGGTTCGCCCTCAAGTTCTACACAGAGGACGGCAATTGGGATCTCGTGTGCAACAACACCCCAATTTTCTTCATCCGTGATCCGATCCTGTTCCCAAGCTTCATCCATTCGCAGAAGCGTCTGCCAAGTTCACACTTGAAGGATGCCAACATGGTTTGGGACTTCTTCTCGTTGCGACCCGAGTCACTGCACATGCAGACGTGGTTGTTCTCGGACCGAGGTATTCCAGACGGATATCGCTTCATGAACGGCTATGGTAGCAACACTTTCGCCAACATAAACGCGGAGGGCAAGATGACTTACGTGAAGTACCATTTCAAGACGGACCAGGGAATTCGCAACATGCCGGTGGACGAAGCTGCCTTTTGGCTGGTGCAGATCCGGACTATGCGAATCGTGACTTGTACGAGGCCATCGACGGCAATGAATTTCCGTCGTGGACGCTGTATATCCAGACGATGACTCCTGAACAGGCCAAGAAGCACAAGTTCCTTGCGTTTGATGTGACGAAGGTGTGGCCCCACAGTGATTTTCCGCTGCAAGAAGTTGGTCGAATGGTGTTGAACAAGAATCCGCGAAACTACTTTGCCGAGATTGAGCAGCTCGCATTTGCGCCATCGCACTTGGTGCCAGGAATTGCTCCGTCCCCGGACAAGATGCTGCAAGGTCGATTGTTTTCGTACCCGGACACTCTGCGTCACCGTCTCGGCAAGAACTACCAGCAAATTCCGGTTAACAGACCGCTGAAGGAGCCGCAGACGTATCAACGTGACGGATTCATGACTGTGAACGGGAACATGGGCGATGCACCAACTTACTACCCGAACAGCATGGGTGGCCCCGAGGAGGTTGAGTCGTTGCACTACCCTTCGTACGATGGCGAGCACAGCGTTGTGGACAGATATTCTTCTGCCCACGATGACAACTTCACGCAAGTCCGCGTGTTCTATCGTAAAGTCCTGGATGAAGAAGCTCGCGAACGACTCACGGACAACATCGCCACCTCACTTGTGAACGCCTCGAAACCCGTGCAGGAACGCACGTTGAAGAATTTCAACGAAGTCGACCAGAATTACGGTCAGCGTGTGAAGGACAAGATGGACCAAATGGTGAAGGCCAAGGCTGCAACGACCAAGTCGAAGAAGCACATTACGGCCCCACTCAACCCTCCACGCAAGGCGTTCACACCGGTGGCACCGTAAATGTTTGGTTTGGTGCGACCGACTTTGTATGGTCAAGTTTGATCCAGTACATTGAATTTTTGATCCAAGAACGGAGCACGAAGTAGCAGAGTATGGGAGGAGAAGAAGTAAGAATCAACTTCGTAGCTACCGTTTGCTTAGTCTGGTTTTCTCAATGCCATGTTGATCAGCATGAGGTGATAACTATTTTGTCTGGCATCTATCTGCCTTAGAATAGTTTTCCTGGGACTTGCATCCGGTCTGGATAGCTGTCTTCTGTTGTGCAGGGCTTGTGAAAGCATGCCCCGTGGAAGGAATGAGTCAATTGATCGCGGTGAACGACGTGTCTGGTTGGACGGGCATATGCAGGAGCGTCAAAAGCAGCGTGATCGAGACCGGGAGCAACAACTTGCAGCATTGGAAGCCGAACACGAGGTTTTGTGGGCTCCATTTGCACGTCAAGCGAAAGCTTCGGGCGAGCTCAATGTAGCGTGGCAGCAAGCACGAGGCTTTTTCACCTGGGAACGAGTTCTTCCACTACGCGATTTATTGGCGCTACGAATTACTGGTCATGACTTGGGAGAACTGCCAGAATCTCTTCCAGCGGCACTTCCATCGCTGCAAACTCTTTTACTTATTGCTGATGGGCTTGAAAGACTGCCATCAAGTATCGGGACATTAGTTCACTTGACGGAGCTGGACTTGACCAAGAATTGGCTTCGCGAATTGCCAGACTCGCTGACCAAACTGACAGGCCTCACGATGCTGAACTTGTCGTGCAATGTGCTGGAACGACTACCCGAAGACTTTGGGAACCTTACCAAACTACAAAAGCTTTGGTTTGAGCGCAATGCACTGAAAGAGCTACCAGCATCTATCGGTGGGTGTCAGAGCGCCCGATATGCCAACTTCAGTGGCAATGTATTGACACAAATCCCCGAGTCAATCAGCGAGCTCACTAATCTAACAGCGTTGACAGTGAACTTGAACGAGCTACAAGAATTGCCTGATAGCCTCGTTGGGCTGCCCAACTTGCGTGTGCTCCATGCGTCACGGAACCAGATCACTAAACTTCCTCGCAACATTGGCGAGATGCCAGCACTTCGCGAGCTTCGTCTGGATTGGAACTACATCCAAGAACTACCCTTCTCTTTTCGTGGGTTGTTGGGACTGCAAGTGCTGTGTATGGAGCAGAACCCATTGCGTCTACCAACTAGCGACATTGTGGCCAAGGGAGTTCCGGAGACACTTCGATACATGGAGAAGGCTCTCGTTGATTTTCAACGCAGTAGTAGACGCGAAGTTGTTGAAGCACTACAGAGAGTGCTGGCATTTGCTGCTCAGCTCATTAAAGATGCTGTAGCAAAAGAAGCAGAGCCTCTTGAAGCCGAAGATGTTGCTCAGCGATCAAGTAACAATGAACGAGACAGCGCATTCGATGGCGATCTCCGTACTATTATGTCCCTATTCGAGTCCAACTGCGATCGCCTGTCACCTGTAGGCAACGGTGAGCTTAAGCTGTATGGTGTAGTTTGGGAAAGTTTTTACTCGGAGTTACTGCCAGCCATCGAGCGACGACAAGAGGTGGCGATATCAAGCAACCAACAAAATGTGCAAGATGTAGCAAAGAAAAAAACACCAGCAAACTCAACCCCGTTCTCGGGGCGCTTTACTCCTGAAGAAGTTGAGGATGCACTGCTGAATTATGACGATGAATTCGGGCTCGCAAGCATTGCTGGTGATGGAGATACGCCCAATGTTCCCATTGAATTTCGTCGGTGCACATGTCTTGATCCAGTGGCGTTTCGTGAACGTGGTCAACAGGTTCGAAAGGTGTGTCTACCTCGAGCAATGCCTTACCGATGTCAGCGACCAGGACGGCTACTACGAGCGCAAATGCTTACGAAAGATCAAGCTCAAGACCAGCTTGCCAGTATTTACTTGCGTGCCAAGGTATCTCGACTTGTGGCCAAAACTCGACGCCGTGCAGTCGAGTACATTAACTCGACTCTGGGTGTTGAACATTTCGAGCGTACTGCACGCGTCCTTGCTCACGAAATGGCTCAACGTCGTCGACGTCTACGAAAACTCTACAAGAAGCACGAAAAATCCCAGCGCCAAATCGACACTCGTCGTGACAAGCTTCGTAAGAAGATTGAGGCATTTCAGCGAGCGAAGGACTCGCGAATGCAAACCACTAAAGAAAATGTGCTCGGCTTGAAAGGATCGTGCAGCACTGGAGAACGAACGCGATGCTGCAATGGCAAAAGACAAAGCTGGAGCCTTAGCGGCGTCCAAAGCCAAGAAATTGGCTAAGACGGTCGACAAGCTGTCAAAACTACGAGCAGAGCTGGAAGAAGCCGAGTCAGAGTTTGGTGGTCCGGAGAGTGCGAAAATCGCTGAACTAGAATTGGCGATCGAGGGATTAGACATGGAAGAGCAAAAACTTGTCAAGACCACAATGAAGTCTAGAGCAAAGGAAATTGACGCTGATCTCGAGGATGAAGATGAGGAAGAAGAAAGTAAATCTGATGAAGACGACAAGGACAACGACGACGGTGATGACATCGAAAATGCTGAAGACTCCGATGACGATGATGAAGATGGTGACGATGAATCGGAAGATGAAGAACACTCCGAAGGTGAAGACGCACCAGAAACAGAGGCGTCCAAGGTTAGTTCAGCTGCGCTGTCCGAAGCTCCGAGCAATCCGTTCTTCCAGATCGACATGCCCGACGTGATTATTGAGGACTATAGGAAGGCAGTCATAAAGACAGTCGACGCGGAACTCGAAAAGCGAGCACTAGGTGAAGACGCAGACGCATTAAACGTAAAGATGATCACCATACCTGATGCCACAAAGTCCAAGTTCATCCTGCCGTTGGATGTGGCTGAGGAGGAACTGCTTGAGCTCTTTCAAGTGCAGATACGTGACTCATTCGTGGAAATGCAGTGCACGAAGGTATCACAGCAGGCCACAAAGGAATTCCTGCAGATGCGCGCTGTTTTGCAGAGATGGCATGGTCTCGGCACACGAGCAGTATTTGAAGCATGGCACGAGGTTGCTCGAGCGAATCGTTTAGACACCAACGCCGTGAAAGCCCGTCTTGAAAGAAAGAAGCTGCTGGAGCAGCAAAATCGTGAACTTGAGGAGCAACTTGCTCGCGTGGAGGCTCGACGATGGGTGCAGCGCTCCGACATGTACACCGACGCAATCTGCTACGATAACGAAACAACCGGAGAGACTCGATGGGAGCCACCGCAGTATTGGGAGGAGGAGCAAACTCACATGCAGAAGGACCGACAAGCTGCTCGAGGAGATAACGTACCTCTGCTGAAGCTCCCTCCCATCTGAAGAGATAGCGATTCAATCGATGTAGGCCTGGTCATGCAGCAGAATACATGGTATTCAAGCATAACGAGCAGCACCCGTGCTACTGCGTCGGAAAACCACTCACTTTTTGCCCTTCTTCCCCTTTTTGTCCCCTTTGCCCTTACCTTCCTTCTTGTCATCCGGGTTGAGAGCATCTGCAGCAGCCTTACGAATTTTGTCGCGCGTGTCCTTCAGTCCTGTAATGACAGCCGTGAACGCTTTAAACTTTTCGTGGTCATCTGCAAATGTGGCTGTCTGACGTGAGAGAGCACCAAGGAACTCCTCCTCGCGCAGAGCACGCTTTTAAGGCACTCAACACGCCGCGGCGTCAGTGTGCTTTCAACCGCACGGACAATACTGCCAGATGAATAACCCTCCGAAATGTGCGCTAACGTCGAGATGTCGAGCGGTTCACGACGGTGACGGCCCTGAAGCTGAGAGGCTGAAGTACCAGAACCTGACATCGTGGACGATGAAGACGATGCAGCTGCAAGGGCTGATGTTGTGGCTGCTGACGAGAGTCCTAGATTGGCAGCATGAGCAGCAATGGTGGTGCGTAGCGCGTGCTTCCAGAGCAACACTCGTGACGCATAGTCCGGGTATGGAACATGCAGGAACTTGTCGAAGAAGTTGCGCAAGTCCTTCACCTCTGCAGCTCCTGGATCGGCGCTGGTGCCGATCACAAGTACGCGATCCGCAGGTTCCAGTGCTGCCTTGATGTACAGGAGGAGGTCTTTCTTGAATCGAACAGGACCCTCTGCACTCGCCGCTGATGCCTTGCTTTTCTTGCCGCCACCGCTTGCAAAAATCTGCTCGCATTCGTCCATGTAGATAATGATAGGCTGCAGCGTAGCAGCTTTCGCCAGCAAGAAGGCCATGTGAACGAGCTTTGTTGGGCCCGTCTTGCCAGCAAATTTGCCCATGAGATTGGTTGGTGATAAATTCAACACGAGCGCACCAGTCTCGTTCGCAATCGCGCTCACTAGCATCGTCTTGCCAGAACCTCGAGGTCCATACAACATCAACGAACGAACAAGCGGTGTCCTAGCTCGGACAAATGGCGAGCCCAACGGGAGAATGCCATATTCCGTGAGCGACTGGCGTAATTGAGCCGCTGATGGGTCCTGAGGCACCCAGTTTCCAAAGCGATCGCGCCGCTCACAATGCTGATAGACTGTGCCCAGGAAGTTGAAGCTGCCTACGAAGTCTCGCACTCGAACATTAGGTCTCGGCGCATGCACAATTTGGTGCTCCACGAGTACGCTCAGGAAGGAATCCGGGGCACGGCCTTTAAGCTCGGCAATCTTCTCGCCGGGCAGCGGCTTCCCTTCTTCTTACCATCTTTCTTGCCTTTGCCCTTCTTGCCTCCCTTCTTCCCTTTGCCCTTCTTCCCTTTCTTGCCTTTTTGCCAGCAGCGGCTGCCGCTTCAAGCTGCGCTTTGATGTTCACGAGCTGCAGCACAAGCATTTCGTCCACCTGCTGCCGCACCTGCACCTCCACGGGTCCACGAACGACATCCTTTGCTAGAGCCACGTCGTACTTCTGGTAGAAATTGTCCAGCTCTTCGCGCTCGAGCCATATTTTCTCGTACTGGGTCACACCACCAGCAAGTTTTGTACAGAGCTCAGAAGGTCCTGTAAGCGGAGGTGGCTTCTCTGGTGCTTCCTCCTCCTGCTCCTTGGCGTCTTTGCCCTTGCCTTTGGCTCCCTTCCCACCTTTTTTCTCCTCTTTCTTACCTTTGGCACCTTTCGCTCCCTTTTTGTCGGCTGCCGCCTTCGCCTTGGCCTCCTCCTCTTCTTTTGCCTGCGCCTTGGCAAGCTCTTCCGGACTCAATTCTCCGTTCATGGCCGCGTAGAAGCCACTGATGTCTTCGGGTAGCTGACCCATGGCCATGACGTCTGTAATCCACTTCCGTCGCTCCTCGAGCATTCTCTCCTTCATGAATGGGCCTTCTTCGTTCGTGACCACTCCGTGAAGTTCAACTAGAGCACGTTCGTATTCCTCTTTGTTGTCTGCCTGCTCGGCACGGCGCTGGAGACGTGCATCAGCAAGTCGTTTCTCGAGAGCCGACCGATCCGTAGCAGGAGCTTTCATACCGATGAAAACGAGCTCTGCATCGCGCTCACGCGCTGCTGCCGCACGTGAGAAGAAGCCGCGGAACATGCGCTGGATGTTTGCAGCGGCGATGTCGGGGTCCATTTCGGGTGCACCCTGAGCCGCCTCGTACAGCTTACGTTGGCGTTCCTCTTCACGCAGTTCTTGGACGAGAAGACCACGTTGGCGGCCCTGACGACCTCGCTCGTTCCGCTGGATTACTGCAATCGCTTCATCGAGCGACAAAGCGCCGACACCAGCCGTCAGCGCAAGCTGTGCCTTCTTAATTGCGTCCAACGGGATGGCATCCACGCCGTGCTTCAGCTTCATATAGCCCTTAACGAGTCGTTCACGACGCACCAAATCTTCCTGCTGGTCATCCAGAAATGACTGGGGCACCGGCACTTCGAGCGTCTCCGGAGGTAGCTTGAGATCAACAAGGATGTCGTCCAGATTGACGTATTCCCACGGAAAGCTGCGCTCAGGCTGTGTGATGACGTCTGGGTTGGGAGGATTCCACTTGACAAGAAGGTGTTTGAGCTCAACCACGCGGGTGGCTACCACCTCGATCACCTGCTTCACATCAATGCGCTTTTGCGGATGAACCATCTGATCGTAGCACTCGGACAACCGTGACAGGATCTGAATGTACTTAATGTACAGGCACGCGTAGTGCTGGAACGCCTCCACGATTGTTGCTTGGGAGGCTGCGAACGCCAATTTCAAGATGAATTGTAAGTCTCAACCATTCATCAACTTCTCTTGTCCAAATCACGTATGACGCACCGGTTCATTCGTCGAGCCATCCTGGCCGTCAGACGACAGTGTGTGGTCCTCGATGTGAACCTGCTCGTTCAGCTCCGACATGGCCTCCTGCCATAGTTGATCGTACGTACTGAACCACCGCAGCACCGTTAGAATCCTCAAAACACGGAAGTGCATTAAAATGAGGCACCACGAACCTGCTTGCCATCTTGTCTGGGGAACAGCAGCTCTCCTTGCTTGCAGTCACCGAAACGAAGAGTGTGGGGGCTCGCCACCAGACAACTCCACTCGAAACGAAGAAATCTCTGGCGGTTAGTCGCCGACCCTCGATGCGTCCACGCAGAAATAGTGCCCGGCTGAATGGATGCAGCAGCACACGTACGTTTCACGCCACCTCCAAACTCTTCCACTTCTGCTCTTGATGTCGGGTTAAGTCGAGCATTGGTCTTTTGTCGTCATACTTTTTGCTGTCATGCACGTGTAAGAGCACACCTTTGCCTATCACTCAAATCAAATCACACGTCCGCGGAATAGCAGCTTTTATCCTCAAGTCCACCGATCACAGTCCCGCATACTTTTTTCTCGATTCAATCCTGTGACGATGAGCAACACCACTTCAAATCCTCGCGTCAACCGCTATCGCAAGGCCTCAATCCAATCTCTTCTGCTACCGCCACCACTACCACTCATCAACTTGCCGGAAGAACCACGATTGGCTCGCACGGGGCTACCAAGTGAACGTCCAGTGAACTTAGCAGTACGCAGACATCTTCCCAATCCCGTCGCCATGACTGCGTTGAACAGTAACGCTGAAGGAGATAGCAGCAATGCAATGCCACCAAAACCAGAACCAATCATTCGGGAGAGCCGAGCGCTACTGGAATACGAGGCCCAAGAGTATCAGGAACTTGAAGTGCTGGCACGTCTTCACGTCTACGAGTACAAACAGCCCAACATTTTCCGAAATTGCAACGCCCCTGACGATACGCTGGTCTTCGACTCGCTTTTCGAGAGTGGCAATCTACAGCGTGCTGAACGAATTTTCCGCAAGTCACCACATACTGGTTCCGCGTCAAGGTTCGCCCAACAGGAATACGAATTCTTGATACACCCCGACGTCAAGAACGGTGCCTACCGCCAGTGGTTTTACTTTGAGGTACGCAACGGGCGACCAGGGATCACCTATCGGTTTGCACTCATAAACTTCGCAAAAAGCGGCGCACTCTTCGGCCAAGGTTTGCAGCCCGTGGTGTACTCAGAGAAGGATGCCGCGACCAAAGGCGTCGGCTGGTGCCATCGTGGAACGCATGTACGTTACGATGTGGCCGTGTCTCCTGCAGCTCCCCCAGGATCCAACACTTTGACCTTCCAATACGAATTCGAGCACGAAAACGATTGCGTCTACTTCGCGTGTCTGCAGCCGTACACGTACACCGGTACGCTTCGCAACGATGCCTGCTCACCACTGCATACTTGGTCTCACATGCTTGGTTTTTGATCGATATGTTGTAGACTTGATGGACTACTTGGACCAGTTGGAACGGGATCCACAGCGATCTCTGACGTGCCGCCGCACAGAACTGTGCCAAAGCCTCGCACAGAACCCCGTCGATCTACTTTCCATCACCTCGCCGGGCAAAGACGGACTTCCGTACGACGAGCGGCGCAGTAAGTTGCGAAACTTTGTGCTTTTTACCACTCAGTAGCTGACTTGTGCTCTGTTATTCTTCAGTCATCGTTGTGTCCGCACGAGTGCACCCAGGTGAACCAAACAGCAGCTGGATGATGCAGGGAATGATAGACTATCTCACTGGACCAAGCAGCGGAGCGACGACACTGCGTCAAAATTTCATCTTTAAGGTTGTGCCCATGCTTAACCCAGACGGAGTCATCAATGGCAACACTCGCGTGAGCCTAGCTGGCTGGGACCTCAATCGTAAGTGGAGCAACCCAATCGAGCAGCTATTTCCCACCATTTATCACCTTAAGCGCCAGCTCGCACATTTTCAGACCCGCGGACGCGTTGCCATTTACTGCGATCTCCACGGACACAGCATCAATCGGAACATTTTCACGTATGGCTGCTGCACCAAAAAGAAATCCACCAGCTTACAGGAGTCAAAATCTTCTGCAGCTGCAGCTGCTGCTGTCGCTGTCGCTGACGCAGCCAACTCAAACTCCAATGGAGGCACGGTCACCTCCGAGACCACTTCCACCAACCCTGCTGTCACCACGAGTGTGAAAACCGATCCTCGGGTCTTCCCCATGATTGTAGCACGCCACGCACCTTGCTTTTCATTCGCTAGTTGTGACTTCAGCGTACATAAATCCAAAGTGACCACAGCACGAGTTGTCGTTCATCAGGAATTGGGAGTAACCAACAGCTACACACTGGAGGCAAGCTTCTGTGGACCGGACTTCGGTGTGCGCAAAGACACACAATTTTCCACATGGGACCTCGAGGAAATGGGTCGAACCTGGTGCCAGAGTCTGCTCGTTTACTACGGCCTTGCATCTCAAGTGAGAAAGCTAGACGCAGAACGTGAGAGACAAGTGACAACAAATCAGCAGCAAGCACAACTACTGACAGCAAGGCAAATTCCAATGAATGGCGTACGCACGCTAACTTGTATCGATGACGCACCAATTCGATTGGACGTGCAGGATGAAGACAGCTCCTTTGCGAGGGACTTGTTGCTGGATTGCGAGGCAGCAATTTCGGCATTATTCGCCCATTCTGAGCTAAACGCAAATGGAGACGAGGGATCCGATGACGACGAAGCCGCCGCTGCTATGGACTCGGACCTTTCAGGTGCTGAAGAAGAACCGATACCACCCAGTACAGCAAACAATGAACAGAATGTCCACGCCCAAAGCGAACGAAAAACAGCGCGATGATGACGTGGAAACCGCTGGCGACGACGAGGGGTATGCCAGCGCCCCTGAAGAATATCCTGTGAGCAAGAGCCACAAGGCAACACCCGGTGGTAACACTCGAAAAAAGGCTCCAAGACGCAGACATACACGAAGAAGTACTTCGTCAAAATCTAAAGCACCGAGCGGCACAACTGCAATAAAAGGTGAGAGGAGACACAAGAAAAGACAAAACATAAAAGCAAACCTGAATTGCGGCGCACCTCAGCGGTGGTGCCGTTGGTGGGGCCAAAGCCAGAAGACGCGACAGCTTTCACCTTAGACAGTTCACCCGCTTTTCTCATGACTCCTGCTGCTGCTGAAACAGTGCTCGGGTCGTCTACAAAAAGATCATCACCACCAGACGCGCAAAGGGTAAGAGTGGACGTCCCAAAACCTCGAGTGAGGTGCCAAAATTCACAGCACGTGCCATCGCGCAGGATAAAATCAATATGGAGCTTGTACCTTCGCGAGCGAGCTTGCTTCTCTGTCCGAAGCCGAAGTATCCGAGCACTCCTAGCGCGACAATGCTGGTTCTACCAAGTGTATTGGATGGAAGCACCCGCAGCTCAAATGTAGCACCGCGTGTGCTCAAGACCGCTCCAGGCTATGACCAAGAGTACTCCGTCGTCGAAGAAAAAGTCCGCTTCAGCTTAGCGCGAGTCCGCTCCGAGTTGCCAGCTCTGCAGCTCTCTGGTCGGGATGAAGAGCAACAGCGACAGGCACGTCTGCGCCAATTGTGGAAACAGCCGAACGACGACCTCAAATCTGACGAGGATTCCGACTCCAGCTCTGGGCGCTCCGAACCGGAGACACACGCCATGAACTTTTGATCAGCCTGCGTCAGTCAGCAAATAAATAGACGCATATCATCGTGTAAAACAGAGCTGCGTTGTTTACTCGCACTTGGTGATGCAGAGATATTCGTTAATGACAACTCCCGAGCTAGCAAACAGGTGACGACAGCAGCCCGGTCATGCTGACAAGCTGGCGCTGCAGCTCACGGAGACCAAAGTTCTCCTTCACGCTCGTCACTTGGATAATCGGGTTCATCCCCTGCCAACGACCACAGCATTCAACATATCAGTCACCCCACAACAACATCGCCGTCCAGCAAGCAATTCATCTCATCTACCATCCGGTCCGCGCTCAGCGCGATCTCCTGCGCTTTCTGGATGCTCTTCTCCAGCTCACTTCGCGTCACGGTGTCCGCCTTGGTGAACACGACCTGGTACAGCGCGCCGAGCTCGTGCAAAAGTCCATGAAGTCGTGGTCCGCCGGCCCGACGCCTCTCCTGGCGTCCACCAGCAGCACGACCGTCTTCAAAATGGTCCCTCTCCTGGCATCCACGTAGCCGCCCACGAGCGTGTGCCACTCGTCCACCACCTTCTTCGGGGCCGTGGCGAAGCCGAAGCCGGGCATGTCCACGAGCGCCAGGTCCGGCAGACTGCCAACCTTGCCGCCCACGCTGAGAAAGTGCAGCTGCTGCGTGCGTCCCGGAGTCTTGGACGTCCTCAGAAGGGTCCTCTGGCCCACGAGCGCGTTGATGAGCGACGACTTGCCGGCGTTGGAGCGTCCCGCAAATGCGATTTCCGGGACGTCCCACGCCGGAAGGTCCTCCGGGTCCTTCGTGGACGTGATGAGCTTGGAGGACACCTTGAACAGACGATTCACAGTGTCCACCTCGTGCGGACGCAGCTGCGGCGGCGCCGAGACGCCCAGAATGGGCCAGAAAATGGGGACACTCGCCAGCCGCGTCTGCTTCTTCTTGCGCCCCTTTTTGGACGGCTTGGAGGACGAATGAAGCGGCGTGGAGACGCTGGAGGACACCTGGGACAGAGACGAGGAAGAGGAGCAGAATGGGGCGGCGCGGGAGGCGGTCAGAGGGCGCCAAGAGCGCGACGAGAGGGTCCGCAGCAGCAACATCGCGTGTCGACCACAGACTGGGACACGTCCGAGTTATGAGTGATGACTATGATATAAGGGTACGTTTGTACTGCGTTTAAGGGGTATGCATAGATTAAGCAATGATGACCACTGCGGATGATTAGTATGACAGGCTCATTGGCTTGTTCAGGCAGTTCAGGCAACAACAACAGGCTCGTTGGCGGTGTGCTTAACGTGCGCTGTCTACATTGACATGTAGATCGGAAGCAGCGTAGGAATGAGTAATGTTCGTGTGTACCAAAATCCGCCAACTTGTATCTTGCACACAAGCCTTCTTCAACTGCACTTGAAAGTCGTTGTGGGAAGGGTGTTGGCAAATTTTAAATGATGCCTTCGCTGCGCTGCTCTCAGACGCACGAATAGGAAACGGTGAAGGAATCGGCGGGTTCTCTCCCGGCACTACAACATCGCTCTAACGCCCTCGAACCTGATTTGGATCGCCTTCAGCAGTTTATATCCGTTTTTTACATTTTAAGATACGAGTTCTCCAAGCCTCCCCCAAGCAAGGCCCCAGTATCACACGATGTTCTGACACTCAGCTCTCGTCCAACGCTGAATTGAATTATACATCATCATGGAGAGCAAATGCTCTGCTTTGATGTACGACCAGTGAACGAAGATGTCAGGGCGGGAATACTGGTATGAACAAGGAATTCCCTATTAGCAAAGATTACTACCCGCGTTCTCAGTGTCCCAGCGTACTTCGACCACAAAAAGCGTATAAGCTCCACATACGTCCAGCAGCCGCACTTGACGACGCATGCTGAGACGGTCGAAAAGTTAGCGCTCCAACTTCATTAACTGCAGTTTACTGAAAATTATTTCAACGACGGATTGGTCGGACTCGACGTCGAATAAAGAGAAGAGACGAAGAAGGCGAAATAGATGTGTCCGCAGAAGAAGAATCGGACGGGGATTAGATCATAAAGTGTGAGAGGACCAATAACATATGTTATGATGAAACCAATAGTACAGCAACAGTATACCTACACAGAGCTGTGGAAAACCAGATTGTGATTGTAAGATTGTCACTATTGACAATCACAACAGTAGCACAGATCCCAATCACAATATCCGAGTGTATGAAGGATCTCGTTAATGATACAAATATAAAGCAAGCTCAAGCGCGAAATTTGGAAGACTACCACACATTCCCGCCTCCGTGACGTCACCAAAGCCCTCACCTGCAGTGAGGACCGTGACTTAGAGTAAATTGCCGTCAGGAAAGCGATGGCGGCAGCGCATATGCTTGTCAAGTAGGAGGTAACTCCACTCGCGAAACCACAGCACAACGTACGCAGAAATCGAGGCAGGAACAACTGAGAGGTGAGATGACGCTATGAACAAGAAAGCACGCAACGTGTCCCGGACACACCCAAACGGACACGCCCGAACTAAAAAGATTTAGGTCCCAGTTGTGTTTGTCGTCGTGGAGCTGCGCAAAAAGTATGATGACGCTCGAAACTGTGACGCTGTTGAAGCTGAACTGAGCTTGTGTCGCTGAGAGCAGTGTCCAAAGCTGTTACTGTTTCCAAGCAAGATTTAATGAGATGGAGATGGTATCGAACACGATTAAGCAGCGGTCAATATATTGGACAATCTTGGTAGATTGATTTTAAGATTGCAATTTCCGATCGTCTTGAGACCGGGCAAAACAATTTATCAACAATCTATATTTCCACAGCCCTGATACCTACAGGGTGTAGTAGATGTCTACTAAAATGAATCTACATGTACCTGGCGCACACTAGCTTCAGCTTCAACAAGTGATAGTACACTAATTTGGTCTTTCAACTACCTATCGGCGCAGTTCATGATTATGTTTGTGTACCTGGCCTAGAAGCTGTTTCGACTTAAATGGGTCGTCCAAGTGGTTAGTGCGACGCACAACGCACACAGATCAGGTGATGGTGGAGTCTGTCATCTTTACGGTTAATTTATTTAATGCAGTTGATGTGGTCACGTGCATGCAGACGTCTATTAGGAGACACGAGTGAATGAAAATGCCCGGACGAACTTGTACTGTATTTGGGATGTTTCGGATCTCGACACAAGTGCAAGCCCGCTCGTCAAATCTGCATCCAATACCAGCAGCCTCGCAAAAATTCTCGATAGAATGATGTGATATCGCGGTGACAGGTGACGTGTATTTGGTGCGACAGGTACTGCAGGCAACGGAGAGGGGGGCTTTTACTTTGTTTTTGTAGTTTTTGCTGTTCTCATTTTTACGTGTACAACTCAGTCTGTTGGGGTCATTGTGCTTTCACACCCAAACTGCAACGCGTCACAGTTGAACCTTGCGAACAAGACGGGCCCGTCTTGTTCGCCGCCAAGCTTGAGCTGAGTTGGCACTATAGATATTGCTATGTTTGCTTTATTAGACTTCCGAGGGCTAAACGTAGAGGATGTGAAACGAAACGATAGTGAAGTGGAGACAAGCTCACTTTTTCACCCAAGAATAGCACCATGTTCCCCCAACTTTCGCACTCCACTCGACCATTCTTCACAACTTGGTGCTACCGACGAAAACATCCCAGTTCATGCGAATTTTGTCACCAGGAGCAACCAGCCCGTTCATTCTTCTCAACGGCATCCTCGCACCATGGCCCACAATCCGATCGTTGGTATTACGAGAGGCTTTGTCCCGTTTGTCAAACTTTTGCGTGCGTGGAAGCGATTGCAAGTCAGCTACTATGGAGGAAAATACTCCATCCATCGAGTGCTGGCACTTGGAGTGTACACGGAGAAGGCGTCGTGGCTGCGCGTGCTGATCGTTTGTCTTGCAACGCCCGTACCCATGATCGCACTAGTCATCATACAGGAATCGGTGCCACTTCAAAATCCCAAAGAGGGGTGGCGACTAAACTACGGGTTCTGGGTTCGAGCAGGAATATTGGCATTTGTGGTCGGTCACACCCTAACTCGTCAGGCGACGTACCTCATCGAGCGTGTCACCATTTCCGAGCGCCGATTAATAGTGCTGACAACCTGTACATCAATCCTTTTCACAGCATGCGTAGTCCCTGTGGCAGGATACTTCATGTTTCCTATTCCATTTTTCGTGCTGACAATGTCCCCAATATTTTACGTGCTGCTTGTCATTTGCTTTCGAGTTGTCATAGGCCGTCAAACCATGTACGAAATGCTAAGGCACCGCAGCCAGCTCATTCGTTACCTCGGTTTCGTGTGCACACAGACCGCGATGTGTTTTGTTTATCCGGCATACGAGGCGTTGTTCCGATTGGCAGCAGGATCGAGACATCAGCTATTAGTCATTCTCCTCCTTCCGATCCTCAAGGTGGCCATTAAAAATGTTGTGCTGAGATGCGTCACACACATGGAAGACATGATGCCAGAGGCTGTCATTTTCACGGTGGATTTCTTCAACGCTATCTACGTGGCTACGTGTATGCAAAGTGCAACGTCTACTGTCGCTGTCACAACCATCACCACCACTGATTTAGGGCAGACGATGATCATGCTTTATGGACTTCATCGGCGGACTGCCACTATTTCGTCGAGACTTCGCCTGGCCATTAATGCTACTGCCAACAGTAAAAACATATTGACGATGTTGTGTATACTGTGTCGAGACGTGAAGGCGTTCGAGAAACAAGCTCGGGCGGGTATTCGTATCGATTCGTGTCTTCCTCACCATTTGTCGACAGCCGATAAATTTCTCCTGGATAGGCTGAAAAGGATACAAAGCCAGACACAAAGTCTATTCACCCTTGTGCCTGGCCCTAGTTTTCCGGATAAGAGCAGCAAAAGTCGTGAAAGTTTACTGGGAAAACGCATCCACGCAATTCATCCTATCATACCAATTGCTGTCAAGCCACAATACCCAATGCGTAATGCAGATATTCGAGCAGAAAATAATCGAAACCCCTCTCGTCAAAATCCGGCAGAATGCGCTACTACCCTGCGGGAATCACTTGAATCACTCTTCACGATCGAGTGTCTTGTTGTCACAGCCTACTTGGAAGCCGTCATCCCGTTCTTTTACTCTTGCTACGTTCTGGTGATGGTACATCTCCCAAACGCACGCTACCACATGGAGTTGGTTGGCGTTACTCAAGATAATGTGGGCAGGACGGTGATGCCTGTGCTTGTGTTCGGCTTGCTCCAAATTGTGTCGTTCGTGCTGTTACTGATGGTGATCAAGCGGAATTGCGGGATGTGGGCCCTGTACCAGCTTGCGTTTGTATTGGAGACGCAGATGCCATTAATTCAGGGCAAGTTCATGCTTTGGATGGTGATCACAATTTGCTTTCGGGTAGTTCACTTTGGTATAGTATTCGTGAATGGATTATTGAGGTATTGATGTGCTATAGGCTAACAAAGAAATGCTGCCTGTGCTTGAACCTCGTTTGGTTTTCCTCACAGGTGTTGACTACTCGTTTCAGTTTAGCTAATACCACAAGAAAGATGCTGAAGTACTGCGGTGTTGTAAATACTGTGGGTGAGAATTGATTATGCGGTCAACTGCTGCCGAAGGCGTGACTTGGGCCAAAGCCCGCCAAATTAGGACTGAATTTAGGTTACGAAGGATTTTTACCCATCGTCGAGCTTAACATGAATCAAGTGGGATATTATTCACTGTTGGTATCTGTTTGAAGATAACAATTCGAGATGGCAGGACACGGCAATGCTGCCGAAGTCACCGGACAACTACGAACATGGAGCTACAGGTTGAATAAATTCCTCAATTTTTTTAATTATTGTGACACTTGAATTCTCACCCACTTGTATTTACAACACCGCAGTACTTCAGCATCTTTCTTGTGGTATTAGCTAAACTGAAACGAGTAGTCAACACCTGTGAGGAAAACCAAACGAGGTTCAAGCACAGGCAGCATTTCTTTGTTAGCCTATAGCACATCAATACCTCAATAATCCATTCACGAATACTATACCAAAGTGAACTACCCGAAAGCAAATTGTGATCACCATCCAAAGCATGAACTTGCCCTGAATTAATGGCATCTGCGTCTCAATACAAACGCAAGCTGGTACAGGGCCCACATCCCGCAATTTCGTCTGATCACCATCATTAACAGCACGAACGACACAATTTGGAGCAAGCCGAACACAAGCACAGGCATCACCGTCCTGCCCACATTATCTTGAGTAACGCCAGCCCAACTGGTAGCGTGCGTTTGGGAAATGTACCATCACCAGAACGTAGCAGGAGTAGAACAATGGAATGACAGCCTCCAAATAGGTTGTGACAACAAGACACTCGATCGTGAAGAGTGATTTAAGTGATTCCCGCAGGATGGTAGCACATCCTGCCGGGTTTGTCGCGAGGGGTTTGGAGCTCGAATTTCAGTCTCGCGCGCTGAATATTGTGGCTTGGTAGCAATTGGCATGATAGGATGAATTGCGTTGGTGCGTTTTCCTGGAAAACACTCACGAATTTTTGGCTCTTAGCCAGAAAACTAGGGCAAGACACATCTGTGTTTGAGGTGAGTAGACTTTCTGTCTGGCTTTGAACTTTGCTCAGGCTGTCCAGGAGAAATTTATCGGCTGTCGACAAATGGTGAGGAAGACACGAATCGATACGAATACCTGCCCGAGCTTGTTTCTCGAACGCCTTCACGTCTCGACACAGTATACACAACATCGTCAATATGTTTTTACTGTTGGCAGTAGCATTAATGGCCAGGCGAAGTCTCGACGAAATAGTGGCAGTCCGCCGATGAAGTCCATAGAGCATGATCATCGTCTGCCCTAAATCAGTGATGGTGATCGTTGTGACAGCAATAAGAGAGGTCGCACTCTGCATACACGTAGCCACGTAGACAGCGTTGAAGAAGTCCACCGTGAAAATGACAGCCTCTGGCATCATGTCTTCCATATGCATTATGCATCTCAGCACTACGTTTTTTAATCTGATTGTCAAAGCGAAATAATCCGCTACATAAAACGGTACCTAATTTGCTACTAATTAGTGTTAAATGCGTGGAATGATCATCAACATGCACTCTTTATCCGAAGCACTCGCAAGCAAAACGTGCGCACTGACGCCATGGCAGTGGCATTTTTGCATGATACGACAAAAGATCCTATTGATTTTGTGGATAAGATAAAGCAAGAGCGCTAGAGCACATCCGATACATTGGAGCTCGACTGGGATACAGCACAGACACACAAGTTCTCGCATACCAAGAAGCATCCAGGTTTGTGAGCCAGAAGTTGGATCGGAAGCTGGAAGGGAGGCAAATGGAAGGCTACGATATGGCACCATTAGAGAGGTCGTTTTTTTACCGCGACAAGTACCCCAATCTGTTAATATCGCACGCAGAGTACAGTATTTACGATGCCGACGTCATCTGCCACCACGGAACGAAGTTGGAGCATGTACACTCCAACCTCCGAAATGCTCTTTTGACTGAGACTATACAGAAGCTTCTGTTCGTGTACGCGAACCGTATGGCGAGAGGTAACCACTCGACCGTGGTGTACGACCAAGCGACACTCAATCAGAGGAAGACGAAAGTGGTGACGAGGATGATATCGAGATGGTCTCCACTGGACTACTGAATTGGACGACAACTGCTACGACAACGGTTACTGTGGGCCGTAGAATAAAAACACAATCTCAATAGAAGTGTTATTGTTGCGTACTACAGTGCGCGCCAGGTTATTATGACCACCCATGTTTTTGGGCGCAGCTCCCTCAATTTTGCGAGTTGACTGTTGCTATTTAGATATGTTGTTTGTGACGTTAATGCGGCTTCGAAACTTGTTTTAACGCGCGGGATATCGCAGTTTAGGACAGGGCTAGCATACAGAAAACTACTTTTGCCAGTGCGCCCAAGAATAAGACCACTTGGACACCATACAAAAACTAGATAAATGCTGAAAATGGCTACACTAGTAGTCTATTTTGTCACCACGTTTCTTAATGACTTTCTTGCATCGGCGCGGCATGGACTCGATCAATGCCAGTAGTGTTGAATGCTCAATAGCCTCCCAGGTATTTAGCAGGGCTGTCGTTAGTTCCTTGACGGTGTTGAACTGTCGTCCATTGACGTAAACACGCCGGCTCATAATTGACCACAGATTCTCAATGGGGTTTCAATCTGGAGATCTGGCTGGCCAGGGAAGCACATGCATGCCTTGCTCTTCAAAAACTCGTTTGTCCTCTTGGACCTGTGGATGGATGCCCCATCCTGCTGGTAGACAAAATTGGTGCCATAGTGCAGGTGGGCAAACGGCAGCAGATACTTGGACACCGTGTACACGTAGTCGTCCGAGTTCTGCTTGCCATGCAGCACAGCCAGCTTCGTCTTGCCAGCGGCGCTGAAGCCCGCCCACACCATCACCGAGCCGCCACCTGCCGGGCGACGCTTCGTCTGTCGAGGTGGCCGGCGAATGTCCCGCCAGTACGTCTGGAAGCCGTCGGGTCCATCGAGGTTCCACTTCTTCTCGTCTGAGAAGATGATGGCGTCCCAGGACCCGGCGCCATCCGTGTTAAAAATTCTTGCCCATGCCCACTCCTCTCTTGCCACCTTGTCTTCTACAGAGAGCGGCAAGGTGTTGTCCATTTTAGTGTAAATTAGCCAGTCGACACCGGCAAGCACGCGCTGAATAGTGCACACCGATGCCGACAGGCTAAGTTCGCTCTTGACCTGCCGCGCAGAGTAGTCACTTTTGGCCGCGGTACGCAGCAGCAAGCGCACCTCTCGCTCAGTCATAGCAGCAGCAGATCCGGGCTTCTTTCGCTCCTTCTGGACCCCATGCAGCACACGGTTGATAGCTCCACGTGAGCGGAACACACGTCGCTCAATTCGCGCTCACTGCAGCCCGCCTCAAACAGTCCCTTGATTCTTCCTCTCTCTTCGTCCGATAGCGCTGGTCCCCTTCCCATTCTAGCGAAAATGAGTTCAGGAGGGGAGCGCAAGTCAGCGCGGAGGGGGCGCGAGTCAGCGCTACGTAGGAAATAAATGGTTTGCAATGGTGTAGCCATTTTCAGCATTTATCTTGTTTTTGTATGGTGCCCAAGTGGTCTTATTCTTGGGCGCACTGGCAAAAGTGGTTGTCTGTATACTAGCCCTGTCCTAAACTGCGATATCCCGCGCGTAAAAACAAGTCTCGAAGCCGCATTAACGTCACAAACAACATATCTAAATAGCAACAGTCAACTCGCAAAATTGAGGGAGCTGCGCCCAAAAACATGGGTGGTCCCCATACCTGGCGCGCACTGTATCACTTTGCTTCGTTTTCGTGCTCACTATGCAAGGACATCACCACCTTGGCTTAGGCCCAGAAGTCTGCCAATTTTCATTGATTTTGGCCGCAGATTAATCCGGATCGATCCATGGATTATCAAGTTTTAGAGCTGAAGAGAACGAGCGTGAGTGGTTCCATCCGCTGCTAAACCAGCCATGGAACCACTCACGCTCGTTCTCTTCAGCTCTCTCTGTCGCTTTCGAGGATTTAAATAATCCGGCAGAAAACGACTGTTTTCGTTTTATTCAAAGTGTTCTACTAGCTTAGATTTACAGAGAATAACTTGTACTTGCTTAATCATTTCATTTGTGCTTGAGTTGAGTTTAAAGCGGCCTCTATTTGAGTTTTGCTTGGTTACTGTCCTATAGAAGCCTTATATAAAAGTAGACGTGACATGGTGTCTGACGTCTGTTGGTTGTTTTGTTCGCTTGTTGCCTGAGTGATGATGCCGCAATGAACTTGAACAATCATTTCATTTGTGCTTGCAGGTGTGGATTTTACTTCTCAATTCATTAATCTCGACGATACGTAAAATAGCCTTCCTAAACGAAATCTCGTCTTGATTTTTCGGGTTTCGTTGACTGGCCCGCAGAACCAATTCTAACCTACGTGTATCCGTGACACTGCAGTACTTCAGCATCTTTCGTGTGGTATTAGCTAAACTGAAACGAGTAGTCAACACCTGTAAGGAAAACCGATGGGGTTCAAACACACGCAGCATTTCTTTGTTAGCCTATATAGATCCATCAACACCTCGGCAACTTTCAATCTCACGAATGCTGTACCGAAATGAACCACCCGAAAACAAATTATGATCACCGTCCAAAGCATGAACTTGCCCTGAATTAATGGCATCTGCGTCTCCAATACAAACGCAAGCTGGTACAGGGCCCACATCCCGCAATTCCGCTTGATCACCATCAGTAACAGCACGAACGACACAATTTGGAGCAAGCCGAACACAAGCACAGGCATCACCGTCCTGCCCACATTATCTTGAGTAACGCCAACCAACTCCATGTGGTAGCGTGCGTTTGGGAGATGTACCATCACCAGAACGTAGCAAGAGTAAAAGAACGGGATGACGGCTTCCAGGTAGGCTGTGACAACAAGACACTCGATCGTGAAGAGTGATTCAAGTGATTCCCGCAGGGTAGTAGCGCATTCTGCCGGATTTTGTCGAGAGGGGTTTGGACTCTTTTCGATTCGAATTTCGGCCTTGACAGCAATTGGCGTGATAGGATGAATTGCATCGGTGCGTTTCCTCGTTAAATATTCACAGATTTTGTTGCTCTTAGTCGAAAAACCAGGGCCAGACACAACAGTGTTTGAGCTGAGTAAACTTTGTGTCTGGCTTTGTACTTTGCTCAGGCTGTCCAGGAGCGATTCATCGGCTGTCGACAAAGGATGAGGAAGACAAGAATCGATGCGAATACCTGCCCGAGCTTGGTTCTCGAACGCCTTTACGTCTCGACACAGTATACACAACATCGTTAATATGCCCCCACTGTTGGCAGTAGCATTAATGGTCAGGCGAAGTCTCGACGAAATAGTGGCAGTCCGCCGATGAAGTCCATAGAGCATGATCACTGTCTGCCCTAAATCAGTGATGGTGATGGTTGTGACAGCGACAATAGACGTTGCACTCTGCATACACGTAGCCACGTAGACTGCGTTGAAGAAATCCACTGTGAAAATGACAGCCTCTGGCATCATGTCTTCCATGTGTGTGATGCATCTTAGTACTACGTTTTTAATGACCACCTTGAGGATCGGAAGGAGGAGAATGACTAATAGCTGATATCCCGATCCTTCTGCTAGTCGAAACAAGGCTTCATATGCCGGATAAACAAAAGCCATCGTGACCTGTGTGCATACGAAGCAAATGTAACGGATTAGTTGGCTGCGATGCCTTAGCATTTCGTAAAGGGTCTGACCGCCTATGACAATTCGAAAGGAAATGACAAGCAGCACGTAGAATACTGGGGCCATTATAAGCAGGAAAAACGGAACAGGAAACATAAACTCTGCTGCCACAGGGATTGAGCACGCAGTGAATAAGCCTGATGCACAAGTAGCCAGCAATATCAGTCGGCGTTCGGAAATTGTGACACCATCGATGAGGTGCATCGCCTGACGAGTAATTGTATGACCGACCACGAAGGCCAGTACTCCTACTCGAACCCAGAACCCATAGTTCATTCGCCACCCCTCTTTGGGATTTTGTAGCGGCACCAATTCCTGTATGATGACTAGTGCGATCATGGGTAGTGGTGTTCCAAGACAAACGAGTAGCACACGCCACCACGACATATTCTCCATGTAGACTCCAAGTGCCAGCGCGCGATGAATGGAATATTTTCCTCCGTAGTAGCTGACTTGGTATCGTTTCCACACTCGTAAAGTTTGGCAAAGGAGGCACAACCACTCGTATAGCCAGGGTTTTCGGTACGGACCATGGCGTTCAAACGAATGGTTGGGTTGATTGCTGCAGCTGACAAAAGTCGCTGGAACTGGGATGCTTTTTTCGTCGGCACACCAAGTTGTGAAGAATGGTCGAATGGAGTACGAGAGTAGATAAGATTGAGCTATTCTTGCTTACAAAAGTTAGTTGGTCTCCACTATCGTTTCACATCCTCGTCGTTTAAAACCCAATTTCCGCTGGGAAAAACAGCCTTACCTGTTACTTCTGTTTTTTGTCGGCACACCAAGTTGTGAAGAATGATCGAGCGGAGTGCGAGAGTAGATAAGATTGAGCTATTCTTGCGTAAAAAGTTAGTTGGTCTCCACTATCGTTTCACATCCTCGTCGTTTTTTAAAACCCAATTTCCGCTGGGAAAAAATAGCCTTACATGAAGTAGTAAACAAAGTTTCTGGTGAGTTTTCGTGGGGTCTTTTTGCCTCTAATCGTCTCGAGAAATTCACAAGCAGTGTTATTGGTTTTGGCTAGAAATTCGAATCTCCGTAAATCTTGATAGAACAGGCTGAGGTCGTGCTTCTAGCTATTATAATGTACAGCGCCAATTTGTCGCTTCCAAGCTCACCTGAATATTTTGTTGATTTTCGATTGATGAGACTGACACGGCATTATCGCGGGTCCTCGGTCCAACGAGAAGTGTTTCAACTCGCAAACAGAGCAACTCCCTTCTAATCTGCAGTAGATTTATGATTTATCATCTACTCGGATTCAACTCGATCAATCCAAGGAAACTTGAACGTGTAGTCCACGCCTGCAGCAAACGGACACATAATGAAAAAGCATGAGGATCAGTAGGTTTCTCGATTTGACTGCTGCCGAAGTAATTCTTAGTTTGCGGGCGAAAACGAACCGTCCTGGGCTTACCGAAATGCACCACGCGGAAACTTAATGTCATGAGCATCCACATTATTAGTTTGCCTTGAATCAATGGCATCTGCGTCTCCAGCACGAATGCCAGCTGGTAGAGTGCTTGCATGCCGCAGTTACGTAGCATCAAAATCACAAGCACAGCAAAAGAGCCAATTTCCAGCAGCGCATACACAAAAATGCTTTGGACGGTGCTTTCCACGGTCTCGATGGAAACTCCAGCTAGCTCGATATGGTATGGTGCACTTGGAAAATACACCATCACCAAATATAGATACCATAAAGCATTGGGATGACAGACTCCACGTACTCGGCGAGTATGAGGCATTCGCACGTAAAAAGCACTTCGAGTGACTCGTGAAGGACTTTCAATCGTTCTTGTACCTGAAAAACCGGCCGTTCTACTGTCGTACTTTGCTCAGCAGATTTCTGGTGGTGGATTATTGTGGGTCTCACGACATTGCTACCCCTCTTACCCAATGCACATAATAACTTTATGAAGCTGCACATAGATTGCGCGCCGACGATTCTGCTGTCGTGGGATATCTCTCCAGACAAGTAGGCATGACGTTATCATTCAACCGGTTCATATGATGTCGAACAAATTTTGCACTTTCTACTTCGGATAGTCGATGTGGAAGGCACGAACGAATTCTTAATCTCGTCCCCGTAGATTTCTCGAAATTGATCGGGCTGCAGCATAGAGCACACCCTGCTGCCAGCAAACTCTTCCCGCTTTGGGCTCCTATATTTCGATGAGTTCGACGTAGGATGCTGTATGTTGACTGATGAAGCTCGTATAGTGCCAGAATAGTTTGAAACTAGTCAATCATTATTATGACAGCAACAGCAGTGATGGATGACGCCGTCTGCATACAAGTAGCCATGTATAACGCGTTGAAGAAGTCCATCGTGAAGAGGACGGCCTCTGGAATCATGTCCTCCATGTGAGTCATGCAAAGTGCCACGAAATTCTTCAAAATGAGCTTGATAATTGGCAGGAGAAGAAAAACGAGCAGCTCGTAGCGACTACCGATAGCTGCACTGAAGAGCACCTGATAAGCTGGATAGGTCACCGCTACCATCAGTTGTGAGCAAATGTAGTAGATGCACCGAAGCAATTGGTCCCTATGCGTAAGAATTAGAGCAGCACCTTGTCTCCCCACAACTGCGCATATTGCCGCTCCCAACAACGAAAAATAAATGACACTCATCCACAAGGTCTGAAATGGGATTGGAAACACCACATTCGCAGCCATAAGCATGCAAGCAACAGTGTACGCTGGTGTCACAACAACGGTAATAACTAAAAGCTGCCTCGATGAAATGCAGACGTCGTTAACCAAATACGCCAGCTGAGTTGTCATTGTTGGCGTACTAACTCCCCCAGAATGAAGACACGGACCCAGAAGCCGTAGTTCGCGCGCCAACCCTGTGCTGGGTCTTGAAGTGGTACCATCTCCTGCAGAAGCACGAGTGCGATCATGGGTAGCGGCGTGCAAAGGCACACCAAAATCCCTCTCCATAGAGAGGTATTCCTGGTGTAGTTGTCAAGAGCTAACATCCGTTCGATGGAGTACTTGCAGCCTCGGCGACTAATATGCAGCAATCGCCAAATACGAGTGATGTTCGCAGTCCATGAGCGATGGTTGTCGTCTCTCGAGTTGAGTGCCAGCGAAATTCCGCTCTGTTCCGTATTCGCGACCCTGTTCATCCTGAATTTCGTTGCTGCACTTGTGATGCACAGACCAGAATGGATGCAGCGATGACAATTTTGCTGACACGAACGACCAAGTCTGGGATCACAACTATTCCGGGAGAATGTGCTCCTTGCAATTCTATATGTCTCACGTCCTCACTCTCCTTGGAACAAGTTAGCAAACGCATTAATTTGTCTTTGGGAACCTTGCAGGAAAAATGTGGTTATTATATCGCTCTAGTTATCTACAGCCTTGTCTATCGCAACAGGCACGGATAACACGATATCGGTGCTTTTAAGCAAAGTTTGACTCGGTTGGCGGCTCAATCCATCGAGCACGACTTACTTTTGTACGTATCGACACCCCCGAATACAAAACTATACAAGAGCCTTCAAACCGACTATTCATTCCTTCGATGCGACCTCAGGAATGGGCTAAACTATCTCGCGCGGATTATAATACGGTTAAATTTTTAGCGCAAACAACATAGACTTCCACGGGACGAGTTGAGCAACCGACCAACGTCATCTCATCTGGAACTTTCCAACGGCACCTCGGGCTAAGCCTGACTTGAATCAACACGGTCAGACGGATGATATCCGGTCATGTCTTACTAGCAGTGAAAATATCAAGCTTCTATAGGAAAAAATTCTTAAGAATCGAAAGAAGGCCATTTCCCCCATTAAGTAGACTAATCGGTTGTGTAGAGTGATGAATGTCCGTTTGTCACAAGAAGTGAAGCCGACCCTACAACAATTCCGCACCGAGAAAAGCAAGTAAGTACTCTTAGTATCTATCCGCTAGGACATAGGTACAGGACACTTTTGAGGCCCGACAGAAATGGCATAGGAGACCACTAAGACCAGATACGTAAAGTAAAAGGAAAACGTAGTTTGCCCGTGCCGTTCAATTGACCGGATAAGGCGTGAAAGGCACCGAGTATGGTTCGTGAACAACCTGGTTTCGCGAAGGCCACGGTTCCGGGACAGTATGAAATGCTTTTATTTTATGTAGGTGTTTGTAGCAAAATCACCGGATGTACACTTCTTCAACCTCGATTTGGAGACCATTTTGGCTCCCTTTCGCTTTTGATCGCTCGATTTTGCTATGTCAAAACCCGATGAGTTAGTGACGCATCTCCCTATCGATGTGCCTACCTCGTCGTCGCTGTTCCGCGGTAGTTTGTAGTCAAAATGAAATGTTGTACAGGACACCTTTGTAAACATCACCATATGTGTATACGATCAACTCGGATATGCGACAGGTGCAGAATTGATCTCATCTCAGTTAGTATGGAAATGTACATCATCTTGAACCCCGTCCAAATTTCTTTTTTTGGAAGTTAGCAGGAATGTCGCCTGCATCGAAATAAGCTTCGATGTCTCCTGAATGCGTTGATACCCTCTGGGCCGTAGCCAAGAAAGGCAACACAACAAAATCGCAACGACAAAAAACAGCAGCTTATTAGAGTTACTATCGGAAAACGGTTTAAATATACACCATATTTCTACCCGTCAAATGCCGACTTTATTTGGAAGTAAGCAGGCTTTGCCTGAATGATAGTGAAGATAGCATCGCACCCAGTTCTTATCTGTAGCGTACCAATACAATCTGAAGATGGAGGACATAATGCCTGCTACTGCCATATTGATGGTTGACTTCTTTCACGCTGTGTATTTGATGACATGCATGCAAAGTACAAACTCGACTGTCACTATCACTATCATCGTTGAAGTGTCACAGTCAGTCTCAATGCTACATGGGCTTCATCGGCGGACTTGTACCATTTTGTCCAGGGTGCACAATGCCGCCGTTTTAAAGGCGACAAAAAATATATCTAGTGGTAGCACTTCATCTGTGTCATAGCGCTGTGAAGCTTGGGAAGCAATACTTTGACCGAGTCCAAATACGCTCCTGTCTGCAACGTGAACTGCCCCGAATGAGCCAAGACCTTTAAATTTCTTAACGGAATTTCAACTAAGGAGGTGTGTCGTCTACGCGAGATCTCAAAGCTTGTTGAGCAGTGGGTCACTTATTCGAATTTTATCATTAAAGCGCCCCACGTGCATCTCACATCTACGTGGAAGGCTCTGTGTTCGGTTTCGCGACAACTCTATTCACGCGTTTTCATAGACACCCATGTGCATCTCAACAAAAGCACCATCCAGTAGAAAATCTCAAGTAGGTGAAAGAAGGCTCTCTCGTGAGAACGCGCAATTATATCGTGGCTCTGAGATTTTCCGAGAAGGACTAGAAACGTTATTCACGTGCGAATGTCTACTTCTCGTGACGTATTTGCACAAGTATTGCGATGTTCTACGCTAACTTTAAGATGATGTTTCATCTTCCTTGTGCGAGATATCACACCGAAGTTCGTGTCCACCACAGTGCAATCAGTGTTCATTTTTGGGATACTCGAGCTCGTCTCGTTTGGGCTTTTGGCGATGAAAATGTACCATAAGTGTGGTATCCACGCCTTTTACCAGCTTGCATTCGTGATGGAGACGCAGATGGCGTAAATCCAAGGCAATGTGATGATGTGGATGTTGATCGTTTTGGCGTTTCAAGTTGTGCACTTCGGTACGTTGCTTAACGCTTGCGGGCAAAACCTTTGTTGTGAGAATTCAAACGAGGTCATCATATGGAAAAGTACTAAGGTGATTCAATGCTTCGTGTCGATGTTTGCAGGAGTCGATTTCACGCTGCATTTCTCCTAGATAAGCAATCAATAATGTCAAAGTTGAGGTGAACGTGAGCATCTTAAATTTCCTACCAAGGTGCGTTGAACTTGAATGGCGAACCCCTCGCATCTCCATGACCGCATGGAAGACCTCTCATGTGTTCATTTTCGTTTGAAATGTCAGTATTCAACCGACCCAAGCCGACATCGCTTTTTTTTTGATGGGGGGTAATGCTGTATTTAGTTTTAGCTTGCTTCGCTGCTGCCAAGTTCGTAGCCCCAAACCCGATCCACCGCGATTAATGCGTTTCCGGAACACAGAGCAGCGTCTTCTGTGAGTTCGCTCCATTTAGTCCAGATTAGAATAGTAGGTTATCCTGGGTGCAGGGTCATTGGAATGTCAAGCTCTCTTCACCCAACATCTTCAAACTTATAAGGACGTTCACTGGCAGCTCGTGTGTTGATTATCTAAATGGGCTCTCTATCTCAAGGTGCTGAAAACGAGCTCCACAACGGTGAAGTTCCAGTCGATATGCCGCAAAATGTCTTCTACCGAGCTTTCAGGCGGGTTCTACGCCTCTGGGCATCGTTGCAAGTAAGTTATCACGGCGGAAAATACTCAATTGAGCGTGTACTCGCTCTTGACGAGTACACTCGAACTACTTCGCTGTCACGCGTGCTATTGGTATGCATCGGAACCCCGATGCCAATGGCGACACTCGTTCTTTTGCAAGAATTGCTACCACTTCAGAACCCTGAGGACGGATGGAAGGCAAACTACGGATTTTGGTTTCGCTTGGTGCTGTTGTCAGCCGTCACCGCTCACACCTTTCTCATCCAAGGAACTTTCATGGTTGAAGGTTTTACTCTATCGTGGCGGAAACTTAGTGCATTCATAGTTGGGCTCACAATGATTCACACTGGAGCTAGCATGGCTGTCGGGGCTAATCTAGCCTTCCCGATCCCGTTCTTCTACATCACGATGACTCCATCCTTTTACGTCCCATTATTTACACTGCTCTATGTTCTGCTGGGGAAAAGTAGCGAACTCAAAAATTACCTCTGTTTCATTGCAACTCAAAAGGCCATGGGCATGATTTATCCAGCCTACCAACTGCTATTTCACAGAGCAGCGGAGACCGACTACGTTCTTCCAGTCGTGTTTCTCCTACCAATTATCAAACTTGTGGTAAAAATGTGGTTCTGCGCTTCACAATCCATCGAGAAGACGTGACACCAGAGGCAGTCATTTTCACGGTGGACTTTTACAACTCACTCTATCTGTCGACGTGCATGGAGAGCGCCTCAACACTCAACACGATTCTAATCCTGATAAGCACCGATATCACCCAAACACTGATGGTATTATTCGGAACGCATCGACGCACCTCAACAATTTTGCAGAGACTGTTCCAAGCTACCGATGTTGGAGCACACGAAAATGTTTTAGAAGCTGTCTCCAATCTTTGTCGAAGTCGCAACAAGATTCAAACCCAGATGAAAGATGGAGTTCGCGTACGCTCTTGTATCCAGCACCGATTATCTCCGTCGAATAAATCTCTTCTCTTCGAGCTGGATACTCTTTTCACGGACACACGGCTAGACTCCCACTCACTCCACTGTCTGTCGGAAACGCAGACCTCGGTCCCAGTCAGTCTCACTTCTTTCAAGAATCTTAAATCACCTTCGAAAAGGTTTAGTCTACTCTGTCTTAGACGCCGCGTTATTGCTGTGCATCCGATAGCATCATCCAGGCAAAGGTTCTCCGAACCGAGGTCCGTCGAAATGAATACTCCTCGAGAAGATGCAGAAACTTTTCAACCTATTTGATCGAGCACAACACTATTTTGCAAGAGGCATTACGAGTGCTGTACACGATCGAGTGTTTAGTGCTCACCTCGTACATAGAGGCGTTGATTCCTTTGCTTTATGGCAACTACATGATGATCATGGTGCACCTTCCGAGCGCAAAATATCACACCGAGCTCAAAAATGTCACTCGCCAGAACGTCAACTACGCGGCACAAATCATTTTCCTCTTTGGTGTCCTGCAAGTTGCTTCGTTCTTTTTACTCGCGATGTTGATCCTGCGCAATTGTGGTATGAAAGTTCTCTACCATCTAGCGTTCGTATTGGAAACACAAATGATGCTGGTGCAGGGAAGCTGATGATCTGGATGCTGGTGACACTTGCTATTCGCGTTGTCCACTTTGGTACGCTGATGCAGTGGCTCCCTATCTATTTTTTATTAGGCACTCACAAGAATCGATTTGACTGCAGGTGTCGACTACTCTTTCAAGTTTGCCTGGGTCCAATAGCTTAGTATGACAGCATTCAATTTGATGGCGACAAGACTGGATTAGGCCAGGTATTACTATCGAAGCAAAGTTATATATCGCCAAAAGGAAGTGATCTTAAGCAAGGCTACATACAGGCCGTGCGCTCAGCCTCAAAAGGGGGTAAGGATTTGAGGTGTATGTCGTTTTTCCTATTAAATAGTATTATTTAGTACAGTAAGACGCGACCGAATAATATCGTCTGTCTGTCCTTGATGTAAGCCCAGCCCAAGGTGCCGTTGTAAAAATGAAGTTTCGGATGGAATGGCGTGGGTCTGTCCTACTCGTCCTTTGAAGTCGTAGTGCTTGTAGTGCTTGTTTTCCCTAAGAATTTGACCGCCTTGAATCAGCGCTTAATGGTTCAGTTTAGTCCATTGCACAAGAAAGAGCCCAGGCTAAGGTCGCGTCGGAGAGGAGATTGATAATCTCAGAGTCGAAGTTGAGTCTGCTTGAAGGAGCTTATGAATTTTGTATTCAAGATATCAATTCTCGAGTAGGAAAAGCAAGTTGCACTCGCGGCGGTCAGAACCATTAACAGAGTCAAACTTTGTCTGAGCACCGATATCGTGCTATCCGTACCATTGCCTGTTGTTGTAAGCATAATACTTTCCGCCGAGGCCGGTTGCCGAGTTGATGACTGTGATAGTGGTAAAGTATTCCTCCTCCTCCTGGTCCCTTTTGGTCGTGCGCTAATGAGGGTGAAGATTATCATCGGCACTATCTCATCCCCAAAAGGCATAAGTCGCGGTGAACTGTGGGCTAGTAAATTGGTATTGCTGAAATGTCCTGTCGATTTGATTTAGAGTAGCAGACACGATGATCTAAGACAAGGATATGAGTGGAGTTCAAATAGTTTAACGCTCAGCACTAGAAATAGTATAGGTAAGATATATTTACCCTGAAGCAGCACACTTTAAGTCATCTTGCTTTCGACTACAGAAATATCTGCTTTTGTTTAAGTCCTCTTGCAAAACGACAGGAATAACGACATGTTCTGTTCGGGTCGTATTTTGTGAGCTGGCAATCTTGAGTAATCTGCTTCATTTGGCAAGGGCAACGCTCGCGTATCGTGGTCACGACTGGGGATGTGGGAATTTCTCTATGATATCTCCATTTCAAGAAGTTGCACAGATGAAAAATGGTGCTGATACACCAGCAGCAAGATCCGCTTGTAGTCGTTTGCGCGCAGGCTTCACACGGACAGTTCGATTCTGGTCGTCACTACAAGTCAGCTATCACGGCGGAAAGTACTCTATCGAACGCGTTCTTGCACTCGAAGAATACACGAAAACTACATCATTGACACGTGTGATTCTGGTATGCATCGGGACACCTGTACCCACGGCAGTGCTGATCACCTTACAGGAGTTGATACCACTAGAAGATCCAGCAGACGGATCAAATGTGAACTACAGCTTTTGGTTCCGAGTATTCATGTTAGCTGCCGCTGTTTGCCACACATATCTCGTCCAAGGAACTATCATGGTCGAAGATTTTACACTGTCTTGGCGTCAATCAGCCGTTTTCGTATTGGGGATCTCTCTCATTTACACCGCGATTGCCGTGGCCATCGGACAACATTGGTATTCCCGATCCCATTCTTCTACATCACCATGACCCCCGCCTTCTACATACCATTGCTTACTTTACTCTACTGTTTGGTGGGTAACAACAGCAAACTCACGAAGTATGTTTGTTTCATCGCTATTCAGAAGATCATGGGTATGATCTACCCCGTGTATCAATTGTTATTCCACAAAGCAACCGCGACGAGATATGTGTTACCAGTCGTGTGTCTGCTACCGATCATCAAGTTCGCTGTGAAAAACGTTGTGCTGCGCTTCACGAAGCATCTGGAAGACTTGACGCCCGAAGCCGTCATATTCACCGTCGACTTTTACAATGCCCTGTATTTAGCAACATGCATGGAGAGCGCTTCCACGCTCAACACGATGTTGATCCTAGTTGTGACTGATTTCGCTCAGATGTTCGCTGTCTTACTTGGCACGAATCGACGTACTGCCACCATTTTGCGGAGGTTGCGTCAAGCTACGGGAGCAACCTCAAAGCACGATTTGCTGGCAGTGCTGAGCCTGATGTGCCACAATCCTGACATGCTAGAAAACCAATTTCGTAGTGGAGTCTCCGTGCGTTCATGTTTCCACCACCGACTAAATCGAGAGGACCGACATCTCCTCTCCAGACTCGAAAAACTTCCTCCTAACTCACATTGTGAGCAGCGCAGAATTTACTCCAAGGTGGGGGCGATTTTAGTCAAGCCAAAGCTGTCGATCACACGAGCTTCAACATTATTGAAAACACTCAAAGGATCTCTAGCAGAGGTCGACGTTCGTCTATCCAGCCTATCGTGGTGGCTCCCAAGCGAAGGCATGCTCGCGTCGGAACTGGCCCAGAAGCTATTCCGGCCGATTTGGCTGAGAATTCCCATAGTCTCCGAGAAACACTCGAGGTGCTCTACACGATTGAATGTCTGATGTTAACATCATACTTGGAGGCGTTTATCCCGCTTTTCTACGGCAACTATATCATGTTCATGGTGCACTTCCCAAATGCCAAGTATCACACTGAGCTGAAAAATGTCACCCGCCAAAACGTCGATTATACCGTCCAATTCGTGTTCCTGTTCGGGTTCCTTCAAGTGGCATCGTTCGTGCTACTCATAGCATTACTTTCGCGAAATTGTGGCATTCAATCTCTTTACAACCTCGCTTTTGTGCTGGAGACGCAAATGGTACTGGTGCAGGGCAAACTGATGATCTGGATGCTGGTGACGCTGGCTATTCGCGTCGTCCACTTCGGTACGCTGATGCAATGACTCCCCATCATTTTTTATTAGGCTTTTTTTGGGGTGGTAAGTGGCATTCTGTAGGTGCTTCTGTTTTATTACGCACTCACGAGCAATCGATTTGCTTCAGGTGTCGACTACTCTTTCAAGTTTGCCTGGATCCAATAGATCAGTATGACAGCATTCAAGTTGATGGCGACAAGACTGGAGTAGTTTAGGTATTACGATCGAAGCAAAGTATAAATTGGAGGAAAATTGGGTCTAATGACAACGCTGCAGGCTGTGCGTTCAGCCTCAAAAAGGGGTAAGGATTTGATTCTATGTTGCTTTATGTGTAGAAGCCTGGTATTTCGTAACACGTGATCGAATATTTTTTTCGTTCTGTCCTTCATGCAAGTCAAGTCGGGTCTAGCCCGAGATGCCGTTACACAAACGAAGTTCCGCCCACTCATCCCTTGGAAGTCGCAGTAGTCCGCCGGGTTGTAGTGAGAGTAGTGCTATTAGCACTTCTACTACTACTACTAGTGCTATAGCACTCGTCTCGGGGCCACAAGTAGAACTAATGGCTATAGTAGCTAGAAACTAGGACGACAGTTCTACTAATGGGAGGAACTTCTACCAGCGTAAGATCTTCGAAGGACGTGCAAATCGATGGTTCTCTGGCCTCTCCGCCTCCGAGCTTCGACCAGACTCGCTTATACTCGTCTGGCTAGCTTTTCTAAGCTCTTCAACACCGACAGCGACTCTCACGAGCTCACTAAGGTATTGTCATGTGCGAGCAATGCTTCAGTGACAGAGGCAAGGCTGAGGCAGAACCAGACACCACTACCATTAAGAGTTGACGTCAACGGCAACAGTGTTCCTGATCACATCACCCATGGCACTCCCTTAGACAGCTGTGCGTGTGCCGCTGGTTTTCCGAGGTTGGCGAGAAGCAGTATCCAAAATTTGCGCGTGTCTGGCTGGGTGGGGATGTTGCTCCTGGACCAAGAGCGCGTGTTTTCAGCAGGTCTTTGTGATGAGCCCACTTCGACCACTTCGGACAAGGACTGGCAATGAGCGAGCGCAATGGTAGCTAATACTACGCCACAACCGGCTTGAACTCAGGCGTCTTTGAGGAAAGTTAGCGGCCAAAATGGTAGACAGGTGTTTATTAATAGTAGTGCTATAGTAGTGCTATTAGTAGTGCTATTGTAGTGCTATTAGTAATGCTACTATTATAATCACCTTCACCTTACTACTACTACAGCAGTTAATAATCGGATAGTAGTAGCACTTAGCCAAAATGCTCACTACTACCCAACCCTGATAAGAAATGGACCGCCTTCAATCCGCGCTTGATGGTTTAGTTTAACCCTTGCACTGAGAAAAACAGCTTAGGTAGCATCGAAGTGGTGATAGGTAATCTTGGAGTCGAACCTGGTTCTGCTTGAAGGAGCTTGTGAATTCTGTGTTCGAGGTATCGATTCGTAAGTAAGTTGTGTAGAAATAGCATGTATTAAGAAGGAGACGTGACTGAATGTCATCTGTCTGTCCGTGAAGATATACAATAATATTATCTGGTTGAATGTGAGGTTCTGAGGTCGATACAAAGTCTCTTGCAGTAAGTAGCATTAAGTCCTGTAATTACCTTTTATTTAGTTTTTAGGGGCGTAGTATTCTATAGAGGTCTGATGTCTGGTAAGACAGGACAAGATATTGTCCGTCTGTCTCTGAGGTGGTGCTGGTTCCGGGGAGGCCCGACGATTATTTTTCGTTGTGTACTCATAGAGGACGCTGTGTTGCGTTTCTCCCCAAAACTCACAAAGTTTGACTGGGTTTATGCTAAGAACTTGGTTGCGATGCCAGCTTGTGTCAGTTTGGACCCTTAAACCGCGAAGAACCGTCGAATGACCTTGGTTTAGACGACGGGAATAACCAAGTCGTCACGCTTTAGACGACAGAAATATCTGTTTTTGTTTAAGTTCTCTTGCTTAGACGACAGGAATAACGTGGTTGTTTTGTTCGGTTGAATGCTGACAGTCAGTCTCGTTTAATCTGCCTCAACTGGCAAGGACAACGCTCGCGTATCGTGGACACGACTGTAGCGTGTCGGAATTTCTCTATGATTTCTCCATCTCGAGAAGAGGCACAGATAAAAAATGGTGCTGATACACCAGCCACAAGATCCGCTTGTAGTCGTTTGCGCGCAGGCTTCACACGGACAGTTCGATTCTGGTCGTCACTACAAGTCAGCTATCACGGCGGAAAGTACTCTATCGAACGCGTTCTTGCACTCGAGGAATACACGAAAACTACATCATTGACACGTGTGATTCTGGTATGCATCGGGACACCTGTACCCACGGCAGTGCTGATCACCTTACAGGAGTTGATACCACTAGAAGATCCAGCAGACGGATCAAATGTGAACTACAGCTTTTGGTTCCGAGTATTCATGTTAGCTGCCGCTGTTTGCCACACATATCTCGTCCAAGGAACTATCATGGTCGAAGATTTTACACTGTCTTGGCGTCAATCAGCCGTTTTCGTATTGGGGATCTCTCTCATTTACACCGCGATTGCCGTGGCCATCGGAGCAACATTGGTATTCCCGATCCCATTCTTCTACATCACCATGACCCCCGCCTTCTACATACCATTGCTTACTTTACTCTACTGTTTGGTGGGTAACAACAGCAAACTCACGAAGTATGTTTGTTTCATCGCTATTCAGAAGATCATGGGTATGATCTACCCCGTGTATCAATTGTTATTCCACAAAGCAACCGCGACGAGATATGTGTTACCAGTCGTGTGTCTGCTACCGATCATCAAGTTCGCTGTGAAAAACGTTGTGCTGCGCTTCACGAAGCATCTGGAAGACTTGACGCCCGAAGCCGTCATATTCACCGTCGACTTTTACAATGCCCTGTATTTAGCAACATGCATGGAGAGCGCTTCCACGCTCAACACGATGTTGATCCTAGTTGTGACTGATTTCGCTCAGACGGTCGTTGTATTACTTAGCATTCACCGACGTACAGCCACCATCTTGCGGAGGTTGTGTCAAGCTACAGGAGCAACCTCAAATCACGATTTGCTGGCAGCGCTGAGCCTGATGTGCCACAATCCTGACATGCTAGAAAACCAATTTCGTAGTGGAGTCTCCGTGCGTTCATGTTTCCACCACAGACTAAATCGAGAGGGCCAACACCTCCTCTCCAGACTCGAAAAACTTCCTCCTAACTCACATTGTGAGCCGCGTCGAATTTACTACTGGTCCGACAAGGTGGGGGCGATTTTAGTCAAGCCAAAGCTGTCGATCACACGAGCCTCAGCATTCTCGAAAACACTCCAAAGGATCTCTAGCAGTCGTTGGCGTTCATCTATCCAGCCTATCGTGGTGTCTCCCAAGCGAAGACATGCTCGCGTCGGAGCTGGCCCAGAAGCTATTCCAGCCGATTTGGTTGAGAATTCCCATATTCTCCGAGAAACGCTCGAGGTGCTCTACACGATTGAATGTCTGATGTTAACATCATACTTGGAGGCGTTTATCCCGCTTTTCTACGGCAACTACATGATGTTCATGGTGCACTTTCCGAATGCCAAGTATCACACTGAGCTGAAAAATGTCACTCGCCAAAACGTCGATTATACCGTCCAATTCGTGTTCCTGTTCGGGCTGCTTCAAGTGGCATCGTTCGTGTTACTCATAGTCTTACTTCGGCGAAATTGTGGCATCCAATCGCTTTACAACCTTGCTTTTGTGCTGGAGACGCAAATGGTGCTGGTGCAGGGCAAACTGATGATCTGGATGCTGGTGACGCTGGCCTGTCGGGTAGTTCACTTCGGTACGACAAGACTAGCATCAAACTCCGCTCCTGTACGACATAACACACTTACACGATGTCATTTTGTCCAGGTGCCGACTATTCTTTCAAGTTCGATTGGATTCACGCCGGCAACTAACCAATGTTTTCACTGTTGGTCTCCTTTATCACTTCGTTACAAACTTAAGCTCATGCACTAGTTTAAGATTATAATTCAGGGTCAACGTGTACGATATTGGAGTCGGACCAACGCCAAAATACTCTTTAAATCGAAACCCCTTCATCGCGGCCTAATTTCAGTCGAAAAACTGCTCAACGACCCCGTTGACGACTAACTTGGCGGCACTTTCGGGCCGGGGCCATGAATCGACGCAATCTGACGGTGTTTCGATAGCGTACAATAGTCGCTGACATTGGCCATGGCCTCAATTTCGACGCTTAGAAGTCGGTCATCGACTTCGGCCCCTGGAAATGACAATCGCAGAAATTCATCGGATTCGGACAGGAGAGGCCCCCTTGGGAGGATTTTACGCTTTTACCGCCGCAAAAAGCGTGCGTTATTCGTGGGAATGGTGGTGCTCGAGCTGCTCTACGTATTCGTTTCGGTCCCTTTTCGAATCGGATTCCTCTTTGACCCCTATGCAAATAAGGACTGGCAAACGGAGTGGACCATCGAACTCACATTGTTCACAGTAATGGATGTGCTTGCCGACACAGCAGGTTTTCTTAGTTTAAAGGACATTTTCGACTCTAGAAGACGAGAACAGGCGTCGTTAGCTGCTCATGCTACTGGTGCAATTGGGACGCGAAGACAGAGAGCTACACAAGTATCGAAGACAGGGGACCGAAAGACGTCTGTACTAGGAAAAATGCGAGATTCACTGCTCGTTGTTTGGTCGCTGAATACTCTTATCTCCGAGAAACATGGACATCACGGGATTGAGAGGCCAGTGATGATGGAAATCATGTCGATGGTGCCGCTGGAACTACTGTCATTGGCTTTTGGACCGAACTCGCTACATATTTTGCGAGTACTCAAGCTGCTGCGATTGTACCGAGTCCCAGGGTGCTTAAAGAGCTGAAACAAATGCATACAGAGTCACCGATTACTCAGATGATGGAGCCTACAGGCAACGTGCTGTTGTTTAACACTGTCATGATGGGGTTTGCAAGTTGTCACTGGATAGCGTGTGGATACATGGCGATCGCGCACCTCGAGTGTGGCATCGACTTCAGGCTCTGCAGCAAAGCACAAGTAGTGCTTTCGACAATACCGACGTACAGATCGGATGGAACGTCGGGGGTATCACAGCAGTATCACCGACGGGTGATGGAAGTATTTACACTTGCTGGGCTATCGAAGACTTTTTAGTGGGCTCTAGTTTGACTCGACAATATGGGCGCTCAATATATTGGGCCGCACGTTCCGTCACAACCGTAGGATTTTACGACGTAGCAGCTACAACAAATGTGGAGACACTTTACGTGATTTTTGCGCAGGTCCTGGGCGCGATTTTCAGCACGGCCGTGTTAGCCACATTCCTATTTATTTTCCGCTACCGAAATGCAAGAACGCAAGAGTTTATGGAGCATGTCGACAATGCCAAGGAGTACATGCAGATGCGTCGATTTCCTGAAAATGTTCGAGAGGGTGTGCTTAGCTACTACAAAATGCGTGGGCTACTCATCATGCGCTTCACCATGGTGAGGTAGTCGAACGTCTTCCCGGGCATTTGCGCGTGAGCGTGTACAGTGTTCTCAAGGCACATCGAATTCAAAACGTAGCTTTTGGCTAAGGAGAGCATTGAGTTCATTAACACGTTGGCTCTACGCATCGAACACTGCGTGTACTCTCCCAAGGACTGGGTCATTGAAAAGCTACCCGATGGAATGTACTTTGTGCTACGTGGCAGCGTCCAGCTGGATGGTCCAAGTCACCCACAAGGACATTTTGCCAAGACGGGGATCACTTTGCCGAGAGTTGTCTACTTTTTCCGGGAAAAATGGATGAGCGCGCTAGAGCGCAGACTTACTGCGACCTGTACAAGCTCCCTCAACGCGCGTTCTACAAAACGCTCGCTATATTTTATCGCGAAAATGCAAAAGAACACCTCGAAAGTATGCGTTCGATGCACGCACGTCGCGACCAGCAAGAGCAAAAAATGAAGCGGATGCTTGGACGTTCCTCCGACAATGTCACAGCTAGCTCGCACACCATCTCCAACAGCAATGGTCGACACAGCGTAAGTTTCGGTGTAGATGGACGTGTGTTGCACAAGAAAACGAAAATTCCGTGGCGGATGCCCGGCTCTGTTTTCCGAAAGTGGTGGGAGCATGCACGCTTGGTATCTCTCATATTCATAGCTTTCGAGGTGCCGTTGTACACTGTTTTCGATGCTATCACCTTTCCATTCGGAACACATACCAAGTACTCGCTGCGATCCATTGCTTCAATATTCATCGAAATGTTCTTTATCGGAGATATTGTAGTTCGAGCCCGCTTCTTCGCGTATATCGATCAGCTTGCACTAATCACAGTAAGTGACCCCAGCTACATTTTTGACGCTTACCGAGAGAACGGTCTTTGGCTGGATTTGGTGGCTATTATGCCAGTGGCAATAGTTGTGGAGTTTATCAGCGGCCATGAAAGCCACTGGACGGTTTGGCTTCATGCTACCAGACTCATTCGTCTTTTACGTACACGGTATTTGCACCGGACGTTGCAGGAGGTGACACATATTCGCGGGTTGTCATCTAAAATGCAGCAAGCAGCTAACATGTTACTCTACGTGACATTGAGCCTACATATCACGGGCTGCCTTTGGTTTCTCATGGCTCGCTTCAGTATCACTGAAGACACGTTTGAGCCTATCGAGGATAGTTTTACGCGGGATCGTTGTCTGCATGATGCTGGGCTCTATGGCAACTGCTCGTGGGCGCTCTACGATGCATATGGCCAAATTGGCACAACTTTCGCTGTTCAAGACCCTGAGGGATCGATATACACGAGCCAAATGGCGTATTTGCGGTCGCTGTATTGGTCGATCGTGGCACTAACGACGGTAGGCTACGGCGATATTGTGGCATTCTCAACTTGTGAGAGCTACTTTGCAGCTTTCTGGGCCTTTGTTGGTGCCATTATCAATTTTGGCGTCGTCGGTGCAATGTCAAACATTATCTCGAATTTGATGGCTAGTAGTCATCACCATTCAGAGAAGATGAACACCGTGAACGTCACACTTGGGCATTTCCGAATATCTGAGAGTGTCCGGGCGCGGATTCGGCAGTTCTACCACCAGCAATTGTATGTGCAGAAGGTGACATCCGAAGCCCAATTAATGTCCGGGTTACCCACGCAATTGCGCCACCGAATTTCAACTATTCTACATGCTGAGTCCGTGCGTAAGGTGCCGCTCTTCGTAGATGCACAGAACGAGCGCTTGCTGTATGAACTAACGGGACTTTTTCGACGTCAGTTATTCCAGCGAGGTGATCCATTCTTTGCGGAGGGAACTCTCTGCGAAGAAATGTTCGTCGTGGTTAATGGGAGAGCGAACATATTCAGCAAACAGCTAGGGCCACTACCTATTGGTGCGCTTACCGCAGGTGACTCTTTGAGTGTGCGAGCTCCTTCTTCAAAAAAGCTTCAACACCACTGTTATAGCTGCTACCGTAGTCGACGTGTCCGTTATCACAAACGCAGCCTTCGTCGCCACAATCGAGCGCCACTTTCCAGCAGAGGTGGAAAGTTTGCGAATGCAAGCAGCGCAGCAGCACATTTATGATACACTGACACTTGAAGCGGTGATTGACAATATCAAAACGAGGTCTACACTGGCTAAGTTCACGGAGAAGTGTACAAGCATGTTTGAGGAAAAGGAGAACTGGGCACACGAGCGCATTAAGATGCGAATCCGCCTTTACTGGGACATGATCATACTGCTACTTGACATCTACAACGCGTTCCAGGTCACTTTTCGGATTGGATTCTTGCACTATCCATTAGACAGCTCTCGCCTTGGGCTTGTGGTGTCAGACTTTGTGGGTGATGTGTTTTTGCTTGTCGATATTTATCTAAAGCTCTACTACTTCGAATGCGAAGAAGTTGGATTGAAGAATTTAATTTCCCGAGAAGAGCGAAGCAGTACCTATGCGGGGCATGAGTTGCGTGGTGACCTGATCAGCAGTCTTCCTCTCTACTACGTTGGGGGTAGTTTTCTAGCCATGAGTTTATGTCGTTTACCGAGACTCCTTCGGCTACGTCAGGTGTCTGAGATGATGGACTCTCTTATCATGCGTCTACAGCAGAGATTTTCAGCGGTCGGCCACATATCGGCTACCTTAGTCCCATTAAGCTTGTGTTGGTTCTCATTTTTGCAGGTCACTTCGCTGCCTGCATCTTCTACTATTTGCCACACGGAGCATAACCCCAAAAGCTGGACTCACCATGACCCCATCGTGCACATGGAACATGGATCTGTTGGTGTACTCTATCTCCGAGCATTTTACTGGGCACTTACCACGGTAAATAAGCATGTCACCATCCGCTTCGTCAAGTAAGTTCACTAACAAAAACATTGTTGTTGTGTTTGTGAATGCAGCTTACACTAGTGGGGTCTAGAGAAATTGTGCCGCTGGGTGCGCCTGGTACAGTTTGGGCTACATTTACCTGTTTGTGCTGTGCATTCATCGTTGGCCACATCGTGGGCGAGCTCTCGGAGCTCATTCTGGAAATGGATAAAACGAAGAAGGAGTTCAAAGAGCGTGAATCGCATTTCGATCAGTTCGCAAAGGACCACAACCTGCCTGCAAGTATCCGAACGCGTGTGCTACACTATCTAAAATTCCAGCACTCATACCTCAAGGGTATGGACATCTACGGCACCTTTAGCGATTTGTCACCAAATTTGCAGGTTCAGCTTATGATGGACCTGCATGGAGTGACGCTGCAAAAACTTGTGCATTGGACCCTTCTTGAACCAGACACAGATCTACGGTTTGGCAGTTCGGCTCAAATCGGAGCTCTACATTCCTGGTGACACGGTTATCGTAGAGGGTGACCTGGGGCACAAGCTCTACATTGTGAAGGGAGGCACGGGAATGGTGCTTTGGAAGTCCACGGGTACTGCCGTGGCCACCGTCACGGCTGGAAGTCTCTTTGGAGAAGTGGCCTTCTTCTTGAGAGGCCAGCGGCGAATTGCATCCGTGCAGGTCACCACTTGCAGCGAGCTACTTGTACTAGGAAGACGAGCTTGGGAAGAGCTGTTGGCTTTAAGTCCACGGGATGAAGCTGAAGCTACGGAGCGCTCACTTGTGCGGTGGGTGCAATTTTGCCTCAAGGGCTATAACGTCATGACAGTGGAGATCGTCAAGGACATCAAGTCCGGGGGTAGTGATAGCGGTGCAAACCCTTTGCCGATCGAGAAACTACGCGAACTCAACGGTATGGACCCTATTGCACAAGGTAAATCTTTTCGAGAAACATTCAAGCATAGTTTAGCTTCCACACTCGAGGAGAGGAAAGTACGTCAACTGCTTAAGAAGACGGCTGGATATGGTGGTGCAGTAACTCGCGCGGAATCGACTGGGTCATCGAGTGTGCTGGTGCTGCTCTTTCGCTGGATTATTCGTAACATGTTCATCGGAGGTCGAAAATCTGCAAAACACGCTCAAGTTTATGCTGACACCAGTAGCGATCAGCACGTCTTGAAATATGATGATGAACGCCGTTCTGTGACGATGGCATCCTTCCCGAGCAGTAGTCGGCGTGATCGCATTCACTTGCCATGGAGTGGTCGAAAGAAGTCGGCCGCACCGTTAGCACTGCTTAGAATGAAGTCTTTCAAGAATGGCACTGCCATGCAGATTAACCCCGTCAGCCGCAGTATGCGCGAATATTATTGCGACGACCAACTGGTCGAGATGGAAGACGAATGCTGGCGTCGCTACAAAGTTTCACTGTTCATGGCAGAAGCTTTTGCGGGCGAAGCTTCAGCAGATGCATCACCTTCATCCCCATCGCCTCAACTTCAGCAGCAAATAGCGCCACAACCTCAGCAAACTCCAGGCAGTGCAACGTCGACTGCCAGTGCCATGTCGACTGGAACCGCGAGAATTGAGGACGATACATCGACATCATCACCTGCAGCTCGAAGTATTCGTGTTTCGCGCAAAACTTTCTGTGGTGCAATGATGCCTGGAGCGGGTGTTCATCGCACGACACGAACTATGGTCACAACGGATGGTATGCGCTTCCTGGCCAACTACGAGTCTCGCAACCGTCCTAACGAGCGTGGTCTCAAGCAAAACTTCTGTCACGTGGTAGCATGGCTCCACAACAACATCGAGATGATTTACATCAGTCTTTCAGAGGACCGCACGTGCCTTCAGGAGCAGCACGGGCTCATCGGCGGCAACGCAAGCTAAAGCGCAGTCAGTCACTACCACATTTTGATCGCCATTTTGCCTTCATCATTCGTGAAGAGCTCCACGAGTCGAACTCAAAGGAATCAGAGATTAAACTAAACCTCGGGTTTGAGCTTCTGCAGCGCTGCCGCCAGCCCGAATTTTCTTCGCTGTTTCACGTTTATCTAGCGTGCGTTAAACGAAAGGAACGATGGAAGCAATGGTACGAGGCGAAAATGAAGCGCTTTCGTTGGTTCAGCAGTCTCTCATCTGCACGGTTAAACTCAATTGAATCGGAGTCTCCGAAACACCGCGCTGTCTCGTTCCTACAAGAAGTAGAGGGTACCACCGCTACTCTTTCTTCTAACTCACTGTTGAACGAGTCGGGCGGCTCCAACAGCACAGCGGAGGAGTTTGTAAATTTTCTAACGCGTTGCTACCGACTGTGGGAATGGATTATCGTACTCGTCGGTTTGTTCTACGCCGTAACAATACCGTTCTTCGTATGCTTCGCTTCAGACATGAACACGCCCTCGGGATACACAGCAGATGAATCAGCGCTAACGCATTGGAAACGAGTCGTGGTGTGTGTAGATGTTATTTGCATCGCAGACCTCGCACTCAAACATTTGGCCTTTCGTCATGTACTTGAACTCAGTGCTGGAGGTGACACCAATATTCCTGTCGTGACCCAATCCTCCACCTCAGGTCGGTCGTCTAGGGAAAACGGGACTGCACCAAACACAACTCAGCCAACACAAGACAAATCGTTCTCGCTTTGGTGGCACCGACATGTGAAAACTTCATTCTGGTTGGAAGTGGTCGCTATGCTACCATTGGATCTGCTGTTATACATTCCGCCACTGTCATCATCTACCCTGGACCATTATCGCTGGTTTTACATGTCACTCTTACAACTGAACAAGATGCCGCTTGTCATGGAGTCCATTGAAGCGAGCGAGCGGCTGACGCAATTTTTGTCTGCTGACTTAAATCTGCCACTTGATGAAAGTCGACTGCGCTTCTTTCGCACTGTATTCATCTACGTGTTGTCAGGTCACTGGATCGCTTGCCTTTGGTTTCGTTTGGGTATGTACGCATATGATTTCTACGGAGTCTCGTGGCTCTCGACGTACAAAATGTTGGCGGTTGACGGCTTCGGGACACTAAGCGAGATACCAACGTCACGGCGCTATCTTCGTGCACTACATTTTTCGATTGGCTCCATCACTACCGTCTTTTACGGCGATGTCGCCAGCATGAACGTGATAGAGACTGTCATTGAGATCGCATTCATTGTGGTGTGCATCCTGATCTTTGGTGTGCTGGTTGGAGCTCAAGGCGAGCTCATCGAGTCGAACTACAAGCACAAAATGCTTTTCGAGCAGAACCTCATGGAGCTATACTACTTCCTCAAGAACAACGATGTTCCACGTGACGTACGCCAGCGTCTCCGGCTTTATTATACGAACACGTGGCTCAAGTATCACGGCCACGATGACCTCGAAGGCGTACGCGGCCTCTCATCGCTGCTTGTGGAGGACATCGCGCAGTACACTCTCCGTGACTTTGCCAACAAAGTGTCCATCCTTAAGAGCTGCGACGAAAGCTTTCTACGCTCGCTGTTGACGTGCCTCAAGCATATCATCTGCTCGTCTTCCGAGTCGGTGGTGCGCAAAGGTGACGTCGATCGCAGCATGTACTTCATCGCCCGCGGCAAGGTGTTGGTCCAAGGCCCCGGCTTCGAGCTCGTGAAGCACGAGGGCGATTTCTTCGGCGAGCTGTCGCTGCTGTACGGCATCCCTCGCTCCGCAACCTGCTCGTCTCTGGGGGTCTCTCTGCTCTACGTGCTCGAGTGGGAGACGTACGAGAAGCTGCTGGCCGACTACCCGGAGTACCGCGAGCAGAACCGTCGCGAGTGGGTGGTCGTCAGCACTGTGCTCAAAACTGGCGAGTCTCGCTTCCGCTCCATCATCGACATTGTGGCGCGCATGGAGAAGGCCAACTGGGTGCTCGTGGACGAGATCATCCGCAAGGCCAAGAGTCTGAAGTGAGTTGACACCTTCAATCACGAGTGTAGCCATGCCCGTCACAAATGTAGCACTCTTTGTGACACAAGTGGCACTCGACCTTGTCACGATGCAGCCATCCATCAGTTTACAAATGTCCATATTCGCCCTTATGTCCGACGCTGCTGGCGTCCAATCGCAGCTGTTTACTCTGCATGCTGACCTGAGCCATAAGAAAGACTGCCGATCTGCGGACCTGCTCCGCTGCCACTTCCGTTTGTTCATTCGCTGACGTTCCTGCACCTTCATCATGCTCCGCTCGTCCTCCCGCGTGCTGCGCCGCGGCTTCTCGTCCGCCGCGGAGCTCAAGAAGACGCCGCTCTACGACCTGCACGTGGCGCTGGGTGGCAAGATGGTGCCCTTCGCAGGCTACGCCATGCCCGTGCAGTACCCGGTCGGTGTGCTGCAGTCGCATCTGCACACGCGCGAGCAGGGCAAAGCCTCGCTGTTCGACGTCTCGCACATGGGCCAGCTGCGCATCACGGGCAAGGACCGCCTGCAGTTCCTGGAGCGCGTGGTCGTGGGCGACCTGCAGACTCTGAAGGCGGGGGAGGCCAAGCTCAGCCTCATCACGAACGACAAGGGCGGCATCATCGACGACTGCGTCATCTCGCGCTACGAGGACCACATGTACATGGTGGTGAACGCCGGCAACCAGGACGTGGACCTGGTGCACATGCACAAGCTGCTAGACGAGTTCAAGGGCGACGCCAGCATCGAGAGGATTCCGGATCGCGCTCTCGTGGCGCTGCAGGGACCTGGTGCTGTGGAAGTCGTTGAGACCCTGGCGCCGAACGTCAATCTGAAGGACTTGGAGTTCATGCACGGCGTGTTCACGCCCCTGAAGCTCAAGGATGGCAAGACGGTGGACGTCATCTTGACGCGCTGTGGATACACGGGCGAGGACGGATTCGAGATCTCCGTGCTCAGCAACGAGGTCGAGACCTTCGCTCGTGCCTTGCTGGCAGACGAGCGTGTGCTGGAAGCCGGTCTTGGCGCTCGTGACAGCCTGCGTCTCGAGGCGGGATTGTGTCTGCACGGACACGACATCACGGCTGAGACGACACCGATTGAGGCCATGCTGGCCTGGACCATCGGCAAGCGTCGCCGCGAGGAAGGCGGCTTCCCCGGCCACGCCATCATCATGGACCAACTGAAGAACAAGACGGCCACCAAGAAGCGCGTGGGTTTCGTTGTGGAAGGCGCGGCGGCCCGTGAGGGTGCTGAGCTTTACGACGCCAACGACAAGGTCGTGGGCCACGTTACCAGCGGTACGTTCAGCCCGTCGCTGAAGAAGGCTCTGGGCATGGCGTACGTGGAGAAGAGCTCTGGCAAGGTCGGCACGGAGCTGCACGTCAAGGCGCGCAAGAAAACGCAGAAGGCCACCATCGCCAAGATGCCCTTCGTGCCTGCTGGTTACTACAAGAAGGAGTAGGCTGACGACCAGGTCGCACGATTCGGCACTGACATCGTGTCAGTCCCGGAAGCAGGAAGCAGCACGTGTCAACAATCACAATGACTCCTCCCTCATCAAATGTATTGTGTGCTTTCCGGTGTTTTATGCCACCTTTGCTGTTTGTGGAATGGTGATTTAATCATTTCGTACTGTCCATTTCGGTGCAGTGGGCTCATGGTCGAGCATTTGGTGCTTCCCTCACACAGCAATGATAATCAGGGCAAATAATGCCCTAGCAAGCATTTACCAACTTCCTTATTCATCGAATCCTACCTAGAATTCGCTTATGCCGCCACACCTACAGTAGGATATACTTGAGACTGAGCTGCTTGCTACCGCGCGTGAGTGCCGACTCGGCCTTGGAGCCTTGCGGGTCCATTCCCAGCTCGGCGAACGGCGAAATGAGCGCGCCGTCCAATACAGTTGCCACGTCCTCCACACTTTTAAGTATCTTGAAAAAGGCGCCGGCAAAGTCCACACACTGCTCTAATTTGGTCACCTTGGCGTGTGCGTCGAAGTGGAACAGGGTCGTAAAGTCCGGCTCGATGGTCTGTCCGACGATACGCTGCACCAGCGCATCATGGTGCCGCAACACGTGCGGGTACACCAGCATCAGCGTGTCTCGCGAGAGCCGCAACCTCGTGCTCCCTTTGGCTTCGACGATCCAGTGCAGCTTCTGCTCCTGAGCTTGTCCGTCCATCTGCGGCGTCGGGGCGTGCACCGCTCGCACCGACTTTCGTCGCAGCTCAAGGGCTGCGTGGTACGATGAGTAGCGTTTCAGCTGCAGGAGCAGCGCGCCTACCCGTCCACGGTAGCTCCCTGCGACACCATCTCTGGCGCGCAGACCAACCGCACGAAACTCTCCTGCAGCTCGCTGGTTTCTGTGGACTGTAGTGCGAAGCCTGCCTTAAATACTCTAAGAAAGGCCTCGACCACCAGCAGCGGCCTGGGGTCGTCCCACGCCTTCAATTCTGCAGCATCCTGTTCGTCTACACGGCAGTATTTACCGAGGAAGTCTCGGTAGTCGACCAAGTCCTGGATGTAGCCTGTGAGCCCCTCGGTCTCGAGCGTCAGCGTCGTGATCAGGCCTCGTTGACGCGCACGGTACCGCCGCTGGTTCAGTTTGCACTGCACTTTGCGCCTGGCGAGGCGCTGCTCCTCGTCGTGCAGCAGCTTCTTGCGTCCGCGCTTGGGCTTGGGCGGCGATGCAGAGGTACCGGTATCAGTACCGGTATCGGCACCGGTACTGGCCTTGGGCTGGGTCATCGATGGTCGCTTCTTCTGCTTGGACTTGGACTTGGTCGCGGCGGGCTCTGGGAGCCGCACAGGCGCCTTCTCCTCCTGCATGGCGAGCGTGAGTGTGGGCATGTCGAGGCGTCGAAGGAGTGGGGCGAGACGGGAAATGGCAAGAGTACCGCAGTGTTCCCCGAGTGAGTGATCGGAAATGGCGAGCTGGCTGCATCCGGCCGAAACTGTCCTGCCAATTCAGAATACATCAGACCTTACGTCCACAATGAGGCATTTTAAAACGAGCGTAGATTCGGATAAAGTGTTTTAGAAACGACGACAAACATGCTATGAAAGAGGTATCTAGTTTAGAAAAGCATTATAAGCAGAAACGATACCAAGATACTAAAACTGGATTCTTTTAAATGAAACAATTATAGACGAGTTCAAGCGAATGAAGGTTCTTTAGCTGAAACCGATCTCGGACCGGCGATCTGATTGGCTGTCACATGTGTCGCTCATCCCCCTTTTCTGAACCGATCATTGTTCAACCAATCATATGGTGTTGACTCGTCGTCGTCACTCCGCGATCCTGCTTAATCACTTTGAATAATCACACGGCGTCCACGTCGAGAACCTGTCCTAAGGGGATATTTCATTAGCGGGCGCTGTAGTCCTTATAGTGCTGGGCTTAAAATGCTGTCTCTGCTTACACCTTGACGCTTTGTGCCGCTCGTGGAGCAAGCGTCGCGAAGAGTCGTCCTCCAAAAATAGAACGTCTCGGTGTAAGAAAATTGCCCGTCGACACGAAGGCATTCGACTAAGTACGTGTCGCATGTCACTCGGGCAACGCTCCAGAAACATTCGTGCGACTGTCATTTAACTTCAAACAGTGGAATCGACGGTCGCTTGAATGTCGCTCGACCATCCAACCGTTCTAAACGCTCATGATCCCGGGCGGTGGTTTGGGGTAGACGTTGTCATACGAAAATGCTCGTTCCTAACGAACTCAAGATCGGCTGCTATGTTGAGAAGCCACGTGGCTGTTTCATTTCGCGGAGAGTCATTCTACATTGTCAGTTTCAGACTTGCATGATGGAGAAAGTAGCTCCTGTCATCACTAGCACACCTATCGTTAGCAGCAAATGGACAGCTCGACAGAATCCCAGCGCGAAGCGAACTACTGCCCCTCTAACCGCAGATGGTTATGCTAAGTGGGCCGTCAATCAGTTGAAGTTGGAGTGCACTGCTCGCAGCCTCTCTGCTGCCAAAAACACACCATGATATGCTCGTGTTGCAATTTAAGCTCCTACGATGACTCCAAAGATGGTGTTGAGTTTTGCTGGAGCGGCAGCAAAATGGTAAACGGCGCGGCAAAACCTCGGAAGATGAGAAACTCGACGTACACGCCACTGTATGTTTCGGCTAATTAACGTTCTCTTTTCCGACAACTTTTTATCGATTCATTTCTTCCGGTAGCCCGCTAAAAACTAGAAAGCATACGCCCATCCCACCCCCGCCACCATTGCCAAATTCACCACTGCGATCTCCCTTGGACGCTGGTGCAGGTATTTCTCTTTTAACTTCTGGAGAGCTTGGTATGCTGTAACCCCCCGCCTCATTTTCATCGAATGGTCTACAGGCAGCATCCCATATCACATTAACTCCTTTTTGAACTATAGGACTGCACCTGCACCAAAATAACACACACGAGCCCGGAGCCATAACAACAGGGACATTAGACATATATATATTGCAACAGCGCAACATATAATGCACCTATTCAGCCCTTTAGCACTACTGTATTCTCTTCATATTTCAATTGAATGCACCACGGGACCAGCTTCCCGACCCGGTGAGCACCAATTTCGAGCCGATACTCCAGTGAAAACAATCTATATAGTGGCAAAATTGGATCCCATTGCTCATGAGTTTCCAGATCATAGACCGGCACTTCCTTTTCGCCATCTGCAAATCAACGATGATCATAACATGAACATTTTTCTCGGTCCTTGTCGTGATATCGATCAGAGCATCGGTAACTTCAAAATATACAACAAACAAAGTTTTTTTCACTCTGCGTGTAGTCGAGTAGCCTAGCCTCTCCAGCTTTGTCGTGACTGAACCAAAAGTCGACGAGCATAGTCTCCATTAACATCACCATCCTTTTTTTTGGCTTCAAATGATCGACCGTCAAAGCTAAGTCTAGCTGCCGCCTCATCGAGTGGCCAACGCTTCTCTTGCACGGTCTTCGTCGTGATCCTTCCCTGAGAACTCCTTCAGTTCCGAGATCGCTGACACACGAATACGTGGTGCGATCGGCGTTCCGGTTGCCGTGGTAGCGGTTGATACTGGCGCAGCGTGACGTGGCGCAGTGACGTCCATGGCGTCTGGATCAAACTCGTGGATCGACTCCATGTCGACGTCAGGAACCTCAGATGTCACTTGCACTTGTAGGTCGACTTGAGTCTGCGGTACCAGCTTCAAGTTTTGGTCCTTCAGGAAGTTATCCATGGCCATGTGGAAAAATGATTGGAGCTTCTCGGGTGTGAAAGCCATTTGGTCAGCAGCCGCAGGCACAGGAGCCGATTGAGGAGTTGGCACAGCGCGGCATGCCGAAATTGGATCGACACTTGGAGCAGCGGGCTGTGCGGGAACCTTCGGATATATCGGGCGTCCCGTGCGCGGATGCAACATCGCAGCTCCGGATGGACCAAGCGTCATTCGCTTGGGCTCGCTTGAGGCCTCGGATCCATCTTCTGAGGTCGCGGACGCGTAACTGGATGATCCTGTGTGGTACTCTGCGGGGTGGGTTGATGGCTGTATCCCAGCCTTGACCACACGACCGCCGACCACTGCGGACAGCTTCTCGTAGAAGGTTGTCAACGCGTACAGGATCGCGTCTTGTTCGAGATCAAAGAGGTCCTCGGCATCAAACGCTTGGGTCACGATCCCAGCTTCTTCCAACAGACGCAGCAAAACTTTCACCGCTTCCAACTTGTTAGCCACCGCTGGTGGAGCTGTCACCAGCCCCTTCCAATCCCCAAGCAGGTGTAGCTGCATGATCCTCATCACGGGGTTTCTGGACATGAACGAGTGGTGTTCCTTCCGGTGGTACGCGGCGTCCAGTTGATCTTCAGTCCACGTCGAAGACCCACCACGATCTTCGCCATCAGAGTCTGGCGCCTTCAGCTTCTTCCTCGCAGTCTTCGTCGGTATCTTAGAGCTCGGACGTGAGGCTGGCGGGGTAGTGGTGGTGGATGAAGATTCTTCGGTTTTCACCGTCGGACCTTCGTCCGGCGGATCATGACTCGCGTCATGATCCGCGGGTGCCCCGAGGGGGCATAGGGAGGAGGTGAGGTTTTTTCTTCCAGATCCGGATCTTCCTCTGTTCTGTCAGCAGAGCTCCTCCGGGGCTCGGCTGATCTGGCGATCTTGCTGGATTCAGCGGCGTCGTCGTCGATCCGACTCCGTCGACGCCTGTGCCCCTGGTTTAGTCTTGACTTGCGCATCTTCTTTCTAGAACTCACGGTGAAATCCCGAGTCACCAGAAGATCCGGGCACGCGCACCATTGTGGTGTAGTGGGGATCGCAAAATCGCGTTCACGATCCACTAACGCACGGCGCCCGAACTGCCAACTAACGGAGGGGTACTCCGATCAGCCGTGAAGTGCTGAAACGCTCCTCACCTTGTGTACCCGTTGGCGGGGCTGGGTGAAACAGGGCGAGAGCTACGCTCTGTTTCTTAGCATACACAGTATGCGCGTATTGAGGAAGCGTAGACTTAAAGTTTGTATCTAAGATAGAAATTCGCGAGCCCGCGTATTTCTAAAGCAAATACTTAACACTTTAGATCAAAATAGAAAACAGAATTGAATGGCAGCCCGCCGCATGGCGGGCTGGCCTTATCTTTACGCTAAACCCTTTAAGATGATATCTAATTGCAAGGGTGAGAACATGGTTGGCTCTCACGCATTTGCATGAAATGCATGCACATGATTGGTTGAAATGTGGCCCTTTCAACCAATAGCGGTGCGCCTGAGCGCCCGTCAATGATAGTTACATTGACGGCTCGTAATGTTGGTCGCTAGTGTGTGTCCCACACACACTAGTGGGTTTGCGTGTATTAGTGTACCCCGGGTACACTATCCTGTGTAGCCCCGCTACACCCCCCTCAAAGTGCGAGTATCGCATTCGGGAGGTAACGGTGACCACGATCTCTTCTGTGGTCACTTTCCGTCTTCTTCATTTAACGGAGAAGACACTCACGCTCATTTCGCAATGAGCGCGTCAAGTCCCGAGTCCCCGGGAGCCCTAAGGCTCCCGAAGCCCCAAGACCTCCACCCGGTGGGGTTCCCCATCGGGTGGCAAGACACTGTCAGTGCGTGAATATCACGCACTACAATTGGAGAGAGCGCTCTCGTGAGCGTGAGAGCGCTAAGCAAGTCGGCGCTATCGTCGCCAAGGCAACCCGTCCCTTCGGGGCGGGTGAATCGACTGTCGCGCAGCCTGCGCAGGCTGCGCGCACACGTCCCTGGACGTGGTAGTGATGAGGAAGACCCTGGCCTCATTGTCGATTACGACAGTGATTCACTGGCGGACGAAGAGGAACACTCTTCGCCCGTGAGGGACAAGCCTGCTGTGAGCAAGCTTCTTCGCGAGAGTCCGTCGCCGGGCTCCCGTCGTCAACGTGAGGACTCGCCAGAAGATGGCGAGGTCGTGCACGCTAAGTGTGCACGGTCTGAGAGCAGTGGACCCGCGGAAACTCCATCCGCGGGTGTTTCTCCTTCCGCCCAGACATCCTTGCCTGTTGGGCGCAGAGCGGCTCAGTCTCCGGGAGCTGAGCCGTGGAAGTTATCATCGGAGCGCATTCATCGCCTCCGATGGTCCGACGAAGGCGGCCAGGGCACACCTTGTGCTCTCTTCCAAGTCGATACCATCAAAGATGATGATATCGTAGAGGCGCTCGGCTTCGCGGCCGGCTCCGATGAGCGTCGCAACTACTATGCGACGCTGTACCTTCGCTATTTCAAGGGCGTGCGCCATAGCGCTAAGAGCAAGGTATCTGAGACAGTCGCACTGACTCAGGGCTGGAACCAGTTCGTTATGAACTGGAACAGTGATGCTGCTGCTTTCCGAAAGCGTCTCGAAAGCATGCGTGAGCGCTATTATAAACATAATAGCGCTGGCAAGGCTACCCGCTTGCACGAACTCAGTGCAAGCGCTGGTATACCTTGTGCCGTTCCCCGTGGAGAACGGTGTCCAGTCTGTCCACCCAACGCGGACAGACTGCGTGAGAACGAAGTCGATGGGTACTCGACGATACGAGTACCCAGTGAAGTCCGAGACTGGCGCTTTACTGTCTTCCCGGATGCCGGGAAGAGAGCACCCCGCCTGATCCCGTTACGCGTCTACCCGTCCCCGGGGCGTGGTGGTACACTGTCCAGCCGAGACCTAGTCTCGGCTCGGGCGGAGGTGGTGGCGGTCTTCGTACGCCATCACCATTTCCGGAATATCCCTCACGAGGATATTCCGCGGTTCCCACGAGTCGTGTTGGGGAGGGTATCCTCTCCAACGACATCGAAAACGACGCTGACCTTGGTCAGTGCGTGGCTCCTGGTGAGCTACAATTCGCTCGACAATCCAGCGAATTGAGCCGTCGGCAGCCCGCAAAGGTGCCGGCGGAGGGGGAAACCTCGTCGCTTTGATCAGCCGCTTGAGGCTGATCAGACCTTCCAGCAACTGGCGGCTGACTATGCTGCCTTCCGCCGTGAGGCTTGAAGACGATCGCTGAGCAAAGTCAGCTGATCTCGAACCTCTCGTCGCGAGTGTCCGCTTCTCGCGAGACAGCGGGTGACGCGCTGTCTCGAGTCGAGGACGTCGAGAGGAAGTTTGCGAAGCTCGTTGAGAGCGTTCGCATGCGTCGCTCGCGCTCTGCGCGCGAGCGCGACGAAGGTGACGAGTCGTAGCTCGACCATCACGCTTCTTCGTGCCCATGTTGGATGAGCGCGCGGGCGTATCATGCTCATGATACGCCTTCAGTCGCCCGACATAGAACGTCGGGTGCAGTCTCATGCTGGTTGGTATGTCCAGCGTGTAGGCTGTGCCTTGGCGATGCAAGACACGAAAGGGGCCGATGAAGCGTGGAGCAAGCTTGCTTGCTCCAAAGTCCGAGACTGCATGTCTAGCCAAGTTTTGCGTAGACAGTAAAACTAATGAATTCGTTTTGAACTCACTAATGTTGTTGCGTGACTTGTCAGCGTTCATCTTCTGTCGGTCGACAGAAGATGCAATAGCATCACGAACAAACCGCATGACGGCTTGTCGATTCTGCACGAAGTCTTTCGCATCGACATTGGTCGTGTCGACCAATGCGTCCTTGTCCGCTATCGTGCCCTGCACGATGCGCTCGTCATCTTGAGTGTCCACATGGGGTGTGGACACGTACTTGTCGCAGCAGTGACGTCGCCCTGCGTCGTCACTGTATCATTTTGTTTCCGGTGTTCGACTCCGAGTCGAACACGTCATCTTGCGTCACGTCTGCTCCCGGAGCAGGCGTGGGACGGGTCGTCGCTTGTCCTTTCGCTCCCGGAGCGAAAGGTGCTTGGTCTTCTTCCTTCGCTCCCAGAGCGAAGGGTACTTGGTCGTCTTCCTTCGCTCCCAGAGCGAAGGGTACTTGGTCGTCTTCTTTCGCTCCCGGAGCGAAAGGTACTTCGTCGTTGCTTGTAACTTCCGTGCCCGGCACGGAAGTGTTTCGAAAGCGCCTGCACCCGGTGCAGACGCAAAGCGTACTTCTGGCGCGTGGCACTACGTGTCACGGCGTTCAAATTTTCCTGTGGGCGTGGCTCGCTCACAGATCCTCCCCCAGGGAGCTGTCACCCCGCCAAGCATGGCAGGTACTCGTGGATGCCGCATGGCATTCACGTAGAACGGTGTATGCCCCGTAGAGGCATGCACCGAGTTGTTGATGGCAAACTCTGCCATCGGCAAACAGTCGCTCCACTCGGTGAACGAGTGGGCGTAGCTCTTGAGGATGTCACCGAGCACGCGATTCACGCGCTCGGTCTGACCATCCGTCTGCGGGTGGTCGGCTGTCGACATCGACAGCCGAGTACCAAGGAGGCCGAAGACCTCCTTCCAGAACGCGGCCGTGAACCTTGGATCACGGTCGGACACTATCTCACGGGGCATACCGTGAGAGCGGAAGATGAGCTCCACAAACAGACGTGCCGTCTGTTTGGACGTGACTTGGCACCGCAGCAAGATGAACCATCTTGCTGAAGCGGTCGACAAAGACGACCACTCCAGTCCGACGCTTGGCGTCGGGCGGTAACCCGAATATGAAGTCCATACTGATGGACTCCCAACACTCTGCCGGTATCGGCAGAGACTGTAGCGGTGCTTGTGAAGCCGGCGTCGGCTTCACTCGTTGGCACGCCTCGCAAGCACGGACGTACTTGCGGATCCACTTGTACTGGCGAGGCCAGTAGAAGTCACGCGAGAGAAGAAGGTACGTCTTCTCTCGACCCGGATGCCCAGCCGATGGGGCATCGTGATACTCGAATATGATCCGCAGGCGCAGATCATAATCATCAGGGACGACGATGCGAGCGACATCGTCGTCAGCTGCACTGTATAGCAGCAGCCGTCGTGTGCACTATACCTGTGCACACGGGATTCAGATGTGGAGGCAGCGCGATGCGCGCTGTCGGAAGGTGCCTCCACATAGGTCAGCAATCGCTTGGCGTCCGCGTCAAGCGAGTACGTTGCGCACATCGTCGAGCAGCGACGATGTGGGCACACTGCTGCGTTCAATGCCAATGGCATTGACGTCAACTACCTTGTAGTTGTAATCCGGCCGACGCGACAGTGCGTCGGCTACCACATTCAACCTTCCAGGTTTGTACTCAACCTGGAAGTTGTATTCAGCGAAGAATGACAGCCACCGTGCCATTCTTTGAGAGAGATGTGGTGACTTTACGGCCGTCCGTAAAGAAGCGTGATCGGTGTAGATCACGAAGGGTCTATCTCCAAGGAGATAGACACGGAACTTGGCTAACGCATACTTCATGGCAAGGAGCTCCTTGTCATGTACTGGTAGTTGCGCTCAGCTTGCTTAAGCTGACGAGACTGATAGCAGATCACACGATCACGTCCTTCGTGATCGTACTGCATCAGAGCGCATCCGATTGCAAAGTCGGATGCGTCACACATAACGTGGAACGGACGATCTTGGTCGGCGACGGCCAAGATCGGCGCCTCGGTCAGGCCCTGCTTGACCGAATTGAAGGCCTGCTGACATTCAGCAGACCATCTCCACCCGCGTCCTTCTTGAGGAGGCGCGACAGTGGTCGAATACGCCCAGCGTAATCGTGTATGTACTTGCACAAGTACGTAGCCAACCCAAGGAACTGCCGCAGTTCCTTTGCATTCGAGGGCGCAGGCCACTCGTTGATCACCCTGATCTTTTCGGGATCAGGGCGGACACCGTCCTTGCCGACAAGGCATCCGAGAACTGGAATCTCGGACGCACCGAATATGCACTTCTTAAGATTTGCATATAACTTGTGCTTGCGCATCAGCGCAAGCAGTTGTCGGAGATGCTCCTTGTGCATCTCGGTGTCTGTCTTCTCGCCCACAGCCCGGCTGTGGACGAACACGTCGTCGAAGTACGTCGGTGCGAAGTCCCACCGACCGTAATAGATGCGTTACGCATCTATTAAACGTCGCAGGGGCATTCTTAAGCCCCTGTGGCATCACTAGCCACTCCCAAAGCATGCCGCTTGGGGTGCTTACCGCCGTGAGAGGGATATCACTCACGCATTAAGATTTGGTAGAAACCATCTCTTAGGTCAAGAGCACTGAACACGGTGCTCTTGCTCATCGAATCGATGATGACGTCCTTCCTCGGTATCGGCGTCTGCGCCGGTATCGTCGCATCGTTCATCTTGTTAAACGCATGAACGATGCGCCATCCGCCCTGTGCCTTCTTGACACAGAACGTGGGGCACTGTGCGGGGATTTGGATTCCCGCACTTGGCCCGCACGACGACGAGCTTCGAAGAACTCGTCGATGGCCTTTACTTGTTCACGCGGCAGTGGCCACTGTCGCGTGACACAGTACTTCGTGCCTGGCACGAGATCAATCTCGTGCTGAATTCCTTTATCCTGCGGAAGCTCCGCAGGCTTCGTCCGGGAATACGTCGGCGTATTCCCGAAGAACGTCGTAATAGGGACTCGACTTGAGCGAGTCCCAGCTCTGCTCTGCAAATCGATCCTTTTTCGATTTGGCACTGAGGCTCGTGTCGCCATCAGGGTGCCGCACGAGAACCTGCCGCAGGTCCTCGAGATCCTCTGTGATCACGACATCCTCACGGGCGGTGAGGATGCATACTTGTTCTACGCGCCCGGCGCGTAGATCCCGTGCAAAGCCTTTCCAGCTCTGCACTTCCAGCGCTGTCAACTCCGAGGCAGTGCTCGGAGGACACCCAATGTCAACTCGTGACATTGGACCCCAGAGAGTGTTTGCGTCAGCGCATTCACTCTCTCGTACTCGACATCGCCCGTCGCAGGCGATGGAGGCTCGTCACCTGCACGCTTCGGTGCAGGGCGTTCTTGGGACAGGGAGGAGCGACCCCCTGTCCGGTCTCGGTTCCTTTCAGTTGTGAGGAGCTCTTCGGGCTCTCATACCGCGACCCTTGTCAGACCCGGTCTGACAACGACCCATATCTTGTGTCTCGACGGGCCCGGCCCGTCGAGGGGTCTCCTTGAATCTTGGCCCTCAAGCCCGGCTTGAGGGAGATCTTTCTTGAACAGTCGCCTCGGGCCCGGCCCGAGACGGTATCTTGGTTTTGCCTTCGCAGGCCCGGCCTGCGAAGGGTTCGGTCCAAACCCGGTTTGGACGGGGTGCTCCCGGAGTGCACCCTTCAGTTGTGATTTCGCCCGTGCCCGGGCACGGACGAGGAAGCCTCCCGGAGGTCTTCCATCTTCTGGTACGCGGCGGCCTTAGCGGTCGCCACGTTCTCTTGGCTGGGATGAGCGAGGTTGCCCTCGCTCCCAACGCACGCACCGCGAGGTGCGCGCGCAACGTTGACAGGGCCATCGCTCACTGTCACGTTGTCCGCTGATCCGAGGACGTTAACGTCCTCGGCGCCGAATGAGATTATAGACTGGGCCTTCCAGTCTATCACTGGGGCATGGCGTTTTAGCCACGGCATGCCCAATATCATGTCGAACTTATCGTCTAAGTCTAAGACGATAAGGTCTTCGGTGAAGGTCCGACCTTCACAGTCAAAGCGAACAGACACAGTTCGCTTTCGTGTTCACGGTTGCGCCTGTCGCCAGGCGCACCACCAACTCGCTCCGAGGAGTCTCTTTCTCCTCGGGGCACATCGCATTCAGGCTTTGCAGTCGAACAAAGTTGTTCGACGCACCTGAATCGACCAGCGCGTGCATGGATCTCCCATGCACCGCAACCTCCAGGATGATCAGCCCAGCTCGACCATCCTTCCTTTCACTGCGGTGCTTGCCACCGCAGGGGCTGTAGTCATCACATGTCCGACATCGGCATGTGACTACACCAGTAGGGCGCCCCGCCCCTACTGGCTCCCGCCGTTTTTGGTCGTCCGCGCCAACGATCACCGTTGGCACGATACGACGTACCGCGAGTAGCAGGCCTTGGGCCTGCTACACACTCGCGTGCGTAGTGGCCGGTATTTCCACACTGGAAACACCGCTGCGTTCTTCTACGCGGATCCGTCTGCTGCCTGCCAGCAGACGCACTTGATAGGTCCATGGGTTCTGGACCGCCCATGGGCCCGGTCGCGGACGCGGCGCCCCTGGCGTGTCCGCGTGAAGTTTAGCTTGATTCAAGCTAAACTCTTCCTGCGATGCAAGTCGGATGGCTTGCTCGAGAGTACTCGGGTACTCTCGGAAGAGATAGGTCTTCACAGGCCCATCTCTAAGTCCCTTCATGAAGGTGACAACTTGTGTCGCCTCATCAATGGGGTGGTTCACGATACTTGACACCAAGTATCGAGCCTGCTGCGCGTACGCAAGTACGTCGCGCTTGCCTTGCTTCAGGTCGAGGAACTCCGCCCTCGACCTGAACTCCGACTCGGGAGGCTCAAACGCGAGTTTGAGCTCTTCCTTGAACTCTTCGTACGTGCTCCAGCACGTACCGTTCGTAAGGCGTCTGCCATACGCCCAGTGTCTAGCACGTCCTGCTAGACACGACATCGCGTAAGCGACTTGTAGCGACGGATCCCGGATCCGTCGGGCAGCGATCGCTGTCTCGAGCTCTACGAGCCAGCGCAATAGTGGCTCGTTCGAGCCACCGGAGAACGGAGTCACTGACACCTTCAGTGACTCAAAACGTGGAACAGCAGAAGTCTCTTTCTGCTGTTGCTCTTCTCCATGTAGTCGACCACGACTACATGGTGTTCACTTGGCAATGAGCGAAGCATTGCTGCCACAGTGGACTCGCCTACGACTCGCGAGAGTCGTAGCAACGCCTCCCACTGCTGATCACTCAGGTGGGGGCAATCCTCTCTCGTAATACGAGAGTGGATGTTCGAGCTCCGTCAGACGGAGCACCGCCTGACGAAGGGTTCGTCTCCATAGCCAAATTCCATTTGGCTATTCTCTGTAGGCGTTGAACGGACTACAAAGTGCTACCAGGTGAAACAGGGCGAGAGCTACGCTCTGTTTCTTAGCATACACAGTATGCGCGTATTGAGGAAGCGTAGACTTAAAGTTTGTATGTAAGATAGAAATACGCGGCTCGCGTATTTCTAAAGCAAATACTTAACACTTTAGATCAAAATAGAAAACTGAATTGAATGGCAGCCCGCCGCGTGGCGGGCTGGCCTTATCTTTACGCTAAACCCCTTTAAGATGATATCTAATTGCAAGGGTGAGAGCATGGTTGGCTCACGCATTTGCATGAAATGCATACATGATTGGTTGAAATGTGGCCCTTTCAACCAATAGCTGTGCGCCTGAGCGCCCGTCAATGATAGCATTGACGGCTCGTAATGTTGGTCGCTAGTGTGTGTCCCACACACACTAGTGGGTTTGCGTATTAGTGTACCCCGGGTACACTATCCTGTGTAGCCCCGCTACA